>CM074725.1:219263632-219348632 GCA_037306005.1 Rhinophrynus dorsalis
TAACAAATTGCTTTGCAATGCGTACCCCCTCTGGAACGCAAAGGGTTAAACAATAGTTAATGAGACAATTAGCTGTGTGCCAGGCACTAAGATTCCACACTACTCTCCCTCCCATTTAACCTGTAATGGCTGGTATGATGGTTAGATACCAACGCACTACTGCTGTCACTCCTACTAAGGACGGTATACTAAACAGAACTGGAGTCATTCTGGAGTAAACAAATACAAATGAAGTGATAATAAATATGTCCCAAATTCTCATTGATTTAAATAGGGCATATTAAGGGATATTAATGATTCACAATAAAAGCAGCTCTGATTTATCTTCATAGTATTTGAGCCATGGAGAATGTTATTTCAGTACTGTCAGAGTTGTAGTACAAGAGTAATTGAATGATAAAGTATCCCCCTCCTACCCCTTTTATCTACTGTAAGTCCCCTCCACTCAGATCTAGTGTTGAGCGAGCACCCCGATGCTCGGGGGTTCGGGTGCTCTGACCGAGCACCCCCGGAGGCTCGAGTGCTCGGCCGAGCACCCGAGCCCCATTGAATTGAATGGGAGGACTCGAGCATTACACCAGGCACCCCCTGCTCTGATGAGGGGAGGGTGCCTGGTCAATGCCCCCCTTCATCTCCACAATGCCCCTCTTCCACAATGTCCCCCTTCCACAATGTCCCCCTTCATCTCCGCAATGCCCCCTTCATCTCCGCAATGCCCCCTTCATCTCCGCAATGCCCCCCTTCCACAATGTCCCCCTTCCACAATGTCCCCCTTCATCTCCGCAATGCCCCCTTCATCTCCGCAATGCCCCCCTTCCACAATGTCCCCCTTCATCTCCGCAATGCCCCCTTCATCTCCGCAATGCCCCCCTTCCACAATGTCCCCCTTCCACAATGTCCCCCTTCATCTCCGCAATGCCCCCTTCATCTCCGCAATGCCCCCCTTCCACAATGTCCCCCTTCATCTCCGCAATGCCCCCTTCATCTCCGCAATGCCCCCTTCCATCTCCACATGTCCCCTACCTCCAGTCCCTGGTGGTCCAGCGGAGCGTCTGTAAGATCTGTGCCTCCTTCGGCACAGATCCCTGCCACCCGAACATGGCGGGCGAGCACATGGCGGTACTCGTACGAGTACCGCCATGTGCCGAGCAGAGCGATGCTCGAGCCGATCCGAGCATCGGCCGAGCATGCTCGCTCAACACTACTCAGATCTGAAATCTGGTCCACAGACCAGACAGTTCACAGCATGGGATAATCTTCTTTCTGTGAGAACGACAAACTTGCCCCCTTGACAGGTTGTTCAGGTTTTTCCCCTTATACTAAAATATTGAGACTTTACTTTCAATACCCACTTCAAGATCATTAAAGTGGAACTATTACTCATATAAAAGTGCCCCCCAATTAATTTTTACTATAGCGTTATTAGTTTAAATCTTTTTATAATCCTTATTAATTCCAGCATTATTTAGAAATATAAGTTCTTCGAAGACTCACCTGCAGGCTACAGTGCAGACATCTTGCTGAAGAGGCATCTGTGCACCTGAGCTGTCCATCACTGTCTCCTCAATGATTGGCAAGGGGGAAATGCATTGTACCTTAAGGTACAGATAGGGACGGACTGCGCAGGCGCACAGATGCTTCTTCAGCAAGATGTCTGGCGGCAAGTATCAGAAGAACTTACATTTCTAAATAATGCTGGACATAATAAGGATTATAAATGGACGCCAAAATACAGCAATCATACAAACATACTGAACTCACTCAGTCCCATCTCTCAAACCTTTATGGTTTGAGAGATGTAAAGCAAGACAGTCCTCCGGTCCCTCCCCCTTCTGCCTGATGAGCTGTAAAGCTGTCAGAGGTAGAATCCGGTCGGCCGACTTTCGGCGGTTCTGCAGGAGCTCTGACATCTAGATATCTCCATATAATTACTTCATTGGAATGGTCTACAACATGTGCTTGCAAGCCAGGCACACGTTTTAGACCATACCCATTAAGTAATAATACACAGATATCTAGATGACAGCGCTCCTGCAGAGCTGCCGTCTGGTGCTGGAAGCAGGATCTCATGACGTCCGCTATACAGCGGACGTATGAGAAGGGGGAGGGAGCGGAGGTTTGTCTTGCCTTACATCTCTCAAACCATAAAGGTTTGAGAGATGGGACTAAGTGAGGTCAGTATGTTTGTATGATTGCTGTATTTTGGCGTCATTTTGTTCTATGGGGTTACTATCCCTTTAATGCTATAAGAAAAATTAATTGGAGGGGCACTTTTATATAAGTGATAGTAACACTTTAATAAAAAATAAAATAAAAATCATTGCATTACAATAGGGTGAATGTTTAACAATTTGAGTGTCAGAAAAGCATGCAATTCATCGCAACACAACGCTTTGGATACCTTTAAGGCACTTTAAGGGTTAATGGTGATTCCTCACTCAATCGGGAGCTAGAATCACTTTTCAGTAACTACTCCTGCCTAAAGGCAATTTACCAAGCTGCTTACACCAAAATTCCTCTCCTTAATAACAGCTGTGCCTGAAAGAAGGACAGTGTGGCTGTCCATGGGAAATTTGGGGTATTCCTTGTTTAACCTTTTAAATGCCAGGGAAGTATCTGTCACTCAAAGATTTAAAGGGATAGTAATGTTGGGAGTATAGCATGAGCAATTTGGCCATGGTTGGTTCAAGGAATTTGGGTTGGCAAGGACTGTCAGTTAATGATTACTTAACATTTATGGTAAAATTATATGAATAACAAATTAATAAGGTGAATTAAATAAAGCTGTGGTCTGTTATCTCCAAGATTCTTTCTGTGTTTATGTGGCATCCTACCTCTCCATATGACATGTTTTTTTATCAGTCTTCCCAAATATGACACATTGAACCAAATCCTACAGTCTAGTCTTAAAAGGCAAGTATATTGAAAAAAAAGCAAAAGAGTTTATGTTAAAGGGATAGTAATGTTTCATAATAAAATCAGCTCCAATTAATCTTCATAGTATTTGGGCCATGGAGAGTGTTATTTCAGTACTGTCAGAGTTGTAGTTCAAGAGTAATTGAATGATAAAGTATCATCCTCCTGTCCCTTTTACTGATGTAACACTGCTCACTTCAGAATACAGGGGTGTTGTCCAGATGGATCACAGAGAGGGACAATCTTCAATTAGTATAAGGGGAAAAACCTGAACAACCTGTCAAGGGGGGCAGGGTTTTCATTGTTCTCACAGTAAGAAGATTGTCCCTTTCCTTGACCTGTCCGGTCTCAAGACCGGATTCCACATCTGAGGGGAGGCAGCTTACACTAGGTAAAAGGGGCGGGAGGGGGATACTTTATCATTCAATTATTCTTGAACTACAACTCTGATAGTATTGAAATACCACTCTCCATGGTCTGAATACTATGAATATTAATTGGAGCTGCTTCTATTTTGAAACATTACTATCCTTTTAAGGATTTATGTGAACCCGTTCATTGCCAGAGGAGTGCAAAATGCATTTATTTGCAATGCCTTGAATACCCCTCTGTCACTCAAAGGGTTAAATAATTCATAGAGGAAATGGAGTGATGCATTGCCATTTGCCCTCTCATGTTATAGGGCTGGTAGAGATTTTCCTCTGTTATGCATCACACGGCTCATACCTTCTAGTGTATACCCTTGTGTGCAGCTTCTAGAGATAGCAACTAACGTCACTGGGGCTGCACTGACAAATGTGTACTTTTGCCCTAATCTGTTGGAGATGTCTCCAGCATTCAAGGGGTTACAAGACATGTTTTCCATATAGTACCCTTTTCAAAATTGTGTACTTAACCCCTTTGAGTGACAGAGTTTGGGTTCCCCTCTGGCACTCAAATGGTTAAACTAAACATCTTCAGTACACAGAATAAAAATTAAACCTCTTCATTCCTTGGATATTAGCTCTGTCTCCAATCGACTGTGATGCAAAACAATGAAGACAGCTCCCGCATACAAGGGGTTAACTCTGCGAGCGCCCCGAGAGGCATTCAAAACATTGCAACGCACTCAAAGGGTTAAATTTCTTTGGAACGCAATCGCTATAAAGGAAAAAAAAAAAACAAAGGAAATATATCCAGTGTAAAAATAATAGGTTTGTGCTGATCTCCTTTTACAGAGTCATTTTCCAAGATAAATGATTCCTTTATTGCAAAAATATAAAGTTGGGAAATCATCAGTAAAGAAAGATAAAGGTAAAAGAAATATCATTATTTAGACTGTGGGAATACGGCACCTCCCAACCGCGCCATCCACTCATTATTCTCCCAACGTGCTAACAGAGAAGAACAACTTTCATGTTGGCCAACTTCCATGCATGGGCAAAGGTTCAGGTGATTTCTTGATCCAGGCTAAACAAAAGAACATAGCCAAAAGCTTGTATGAACTATTGAGAAAAATCCCCTCCTGATTCAAACTCGGCACTTTAAAAGTTGACCCATAAGAGCTCAGTGCTGACAAGCTAGCAACATTTACTTTTAAAAATAGCTGTCTATGCTGCAAGGAAACCTATTTGTTGGTTGCAAATATACTCCTGACAAACCTTTAGTGCCTGCAACAATGTGTTTCAGCTTAGGGAATCTTTACTGCTATCTCTCAACAATTTATATGTGTTGCAGAAGAACCTTTGTGTTTGTCCCCTGTGCTCAGATGCTAAATAATTTATTCAGACCCTCACTTTTAGTTTTATTACAATTTTATGTCTGGCAACACTTGCTTCTGCTTGTGCTAATTTTTTTTACCCCAGATTTTTATTATGCTACACCTTATTGTGTCTGACGAAAGAAAAGGGTTATTTTAATTTTAGGTGGTGTTTAACAGCATGCAGTATAGCAAAAGAAGTCATAAAAAAACAAAGCGTATCTTGCTGAACCACTTGCCGTGCACAGCAGTGCTAATAAGGGATGAGGCAGAGCGCTTTTGATTTGTTCTGTTTAATATAAAGCCCAAGGCCCGCAGTTAGAATAAAACACGAGAAATATTTGAAAAGTGCACTTGGTATATTTGTACGATAATTTCTAACAACTGGGTTTTACCCTTGAGAAGTCTTTAGTAAGATGACCTGACATGACAGCGAGGCCAGTGGCGCAATTCTGGAGTGAACCAAACATACTATAGGGAATGAAAGAACATAAAAAAAAAAAATCTAATTGATTTTAAAGGGGCTTTTAACCCCTTGAATGCTAGAGAGGTCTCCAATGCATTGCAAAGCAATGTACTGGAGACCTCTCTAGCACTCAAGGGGTTAAAAACTCATTTTAAATCCATAGACATTTTTGTTCTGTATATGCACTTGGTTTGCCCCAGATTTGGGGATGACAATGGAAGTTGTTGTCATCAAAGGCTGGAGATACCACAATGGACGACGACTGCTTTAGGGGAATGTACTAATACCATTCTGACTTCAAACAGGAGAGGCAACTGAATTTTTGCGCTCTGTTTTTATCTAAAGTCTATTTGCTGTGCTTTCTGCACCAAAAAAATCTCATATTTACACTGTTTGCACCAAAGCGAGGGCAGTTTGGGAGTGTATGGGCAATCCGAGGCATTGCGCTCCTGTTTGTCATGTATCTTCCAATATACTAAAAAGGCGCAGCAGGAATCACAGCAAATTAGCCCATTTTCCTGTGTTTTTTCTAGGGGAGGATTTAGTGTTTGTCCAAATTACAATCTTAGTGATGAGAAACTGTGCAAACTTCCAAATGGATAAACACAAAAAAAGAGCTATGTTGTCAGATTTGTACATTTCTATCAGTGTACGGGGGTGAGAAATGTGTTGCTTTGCAATGTGTTGCTCCTCGCTGTGGCATTTAAGGGGGGTTATGCACTAAAGTGTGATAAAGAGGTGATAAAATGGAGATGACTTCTCCAGTGATATCACATCTCCAGTTCCTATGTTATTCTATGGATCCTATGCACTAATATTTATCCAGTTTTGGAGATATCAGTGCATGGGCTCTATAGAATAATATATGAGAAGTGATATCACTCTATCCAGTCATCTCTGCTTTATCACCTCTTTATCATTCTTTGGTGCATAACATCAAAAGTGTTTTTTGGGAGTGGTTATAGTAATTTACCTGAAAGGTTTTCTGCTTTCATACAAATATTTCCATATTAACCAGTTGCATTGGATACCCCTCTGGCACTCAAAGGGTTCATTAGATTGATCAATTGATCCATTGAGCTAAAATAAAAGTATTTTCAGAATAGATTCTCTGTTGGTTAATTCCTCGGGGGAGATTCACTAAGTGGTGATAAAGAGGTGATGAAGTGGAGATAACTTTTCCATTTTATCACTTCTCCAATTCCTATGTTATTCTATAAATCCTATGCACTAAGATCTCCAAAACTTAAGACATGCTAGTGAATAGGCTCCATAGAATAACATAGTGATTGAAGAAGTGATAAACTGGAGAAATCATCTCCATTTTAGCACCATTTTATCACCTCTTAGTGAATCTCCTCCCTTATAGTCTGCTGATAGTATCTCGGTCTGTTTCATTTCTTACACATTCCCATTAACTAGCTTTCCCTGTATGAAGTATTAACCATTTGATTGCCAGAGGGGTACGCAACACATTGCAGAGAAATGTGTTGCGTACCCCTCTGGCACTCAAATTGTTAATAAGCTCCTTTAATTTGTTGTGCATGTGATGAACCTGGACTATTTATTTATTATCATGGTGTAGGAGAGGTGCCTGGGGAGGCTGTGGGTCTGTTTGTAGTGTAATATACATATATTAAAAGGATATCAGACTTGGGGATAGATTCTATTGCAGGTGCTAATTTTATCACTGCTTTAATGTCCAGTTTTCCATAGACTTCAATAGGAAAATGTTTGATAAAACTGGTGTTAACATTTATCACCTGCAACAGAGTCTAGCCCTTGTACATTAATTTCAGAACAAATGCAAAGTTTAATGAAAATCGCTTCTTTTGTGACATTCAGATTTAAAATTGTGCATTTTATTCATTCCTTTTCACATGCTTACACCATTCATTAAAAAGTACTACATTTATCTTGATCTCGTAGGTCCAGTGGTGTCCTCGACACCCTGGTCCTTCTATATCTTCTGTGAAAAAACAAATAAACATAAAAAGCCCTAAAACCCTGCTTCTACCATCCCTGCCGCTGCATATGCAAATTAAACCATCCTCGTCAATCCTGCTCGGGCCATGGCTTTTATATGGCTATCCCTATTCAAATTAGTTCCCACACTCCCATTGGCTGGGACTGTAAAGTTAAAGGGGAACATTCACATGGAAAAAAAATTGGAGCGCTGATTATAACTCCTAATGCAATATCAGAGCTGGGTTTTGTTTTAGATTTACTTAACTAGGAGCCGAGATATTGATGTTTAAAAAGTGCCACTTCCGCATACTGCGGCATGGAGCAGCAGGACTTCCCACTTCGCTCCCAGAAGCCCCAGCGAGCGCGTTCTCGCTTCACCTCGGAGCTGTATTGTTGTGGGCTAATGTTACATCCAGCTCAGTTTGAGATCAGTGAACGAATTTTATCTGGCAACAATAATCTTCACTGAAATTCTGACTAACCGAATTGAGGGAGGGGTTGTTTTATCTGAACAGGTACAACACAGGTAACCTAATAAATCAGGTGAAAATATTTTTTTTGCTTTGCACAAGTCTAATACTTATTAAGGATGAATTGGGAGTTACTCGGGGAATTAAACAGGAGGGGAACCAAAGCACTTTCTTGGCTGGTAAGTTTATTCCTTTTATTTCATTTGTCTATTTAACTCCCAAATTACTGCAAAAACTCTCCTATGCACACCAAATGAGTATACCTTGTCTTACCTTGATCATTGGTGCCCCTCACTAAAAGTCTTCAGATGATGATTTTACTTTACTCAATGTTATAACAGCCCAATAATCCTCCCTACATAGCACTCACTGATGTCAATATTTTGGCTGATCTCACCAGTTCAATTTCTTTATTCTCCTATATGTTCCTCCTCCTTCCCACGATGTTCAGCTTATTTAAGTGATTTTATATCTGTAACCTCCCTTCTCATCGGTATGTTCAGCTTATTTAAGTGATTTTATATGTGTAACCTTCCTACTCATTGGTTTCCTTCTCCTCCATTCTACTTTTTTCCCACAAACTGTATCTCCATAGTACCCTCTCTCCTCTGTTTGCCTCTAGCCTGCTCTTCTATACTTTCTTCAATCCCAAGTTCCATCTACTTCCATTCTCCGCTATCATTCACACATTTTTAAATACCATACTCATCTCCTTTACATTTCTTTACATCTGCTTCTAACAACTGGGTCCCCTTTTATCCCTGTTCTGGATTTTCTATTCTGACTATTCCTCTCCTGCTGAACTTTCCTTTTGAAGATTACAATTCAGCTACACCCCCTAGACCTGGTGATAGACTTAATTCAAAAAGTCCCCACAGTTAGTGTATAATTTCATAAAGTCGATACTCTTAGGATTCTGCTTATAGTCACGGTGTCCTCAGAGTCACCACAGCAATCGGATGCAAAATGTGTATGAGAAGAGTGCAAATTCTAAGAGTAGACCATATAAATATATAATGGGTATCCCCACTCACTTCAAATGCACTCACCAGATGATTTCTTGTTATATTGCCCCAAACAGATAATGTCACGATATGTTTGTCTATGCAGATCCCACTGTGCTCCTCCGGCATGTGTTAATCTGGATCATAGCACCCACAGTTTCTTAGATGTATTGTCTGTGTGTGATATCAGCCCAAATGGGTCTGAATGTCCCCAATCGTTCAAATACACCAAATTTGACAATGTTGCACTTAGCTTGTTCAGTGTTGTAGGTCAGATCGGGTCAACAGAGATCCATATATATACTGCGCTACAGAGATCAAGAAGACAAGATCCTCTAAGTCAGTGGTTCTCAACTCTGGTCCTCAGGACCCACTAACAGGCCAGGACTTAGTGATTTCTCTTCTAGAGCACAGGTGTGGTGATCAGAGGCTCATTCAAATTGATTAACTCACCTGTGCTCTATCAAGGAAATTATCAAATCCTGGCCTGTTAGTGGGTCCTGAGGGCAGGAGTTGAGAAACACTGCTCTAAGTGTAGCACCTTAGGTGACTATTCCCCACAATACGACCCCGATGCACTGCATTCACCAGATAATTGTAGGTGGATACACAGCCTTGCAGAGCCGTTCTTTGTATATTGGATCAAACTGTAGGGGATAAATACTACGTTCCACAATATATAGATAGAATAAATCTTTTATTATAAATAAAGTAATACTATTCAAATGCGTTTCGTGAGACTACTTCTCTCTTCTCCTGTTTCCAATGTCTCTTGATGTTATTTGTAAATATCCTTATATTTTTACCACATTTTACATTGTTCTGTTGGCTTAACTATTGTAAAATGCTGCAGAATCTGTTGGAACTATAAACACATAAATGATAATAATAAAACATTCACAGGGGACAAATACAATTCTGAAAAACAATACGCTGGAGACCACTCTAGCGTTCAAGTTGTTAAAAGTCCCAATTAAATAAATAGGAATCCTTTTTTCTGCTTTGGAGCAGTTAGTTTGCTCTAGAAGTGCGACAATTCTTCTTAATACATCAGCCCCACTAGGTCATAGTTCTATTTCCCTTTGAGTGCCAGAAAGTTATCTGATGAGTGTTGGTGCTGTGTTAGCCATATAAATACAATGGCTAAATATAGTCAAGTTGATACATTTACTGGCTAACTAAGCAGATTTAGGATGCACACTTTCGAAACCGCTTAGGTCTCTTTCTCGGGCATGTTGTGGAAGAGACCTAACAGATCTTAAAAGCTTGCATCCTAAATCTGCTTAGTTAGCCAATAAAGGTATCATCTTGACTATATTTGCCTAGAGAGGTAACCATCGCATTGCACTGTAATGTGCTGGATACCTCTCCAGCACTCAGAGGATTGAAATTCACTGATTATCAAATTCAGTGGCGTAACTATAGGGGTCGCACCTGCGACTGGGCCCGTGCACTCCAGGGGCCCGGCCTCCCCCTGCAACCCCTCTGCCTGGCGCCCGCAATCTCCTGCCGGCACTCTAGTAATGCAGAGCACTGGGAGATGACATCATCTCCCAGCGCTTTGCATTACTAAGAGGACCGCACGGGAGCTCCAGGTAGGAGATGGGGGCATTGTGGAGGGGGTCAATGTGGTCAGGGGGGCCCGTGGCACTTCTTGTACTAGGGCCCGGATGCTTCTAGTTATGCCTCTGATCAAATTTCTATCATACATATCTTTGAATATTACAGGCTACTATTTAAAATAACAAATTATATTTTAGCATATGTGATCTATTAATTGGCCCCAGTGTATTACCTCTAACCTCTAGAATATGCCTGATTACAATGAGAAGTTATTCAGACTTTGACATTCCCTCTGAACTGCAGCCTCACTGAAAGACAAATCTAAATAAGTAACAAGCTGCTGTAGCTCTCAGGCAAACAAATGAATTTGCATTGTTTTATATTCATCATAAATATTTCACTTAATTACCGTGGTACCTTGTACAGAACTACAAAACAACATTACAAATTTATCAGTGTTGTCCCTGATGATTTCACAGAAGTTCTGCAGACTATGAACACAGAAAAAGGCACAAGCACACTTCTGATCACTAGCAGCTCTCTCCCCAATCATTAGCTCATGGTTTCACTTTTGTGCAATTGCTACAAGAGTCAAGAACATACCTGGGAATTATATGATTTGCTCTGAGACTCTGGGTTTCTCAGCTCGGTGTGTTCAACTAGAACCTGATTCAGTTCCATTCCACCCACATTTCTACCCATTTCAATGCATACTTATCCTTTCAACCATCCAACCACACCCATTCAACTAAGTCCCTCCGACAATATAATGTGAAATGCGTTATTTGGATGCGTCAATCCTTAGCACTACAGTGTGTATCTAGGGACTTGGGATAAAAACGTTCCCTGGCATGGTCAAGAGGTACCAGGGTGAGTTTAAGCAATCATCTGTTTTTTGCCCAAATGCTGTCAATGTCACTTCTACTACCAGGGATTGTTAAAAGGCAACTATCACTTTGAGATTACCCTATTTGCAGGTCTGTTGCTCTAAGACTAGGTACATGGTTGGTGGATCAGTGGGGAAACAGAAAAAGCAGTCTGAAACATATCCCCAAGACTCCCTCGTTGGTCCCATGACGAGAAACAAAACAGCAAAACTGAAATCTCACAGTTTAATCTATTTTCCTGCGAAGTACAGTCCCCTTAGAATATCTACTGAAGGATTTAAAGTCCAACACAGATGGTTTATGGAGTTTGCTCATTCAGCCTGCAAAGTTTGTGGATGAGAGTGATATATCGTTGTGTTCCATCTGACGGGGGTCATTTTTTAAAAATCCACTCCCACCCCAAATGGCTGCTTTAGGGCTGCACAATGCTCCCATGGGAACAGACTTAACCCTTTAAATTCCAGAGAGGTACCCTATGAATTGCTTTGGATACCTCTCTGGCACTCCAAAGGTTAATAAAATATGACAATTGCCCTGTAACAACTGCTCTTTACAGCAACACCTTATAATAATAAATCCCTGTTTGCCTTAATATTTGCATAAAATCCTAATATCCTCTATGAATCAACTCTGTGTTGATTGATTGATTGACCAAATGTATTTTATATCATATTCATGGAGGCAGACACAATTAGGTATCAAGGTGTCTAGAACCCCAAACTCCTCCCATCCTAGTCTTTTTTAGAGGTCTTTAGTAAGAGGTGTTAGGGCATGGAATGCTACTAAAAGAATAATATCTGCCTCAGAGGACTAATTAAAGATTCATTGTGGGTTATTCACTAAGGTGTGATAAAGAGGTAATAAAATGGATATCACTTCTCCAGTTCCTATGTTATTCTATGGAGCAAATGCAATAAGATCTCCAAAACTTAAGAAATGTTAGCGAATTGGCTCCAGAGAATAACATAGGAATTGGAGAAGTGTTATAACTGGGGAAGTTACCTCCACTTCATCCCCTCTTTATCATGCCTTAGTGAACCCCCCCCACACACCCCTAGTTTGGCCAAAAATTCACATTGAATTGACTTTTTCAGTGCTGTATTAATCAAGATAGAGAGTTGGTAAGGGTAACCAATATTTGAAGCTATAGCTGTTGGACACTACAAAGTCTATCACTCCCAACCAGCCAATGACTGGGGATGATGGAAGCTGAATGCACAACAGCTTCAGGTCCAAAGATCTGCTAATTAGTGTTGAGCGAGCATGCTCGGCCGATGCTCGGATCGGCTCGAGCATCGCTCTGCTCGGCACATGGCGGTACTCGTCGAGTACCGCCATGTGCTCGCCCGCCATGTTCGGGTGGCGGGGATCTGTGCCGGAGGAGGCACAGATCTGAAGACGCTCCGCTGGACCACCAGGGACTGGAGGTACGGGGGCATTGCGGAGATGAAGGGGGCATTGCGGAGATGAAGGGGGACAATGTGGAGATGAAGGGGGACATTGTGGAAGAGGGGCATAGAGGAGATGAAGGGGGACATTGTGGAAGAGGGCCATAGAGGAGATGAAGGGGACATTGTGGAAGAGGGGCATAGCGGAGATGAAGGGGGACATTGTGGAAGAGGGGCATAGAGGAGATGAAGGGGGACATTGCGGAGATGAAGGGGGACATTGCGGAGATGAAGGGGGGCATTGACCAGGCACCCTCCCCTCATCAGAGCAGGGGGTGCCTGGTGTAATGCTCGTGTCGCCCCATTCTATTCAATGGGGCTCGGGTGCTCGGCCGAGCACTCGAGCCTCAGGGGGTGCTCGGTCAGAGCACCCGAGCACCCGAGCATCGGGGTGCTCGCTCAACACTACTGCTAATGCTATGTCATAGGGAACACTCGTTAAAAGCCCTGTTTTAATTAATGGGACATTTGTGAATTTTTATTTGTGCTTCAGAATTAGTTCACTTCTACATTTATTTATAAAACCTATTAAATATTGTTAGTAAATGTGAGAAAAACAGTTTGTTTGTTTTTTGTTCCTACAATAAATACTTTCTAAAAATACTGATTACCAAGACACAAAGGAGAAGTCTGTGTACAAGATGTTCACCATAGAAATGCATCCAGTATTATTATTTCAAAAGCTCCAACATATTTTTCACTGTATTCCAAAATGTCTTGCTTCTAGATAAATATTTTCAGAATTTGTTATACCAGTCTCAAATACTTTATATGGTTTGTTTTGAGAAGTTTAATATTAGATAGCTGTTTCTTTTTTCAACCTAAAACCTGTTTTGAAACATATTTATTACCAGGTTTTCTCAAATATAAGTCATGTTTTTTTCATGCATATTAGCATGAAATATGACCTTGCCTTATATTTGAGGTCATCCTATATTGGAGCTGTGTGCCGGGTTGGTGGAAGATCCAATCCAGCAGGTAACCCGGTTCATCAGCTTCCCTCCTTCCATCTATATGACATTGTAGCACCCTTTTAGAGGTGCTGTCCTGCAGGCTATATGTTTGAATTTGCAGCCCTCCTCCTTGTATATCGGTCATGTCATTTTATGTCCTTTCAGGACCTTCTATCAATGAACAGACTCAAATCAGACATGATGTGTCACTTCCATACAACATCCTAAATGATGTCGAATATACTCATTGAGGTGGACAGTGAATTCAAATGTCATCTACTTTTACGCACCGTACCAGACAACACCACACTTTTACAAGGATGCAGCTGGAACATTATGATGCCAGATAAAAGGAGGATATGAGGGAGATGAGGATGAGATGATTTAATAAAGAAAGGGAGGGAAATGAGAGTGAACAAAGGGAGGGAAGGAGATGAGGATGGAGATGAAAGGAGGGAGACAGAGATGAAGGGAGAGGCTCGCCAGCAGAGCTGATTTCACGAGATATAAAAGAAATACTTCACTGGAATGGTCTACAAAGTGTGCTTGGTTTGTAAGTACACTTTGTAGACTGTTCCAGTGAAGAAGTGCTTTTTATATCTCGCGATCTCGGCACTGCAGAAGAGCCTCCCGGGATCGGATGCTCCTGCAGTCAGTTAACACGCCGACGTCAGGGAAAGGGGAGGGAGGGAGGAATGAGGTAGTTTAGTTAAATTTTTCAATAGCTACAAGATTCACTTTTTTAAAAATGAGACAATACTATCCCTTTAATTACCATCTCTATGTGGATGACACACAAGTCTACCTTTCCTCCCCTGACCGCACTTTGGCTGTACAGTCTCTAGTGACTTAGTTTCTCACAGAAATCTTATCATGGATGTGCCACTGACATGCTAAACTCAAATGACAATTCTTGTTGTATTTCCGCTTAACTCCTCCCAATCCCTTTCTTCACTCCTTAACCAAAGCACGCTGCCTTGGTGTTATATTCGTTTCTACCATGATGTCCTTCCCCATATGAGATGGCTCAGCTGGTTAAAGGGATAGTAATACTTGAAAATAGGTTTATTTTATATTGTAGCCCTTAAAAAAACATGAAAAATGATATAAGTCTTATCTCCCAAACCTTTATGGTTTGGAAGATATTCACTTGTAAAATATAGTAAAATTCTCTTTTCCTGCCTGTTTCAGCCAAGTCTGCCATCTAGTGGACAGATTTGGAATTCGGTCCACAGAGCAACCGGCAGCTCTTTAGCAGTGCCAAGATCACGATCTTTGAAAAGAACTACTTAACTGGAACTATCTACAAAGTGTTCCTGGCTTGAAAGCACACTTTGTAGACCATTCCAATTAAGAAATTATTTTTAAAGATGGTGATCTCAGCACTTCTGGAGAGACACAACTGGTCCGGGGACCAGATTCCAAATCTGAAGGGTGGAGCAATGACGTCACTCCAGGGGAAACTTTACTTCTGAATATCTCCCAAACCACAAAGGTTTGGGAGATAAGACTTATATCATTTTTCATGTTTTTTTAAGGGCTACAATATAAAATAAACTTATTTTCAAGTATTACTATCCCTTTAATGCACCCGCTGTAAAATCTATTCAGATCTCAAGGTAACAGGTTCTAGTCCCAGTGGGGTCAACTTGTCCTTTTATCCTTCTGAGATAGATAAAATGGGCATTAAATTGGGTAATAATATCTATTCCCCCAGGGCATACTTGAAAATGAGAGACAATCTTAATATATCCTTCCTGGTAAAATGCTTTGGTATTATTATAGCCAAGCTTTTAGCAAAAGTACCGCTTATTCCTTAAAAATATTGCAAAAATCAGCCCTTCAGATGTATGTCGACTGCCAAAGCTCTTACTCAGTCCATCATTCTCTCTAGACTAGATTATTACAATGTTCTTCTCTCTGGTCTTCCCGTCTCTCATTTTCTACACTTCAGACTATTCTTAATGTAGCTGCAAGAACAACTACACTTGTTCCTAGATAGCTTCCCTCTCATCTGCTCCTGAAATTACTCTCTTGACTACCCACAAGTTATTGTATTATGTACAAAATTGTTTTGCGTTCCTTTAAGACTTTCTCTTCTTCTGCATCCTCTTACGTTTCTGTGTTCTTCTCAAGGATTCATTCTGTCCACTGCTTGCACAACATGAGCCATCTCTCGGCTGAAATCATTTTTGTTGGCTGCCCCTTGACTTTGGAATGCACTCCCTACACATTCACTAATTGTCCATACTCATCACTTTCACTCATCTCCTAAAAACCCACCTGATCAAGGAGGCATCTTCATAACAATATTTCCTTTGTGCACATTGACATTCACATGATGGTTAAGCTGCTATTCCCTTACAAAAGTTTTGTGCCTTCCCTTATCATCCTCTTTTTACGTCCTTCTCTATGTTGTCATGATTACAAATTAGGACCTCCTTTCCAATGTATGAACCACTCTGTTGCACTAATATTCCCCTCTAATAATGCAATAATTGCACATTAGTCTGATGCTTTTCACTGTCCTGTGTTTTTTTATCGCACTATTAACATTTCTGTATTTTCTCCACTGTGCACACCTATATGTACCTGTATGTGTATGTAAATGATACATACATACATACATACATACATACATACATACACATCTGACAGCATTTGTCATTTATTGTGCATATATGCAAATATACAAATCATATACAAATCATGTGCCTGCAATTCGGGGTATGTACTAAAGCATATATTCAATATCCTACATTCTGTTGCACATACTCTGCCACCATTAAGGACCATTAAGGACATTGCTTTGAAAAGCGCTACATACCCCTTTGGCCCATAGAATGTTAAGATTTTAATATGAGCAAGATCCAGTGGCTCCCCTATAGTCTACACAGTGCATTAACCCTTTGAGTGCCAGAGAGGTATGCGATGCATTGCAAAACAAGGCCTTGAAACATTCTTACACTTCCACAATGTTCTCCTCTTTGAGCAAGTGGTGTAAAGAGGGGAATTTTCTGTATAGACAATTTCATACATAGACAATAGGCAGGCGCACCACTACGAAATCAAAGCCAGCATTTATTTTAGCTTGTAATTGTATTAGTACATCTCCCTAATTATCTTTATGAACATAGTAAAAACACTTTCAAATAATGTATCATGTTGTGGTGTTAATCGTGGTCTTCTCCTATATTTTATACTGAAATCAGTGGTTCTAAAATTATTTAAGCTTATTTTTATAAAGATATAGTGTTGGTCAATGTGTAAAAATGTATACTACAGAACATATGAACATAGGAGCTGGTCGGCCTGGCTTGGGTGTCATATTAGGGCTTAGCCCCTCCTGTACAAATTTCTGTGGATGCCCCTGCTTGTCCCCAACAACATACATATTTGTCCCCTCTTGCATAAGCATAGGGTCTGGACAGTCTGGCCTGTGGGGAATATTATGGCTTTGCCCTCCCTGGAAACATTTATGTGGAGGCCCATGAACACAGGAACCCCCATTTCAGATACTTTTTTTCATTAACTTATTGTAGCACATATTTCCATTCTGTGTGCATTATGTCCATGACCTAAAATGTTACGGCAGTGTTGTTTCTATTGACAGTTATGGTCAGTGACATTAACCCTCCATAGGCTGCTACAGCAACAGCGCTACTATAAAATTGAATCCCATGGTGGTACTGCACCCAAAAAAAGCAAGTTACAATAACTTTTGAATAAAACAGATCTTAGCAGTAGGAGTATTCAGAATGATAATCCCTTATAGAAGCTTATAATGGATTCACCAATATTCAACTTACAGAAAAGCAAATTAACTTTACAGAATGTTGTGCACTCACACCTTAGTATCCCAAATGATAAGAACTTACGCTTCACAAAACACTGTGTTTTCACAACTATCTTAGACAATGTGGAGTTTTCACACTTTGTTTTACATATTGAACACTAGTTTAAGGGTTATCCAAAGGGCTTCAAATAGTGTTACATGTGTGCATACAGGTGAGTAATTGTTTTTGCAGGTTGTGACAAAGAGAACCATGAAAAAAGTTCTGCTCGATGTTGCGAAGTTCCTAACTACTAAACCAAAGATCTCATCAACCATTGCACTAAATGAAAAAGCAACATTTAAGCAATTTAAATAAATACCCTTACTGAGAGTAAAAGCTGTGTAGGGATAGATCCATTTTAACTATACCGGGTGTAAGAATCTAACAAAAATAGTTTTCTTGATAGACTCCATTCAGTTAACCCTTTGAGTGCCAGAGGGATATCCAACACATTGAATTACAATGCTTTGGATACATCTCTGGTATTCAAAGAGTTTTAATATTACTGGGGTGGATGTAATAATAATATTTTGTAGCAATTCTAGGGCGAATCAGCTGAACCACAGGGGACAACAAATCCTGTAGATTTAAATGGGGCTGTTCTTTTCAATGCACTGGAGACCTTGCCAGCACTTAAGAGGGTTAAAAAACCCTTTTCAGTCAGAGAGGATTCTGGGAATCTGTATTTGTCTTGTCTATTGCAGTTGGCTTACTCTAGAACTTACTCTAGAACTGTACCAATGTTCTCAGTGCATCAGTGCTAAAAAGTAGAGCAATTCTGGGGCAAACCAATGGCATCACGAGTGACAAATATTTTCATTGATTTAAATAAAGTTTTAACCCATTGAACAAAAGAGAGGTCTCTAATTAAATAAACTGGTAACCTCTGTAACAGTCAAAGGGTTAAAATCCCCCTTTAGATCAATAAGAATCTGTTATTTTTTCATGTTCACTCTAGGGCAGTTGGTTTGTTCCAAAATTGCTCTAATCCCGTATACATCAGCTTTGGCATGTTAACCCTCTGACGATCAAGGAGTTAAAAGCCCTTTTGGTACCAGAATGGCATCCAACACAGAGGATGCCCCTCTGGCACTGAAATTTTTAACCCTTTGAGTGCCAGAGGGGTACACAACGCATTGCTTTTGCAATGCATTGCGTACCCTTCTGCCATTCAAAGGGTTAAACGGGTAGAAATGTATTTTGGACTACTATAGTGCAGTCGGTTTCACCGGAATTGCTCCAGTTCCTCGGAGTAGACAGCCTCCCTTTGATTAGTCTAGATAATCCTTTTGTTATAGTGTTTGCAGGCAAATTTTCCCCAAAATGCCTCTGTGAAGAGTCTGAACTCTCTTTATTGCAATAGCTGCACTGGTGATTTAAAGGTTTACAGATCTGAAGACAAGCTTAATCATGTAGGGAATATGCACATATTTTTTATGATTTTAAACATAAAGATGAAATAATACATGGCTCAGATTCCACTTTCTGCACAAGCTATGTCATTTTAATTTACTAAAATATAAATTACCCTGACTTTAGATGGAAACCATAAAACTGTCAAGTATGAAATGGACCAATCATGGGGAACAATGTACCTGTAAGGAAACTGGAAATGTGCAGAATATACAAAAAGCACATGAGGTTTAAAGCTCACTGTAAGGCTTTTTTATATTTAGTCCTCTGGGTCAAATGTTCACTTGCTATTCAAAGTATTTAAAGTGGATCTGTCAACCTAAAGCGAGTTTAGTTTGTTTTACATAGAATCTGACTATATGTTGTACTCAAGGCCAAATTTCACAATAGCCATAGGAGGCAACTGCCTAGAGCACCACATTTTGAGGGGTATCTCAGGAATTTTGGCGACACCTACATTCTGAACTGTGGGTGTGGTCAGTGCAATCTCATTGTCCCAGAGCCAGTTTATATACCCTTTTACTGGCTATTTTTCAACCCCTTGGATGCTAGAGAGGTATTGATCTCTCTAGCAACCAAGGGGTTAAAAGCATTCTTTTGTGCTTGCACGTTTAGGCTAAGGGTATTTTCTATCTATGGGGCTGTGGGCAGAGTCATGTGAGGAATGAGGGCGTGGCCATTTACAGTAATGTGTTGGAGATCTGTCTATCAATCAAGGAGTTACAAAGCTGTTTTTGTGCTTCCATGTTATAGGCTAAGGGTATTTTGTGGGGCAATGGGATAGTGGGTGGAGTCATGTGAGGAATGAGGGCGTGGCCATTGACAGTAATGTGTTGGAGATCTGTCTATCAACCAAGGAGTTAAAAAGCTGTTTTTGTGCTTCCATGTTTTAGGCTAAGGGTATTTTGTGGGGCATTGGGATAGTGGGTGGAGTCATGTGAGAAATGAGTGCGCCATGGGTGGGGCTAAGAGTGCCTAAAGTGCATTACTTAGGGGCATCTGTGATATCCAGCCCTACTTGTATTTGCAATATTCCGTAAATTAAATCATTTTTGAGACTGAGGGAGATTTATAAAAATGAAGTTACGTGTAAATTGTCTTAAAATTGGAGCTAAAATGCATTTCTCTATTTATAAGCTGTGTAACGTCAGTTTTCTTGCCTGTAACGCCAACTAGTAGAGGTTGAGGAAAATCGGCGTTAGGGAGAAGGAAAATATTGACGCTGCAAATTTATAAATAATTGATGCCGTTTGCAATAGATTTGCAACAATATTAACGCTAGAATTTTAACGACATGTGTAGGTCGTTCTTTAAGCATTCCAGGCATTAAAATATTCATAGTAACACCATATTTATAAAAACTCATTTAAAACATTTATAAATCAGACCTGGCGTTATCTTCACTTGCCATGCTTTAAGGACAGTTCTTTAAACTGTAAGAAGAACGGCTTTTATAAATCTCCCTCTATATGTGTTGATGGCACATTGCGGTGCTTTATGCTAATTCCCTGCACTGTTCCAGGACAAATTTACCCCTCCCCATGATATTGAAAATGATCCAATGTGTGGGCTCCATCTAGATTCATTCATAGCACATTGGGTTGCATGTGGTATAATGTGCGATAGCTCAGCTGGTTAATGCAGAAGCTACAGCATTTGTTCATATCACAGGTTCAAGTCCCACCAATGTCACCTCAGATCTCCCCCCTTCTGAAGGAGGTAAAATGCATACCCAGGACCTGTTTAAAAGTGAAAAACAATATAAAAGTATCCTTCTTTGCCAAAGTATGAAGTGCAATCAAAAAGGTTAATTTTTCAAAAACTATTTATACTGCAAAATGAGTCATCTTTTACTACACTTTAAAGGGATAGTAATACTTTGTTTTAACTTTATTTTATTTTGTAGGCATTAAAAAACATGAAGAATGATATAAGTCTTATCTCTCAAAACCTTTATTGTTTAAGAGATATTCACAAGCAAAGTATCCCCCCACCCCGTTCAGCTAGATCAGAAGGGAGGTGCCCAGGTAGACTGCAGAGAGGGACAATCTTCAATTAAGATAAGGGAAAAAGCTGAAAAACTTGTCAAGGGGGGAAGGGCTTTCATTGTTTTTATACAAAGAAGATTGTCCCCTGCTGTTATCTGTCTGGTGTTACAACCAGATTCACATCTGAGAAGAGATGGCTACACTAGGAAAATAGTATTACTATCCCTTTAAGGTTAACTAAACTTTTCTTAGGGCGGCAGTCACACTTTAACCCATAGAGTGCAAGAGAGGTAGCCATAGCGTTTCTTTGTAAATGTGTGGGATACTCCTCTGGCACTCAATGGGTTAAGGAGTTTTCCTTCTACCAGGTTAACGCTTCCAGTACCAAAGGAGTACGTCTCTGTGCATTGAAAGCATTAATGCTGGGAACATTTTGTTTACATGAGATTAAATGTAACCTCTCCTTATAACTTTTGTCCCAGAAACTTTAACCTTTGAGTGCAGGAAGGGTACGCAACACATTGCTCTGCAATGTGTTGCTTACCCCTCTGGCACCCAAAGGGTTAATGATCTTCTTGTCCCTTAGTCGTCCATATCTTAATCTGCAGTTAGAGAAGGATCAGAAAAAGAAGGTAGCATTTAACTCTCTGGATGCCAGAGGCCTATTCAATGCATTGCTTTGCAGGGCATCGCAGATATCTTTAGTATCCAAGGGGTTAAGTATAAAATAAACCATGTAAATGTAATGATACGTAAGTAAATTGTATTTGTTCAGAAATGGGAGCATGCCAGGAACTAATTTAAATTCCAGATAACATTGCCCACCCCTGGCACAGAGGGTAAGTTCACCAGCCATTGCAGAAATACAGTTTTTCTCAACCTCTGTCAGTTGTTGGCTGATGGAGCATGATGGGTGTTGTTGTCAAGAATCAGCAAAGGGGCATCACGTTGTCCACTCTATGCTAGGCCAATCACAATTATTATACTAAAAAATGGAATTAGAGCACAAAGACCAATCACCAAGGTAGCCTGTTACTAATATTATTTATAGTGCTGCTGTGCACCTGTTTCTCAACTATTCATCATACATAAAGAAGCAAAAAATGGGATTTCATAGATACTTTATCAGGGCACAAGGTGAAGAAAAGTGCATGCACAATAACTGTGGTGTGATTCTACTAACGGTGAAAGTGAAATAAAACTTCACTTCTATTAAAAGTTAAAATAAAACAAAATAATAATTAAAATATCAAGGTTGCACTGATACTGCTATGTCTGTTTTGAGGAAATAATAATCAGTATTGAGGAATGAGTTATTAGATAACCACAAAAATGACAATTTCACCGTTAGTAGAATCACACCACAATTATTGTGCATACACTTTTCTTCACCTTGTGCCCTGATAAAGTATCTGTGAAGTACCATTTTTTGATTCTTTAAATACTAAGCCAGTGCCATACCTCCCAACATTTAAAATGACCAAAGAGGGGCACTTTTGTTTTAGGAAGTGTGGCTTGGGGGAGCAACTGGTGTGCAGCCGGGACATTACTGAGAAATATAGATAGATAGATAGATAGATAGATAGATAGATAGATAGATAGATAGATAGACAGACAGATAGAATACAGATAGATAGATAGATAGATAGATAGATAGATAGATAGACAGACAGACAGATAGAATACAGATAGATAGATAGATAGATAGATAGACAGACAGACAGATAGAATACAGATAGATAGATAGATAGATAGATAGATAGATAGATAGATAGACAGAAGAAAGATAGATAGATAGATAGATAGATAGATAGACAGATAGAATACAGATAGAATACAGATAGATAGATAGATAGACTGACAGACAGACAGATAGAATACAGATAGATAGATAGATAGATAGATAGATAGATAGATAGATAGATAAAAGATAGATAGATAGATAGATAGATAGATAGATAGATAGATAATTTTCTGAATATTATTTGCACGCTTATACAGTTTACATGCTGAATACATACACTTCTACTATGACCTCCCACTGAGGCTCGTGCACCAAGTCAAAGGGGAACAATTCTGCAGCAAACCAGCAACATCACAGGTAACATCAATTCCCAATTCAATGTATTGGAGGCTTCTAGCATTTAATAGACTACATCAATGGGGATTTGTATTTGTCCAGTATGGTGCATTTGGGTTCCTCCTAAATTTTTCCATTTCTTCTTAGTACATTAACCTCAGCAAGTTCAATTGTCCTTGAGATACCTGCCTTTGAAAAGAATTTTTCTCTTAATTATATCTACTTTCAAAGACCTAGGTTTCCTGCCAGTTGTTATTTTATGGAGTGGTACACGTTTAATGCCAAGGAGACTGCATAATAAAAACACGCAGAGCTGTATCTCATTTCTTGTGTTAAACACAGGAACAATGAAGGCATATGTATAACCTTTTCATTGCCAGGGCAAATGGCTGTTGTGTTGCCAAATACATTATGGGAATTTTGCTATTTGTTTTAAGGTTTATTTTAACCCTTTAAGTGCCAGTGGATATCCTGTGGCACTCAAAGGTTTAAATAACTTTCTACAAACCTGTGCAAATTATATATGTTTTGCGCACAATTTGGTCTCTGAATTAATACTTTATATGAGATAACCAAGATATGATATGATAAAAAATATATTTTTTTAATATGTTGCCCCCATTATCTCTAATAAAATATATTATTCTGTGAAAATTGATGCAGAACTACATTGTCTTGTGCCTTCTGAGTAAAACTATACCAGACGTGCTGTTTTTTTATAAATATTTGGTTTCTACAGGACCATAATTTTAATGAGTGTTCATATTTTACATTTTGAGAGAAAGAAAAAAGGCACTTTCATTATTGGACTAGTAAATAAACTTTTCCACATAAAAATATCCATGGCAAAGTATATGCTTTTTAAACATGCATAGCTCAATGAGTTTAAATGTGGGCAGAACACCTAAAAAACTCAAGCTTCAATTATCTTTACAAAACAGAGCAATAAAGCAGAACAAAAGAAAATAAAAAAATGTATATGTATTTGTCCCTAACACATGAAGAAATCTTGATCAAGAGCTAATTTTAAAATGTTACGTTTCTAGGCCTCCTGGAAAAATAGTACCCCATTTGTTGTACGCTAAACTGCACTTACTATAGTCCACAGGTTTCAGAAAATTATTTCCTGTTTTTTGAGACACGGGTGGAGATTCACTAAGCGGTGATAAAGTGGAGCTAAAGTGGAGATGACTTCTCCAGTGATATCACTTCTCCAGTTCCTATGTTATTCTATGGAGCCTATGCACTAAGATCTCCAAATCTGAAGAAATCTTAGTGCATAGGCTCCAAAGAATAACACAGGAATTTGAGAAGTGATATCACTGGAGAAGTCATCTCCACTTTATGACCTCTTTATCACCGCTTAATGAATTTCTCCTAAGCTGTGCCTGCAATTGAATGGTCACCACAGTTCCAGACATGAAGACAAAACGAGAAGAAAAAGAAGGGCGCTCCCTAGTGCAATATATATTGTCAATAAAGGACCTCCACCAGTACGCCACTGTACTCACAATATTCCAGACCACTAGTAGTGACCAGCTTACACAAATGAGGGAATCTAACTGCCCCCACTCAGTTTCTCCAAAGGATGGTTGCTGCGTCTTCAGAAAGGACTCCCCCAATCTCGGACCTTAGAACAAAAGAGATACACAAACAGGAAAAGTGCAAACCACCACAGGTATATCCTAGGACTATCTGATGTCAAAATAAGACCAATATGTAGTATTTTGTAATTGTGTATACCATTATTAGTGGATCCTTTTCTTCTTTTTAGTATTGTATAGTTGTGTGACTGTATTATCATTCCCTCCTCCTAATGTTGATAACCTCTGTTAGACCATGTGATATTGGGTAGGTCCCTTCAGTTTGTTTGTGTGTGTGTTCCAGCTTTATGGAATGCAAATGACGTTATTTCTCATACAGTCAGCAGGTAGCTGATGTGTAGGATATGCTGTCTCTTTCTCGCGATAGTTTTCTGGCATTCAAAAGTTGCCTTGGATGATAAGCTCATTCTTGCGAGATTTCACCAACTAAAGTGAGACCCCAAACACTATGGCATTTAAGAGGCGAGAGGCTTGAGGGTAGGTGATGATTTAAATTTTTAATGCCTATGAGATTTAAAAAAGGGGTTGAACCCCGAAAAGCATCTTTAGGCTTGTATATTTATAACACGTATTGAAGTTTTTTACTCTATGCAATATACATGTATTTTTAATACATTTTCTATGAAATTATAAGGATCCATTTCGTCTATTGGAGAGAGTAACTGTTACGGGGCAGTTTACATATCCACCTTGTTTGTTTTAGCTGGTTATACCTTTACCAGCTACCCTGTCCAGGAGTTGTGAGTACCTGTATACTATTGGTCTTATTTTGACATCAGATAGTCCTAGGATATACCTGTGGTGGTTTGTGCTTTTCTTGTTTGTGCACCAGCCATGAAGACATGTTAGACATGTAATACAATTTTGGAATGTGAACAGTGTGAAGGTTCAAATGAATGGTCACTTCCTTTTTGTACCTAAAGAATGAACTACTAAAATGTTTCCAGTAAGTGATGCTTTTGCAAAAAATGTTTTAGTTTGTTTCCACAAATTAAAAAAAAAACAGAAATCTTTTAGAATCACTCAGTTTAATAAAAAAATAAATAGCCACTGGTCACTGTACCCCATAAGTATGGGTCATCATACAGTAGGGTGCTTAGCAGAAGAACAGAAGAAAACACAATCTGCATCGTTTAATATATATATATTTTTCAGCCATTGTCGATATGCTGCAGGATGAAGGCCTATTCAGCAAGTTTCCAACAACTTTGGTCCTGTGCCTTTTTGCTGCCACTGTGTACCAACAAATTTAGTAATTTCATCTACCCATCTTCTCTTGGGTGTTCTTCTTGGGCATTTAGTATCGAGTGGTATCAATTCCATAATTCATCTGGTCCACTTACTGTCAGGTCTTCTTGCTATGTCACCTGCCCATTTCCATTTTAGGCACTTTACTCATTCAATGATGTCATAAACCTTTGCTGACAAATCCAAGTTTTTCGGTCTCTTTTTGTTATGTTCAGAATTTGACATTCCATACTTCTCTGCATCACCTTATGTTTTTGTATGGCTTTGGCGTTCAGTGTCCATGTTTCACAAATATGTGTAAGAACTGGGAGGACTCAGTAGTCAATTTAATTTGTCACTCAATTTCCATCATTGTGTTTCCATTTTTTGACATTTCCTGTCCAAGGTAAACAAACATATCTATCTCTCCTAGCTCTTCTTCATCTTGGTACAGAAAATTTGTTAAAAATTACTTGAGTTTTGTTGATATTCTACTTCAGACCAAAAATTTTGCTTTCCTATTGTAGCTCTTCAATGCATTCTTGCAGTTCTTCAGAACTACTGACAAAGAATAAAATATTGTTTGCAAAATATAAGTGATATAGGTAATCTCCACAGATCTTAAGTCCTTTATGTCCCAATTTAATTTGTGGAATTTTTTTTTCTAAATAAGCAGAAAATAGTTTGGGGAAAATTGTGTCTCCTTCTCAGATGTCTTTTTCTATATTGAGCTAAATTTTATCATTTTTGACCTGTATTGATGCAGTTCCATTTTCATGTACTGGAAGGCGGATGTATCTATTCCTTGGTTGATCAGGGCATCGATTATTGCTTGCTTTTTCACTGAGTCAAAGACCTTTTTTGTAATCAATGAAGGTATGCATAATGGAAAGTTCTATTCATTATATCACTCTATAATTTGTTGCACTGCCAACCCGCACTGGACCAGTGTGGCAGATTATGGTCCAATCCCTCAAAAAAATTACCCTCATTCCCCGCAGACTTCATTGACACATACAAACACTCCTGCCTCAATAAGACACATGGAGAGTGTCATTTCAATACTGTCAGAGTTGTAGTTCAGGAGTAATTAAATGATAAAATATCCCCCTTCCACCCCTTTTACCTAGTGTAAGCCGCCTCCCCTCAGATGTGGAATCTGGTCTCTTGACCAGACAGGTCACAACAATGAACAATCTTCTTACTGTGAGCATAAGGAAAACTATGCCCCCCCTTGGCAGTTTTTTCAGGTTTTTCCTTATACTCACTGAAGATTGTCCCTCTCTGTGATTCATCCAGACAGTCTTGCTGCTCTGAGGTGAGCAGTGCTACATCAGTAAAATCTGTGGGAGGGGGTTACTTTATCATTCAATTACTCTTGAACTACAACTCTGACAGTATTGAAATAACACTCTCCATGGCCCAAAAAACTATGAAGATTAATTGGAGCTGCTTTTATTTTGAAACATTACTATCCCTTTAAGTATTGTGTACATTCTTCTTAACAGTATATGTGATAACCTTGCATGTGACTGGCAATAGGCTTATTGGTTGATAGTTTTTAGATCCGCCTTCTCACGTTTTTTGTGCAGTATGATGACTTCTGCATTTTTCCATGTTTCAGGCACTTTTGCTGAGTAGTAGCATTTTGAAAATAGTTTAGCTCGGGCTTTGAATAAGGGTTGACCTCCTGCTTTCAGCATTTCAGTAGTGACCTTACCAGGTCCAGCTGCTTCTCCATTTTGTATTAATAATATTGTAGCTTCTATTTCTTCTATCAAAACTTATGGTGCAGTTTCAGCCTTTTGCACTGCATTCAGTTGTTATCCT
Organism: Rhinophrynus dorsalis; assembly: GCA_037306005.1. Taxonomy (NCBI): domain Eukaryota; kingdom Metazoa; phylum Chordata; class Amphibia; order Anura; family Rhinophrynidae; genus Rhinophrynus; species Rhinophrynus dorsalis. Next base: position 219,291,024 of record CM074725.1, read on the forward strand.
TCATCCTTATACAGATTTGAATAAAATTCTTCAGTTTGGTTTAGTATTTGTTGTTGGGTTTTTGCTGTTGTACCATCTTCAAGCTTTAATGCCAACAATTGGTTCCTAGGTGCGTCCATCTGTCATTTTGCTCTCTTTAGCCCTTGATTTTCTTCCAGTGTCCTTTTGGTGAGCTCAACAATGAACTTGGACATTTCTTCTCCTATGTGCTTCCTTATCATCTTGCATATTTCTACATATTCTACCATGTTCCTAATATTACTGTTTTGCATTGTTTCTCTTGGCTTTTTCATCATGGCAACTGTTTCTTTTGATATTCTGGTTGTTTTTTTTCTTATTTCACAGTAGGAGCCCTCTTTATCAGTAAAGGGGTTAAAAGCCCCATTTAAATAATCAAGAATGCTAATGTCTCTCCTATGGTGCACCTGTTTAGCTTTTTGACTGTGACCCTGGCCCCTAAGCAGTTTGTGACACTGCATCATAGGAAATCCATCCTGCACCATATTGTGGTATTTTGCAAGGTGGCTTTTAAGAAGTTAAAGGGGAATTATCACCCCTATACAAGTTGGGCTTAAAAGTAAGTTTATATAGCAGCTAACTGGAATACTATTGTCTTTTTTTAATTAGTTATTTGACCAAAATTAAACACTCAAAGGGATAGTAATAATTAATTATTACTAATCCTATTAAAGTCATATTAAAAATAAATGTATTGCCCCCAGTGTCATCTCTCAAACCTTTATGGTTTGAGAGATTATCACTCTTAAAGTTGCCCTCTCCCTCTCCCTTCTCCGTAGTCAGCATTCTAGCTGACTGCAGAGAAGCCAGTCGTATGACTTTCAGGTGGCTCTGCAGCACAGCCAAGATTACGTTAATACAAAAGAAATCTTTCGCTGAAATGGTCTTCTACGTGTGCTTGGTTTGCAAGCACATGTAGAAGACTGTTTTAGTGAAATATTTTTTTTATTAACGCGATCGCGGCTCTGCTGCAGAGCTGCCTGATGATCGTAAGACCGGATTTCCCTTCAGTCAGCTACAACACTGACTTCGAGGAAGGGGGAGGGCGAGGGCAACTTTAAGAGTGATCATCTCTCAAACCGTAAAGGTTTGAGAGATAACACTGGGGGCAATACATTTATTTTTAATATGACTTTAATATAGGGCTTAGTAATAATTAAGTATTACTATCCCTTTAACAATGATCCTGTGCCTTCCTCCCAGCTAGTCGATATATAAACTTACTTTTAAGCCAAACTTGTATAGGGGTGATAGTTTCCCTTTAAATAAATAAATAGCTTTAAATGGACACTATCAACTACAAACAACTTTGATGATTTTGAAGGAGCTATATGTTGTATAAGCCAATTTATATTTAGAAAACTAGTTTTTTTAGTTATTTAGATGCATTGATAATGCTAATTAAGGCATGCCATGTGGGGACAGTTACTTGATAAAGGAGCATACAGCTGTGAAAAGCATTGCAAAGGCCTTTTTTAAATGTTTTTTAATTGTTTCATAAACAAAAAAATCTTTTTGTATTGAAGAGCAGCTTTTGGAGTGTTTTTCCCTTGAATTTTGGAAGCCAATACTTGGAGCAGAGACTCAGAGAGTCGAGCAGCTGGAGAGCCCGAACAGAGATGGGTTGAATATCTCTGTATGCCTTAATTGTACTTAGAGGTATATACCTGTCTAGCAGCTACACTGAAATGTGAGTGCTATATACAATATTTGCATGTTAATGATTGTATTGAGTGATAGGCACTATTGGTGCCCCCATTTTTTCTGTTTGTTTTCTTGCATGTGTATTGCTCCATTGGTGGAGTTTCTGGGAGTGCAGCCAGTTGATACTTAGAAGAAAGATCCACAGGTCTGCCTTGGGGACCAGCTTAGATTCCCCTAAGCCTTGAAGCTGGAGTGAATGTACATGTTATTCCAGCATACATTTTTTGTGATGGTGTGGTGAATACACTAATATACCTGAGGATACTACACTAGGAGTCCCGTCTTGTCCATTTCTGTATTGTTAAGCAGGCTAGTGTGCCACAGACCACCATGAACACCGTGGGAATGGGATCCAGCAGTAGTGGTGTGGGACTAGAATAGGTTCCATGCACAGTGCTGTCATCAGCACTGATGTGATTCCTCAGGACTTGTGATGCTAACAAGCCTGTGTGATAAAAATTATCTCTGCTTCATCAGGGCTTGCGACGCTAACAAGTCTGCTTGATAAAAAGTATCTCTGATTCCTCAGGGCTTGTGACACTAACAAGCCAAAGTCTTTACAAAAGCAATGTTTTCTCAGGGATTGGGCCTAAAAAATCTAAGTAATACACATCAGTGTTTCCTCAGAGCTTGGGCCTAAGTCCTACACATCAATGTTTCTTCTGGGGTTCGAACTAACAAGTCTAAGTGCTACTAATTCAGTGTTTCCTCAGATGTTTAGCCTAACACAAGTCTAAATCCTTCAATCAATATTTCCTCAGGGCTTGTGCCAAACAAGTCTGAGTCCTACAAATCAATGTTTCCTCAGTGCTTGTGCCTCTAACAAGGGTAAATCCTGCAAATCAATGTTTATTTAGGGTTTGGGCCTCTAACAATAAGTCTAAGTCTTATAAATCATCCTGTACAAAATACTATATCCCGTCAAGTGTCTGTCTGCCACAGTCACAGATTATGTCAGGGGGTCCCTATCTCTGTCACATTATATGCCAATTTCTTTTCTTTTTTTTTATTAACTGCCCCCCTAATCCCTGTGAACAATCCCCCCTAAAAATAATTGCTGTTCAAATTATTCTTTCTCCAGACTCCATCAACATAGGCAATCTCCTCAGACCCCTTTTATACCATGTCTTATTTCATTCTTTTTAATTTTATGCGGGTATTTATTTATTTATTATTAACTGTCCCCAATCCCAGTAAACAAAACTCACCCCAAAAAATTCCCTGTTCATCTGGTTCTTTCCCCAGTCTCCACCAACACAGGCACCCTCATGCTCCTTTTATATTATGCCTGAGGGAAATACAATAAAATGTGCTATATGTTATGTGTAAATTCAGTGTTCCCATTGATTTCAATGTAATGTGCTAGGCGAAAAAAAAAAAACAGAAAAACTGCACTTTTTGCAGGAAATTTTCTGCCAGGCAGGAAGTACTTAAGCAGCATGTTGTTCTGCTTATATTGTAGCACCACCACTGTAATGAAGACAGGAAGTGCCTGCATGTTATGTCTTAATTAGCATAATCTATATATCTAAATAAAACAAAAAACAATTCTAAATTCAAAAATGGATAATACAAATTACAGTTGATTTTGAAAGCTCTTTAAAAATCCCCTACATATTTTAGGTGATAGGGTCTGTTTAAATATGCTGAGTCTGAAAATAAAAATCATAAATGAAATCTGTTCTACAAAGGTCTCTAACCTCAATTTCTTCATCTCATTTTGTAAAACCTAATATATTTTAGCTACAAATGCAAAAAAAGAAAACTTGTGTAATCCATAAAGGTCTGAAATGATCAGAATGCAGAACCTTTCCCCTCTAGAACACATGTAGGCTAAAGAGTACCAGAATGATTCAAAAGGGAGTCAGGGCCGTATGCAGCAATCTAAAGAGGAGCAGTTCTGGAGCTATTCAGTTGCACCATATGGGAGGAATGAACATTCCCATTGATTTAAATATTTTAACCCATTGAATGCTAAATAGATGTCCAGTTCACTGTGGGGTTAACCCCTTAAGGACCAGCGGTCCCGGGTTGTGTGGTCCTTTAAGGACCAAATAGGAAACTTTGACATGCCAGCCCACGTGACCGATCACGCGTGGCATCACTCCGAAAGGGGGACTGAAAGAGATCAATCCAGTCTTGGAGCAATCAATTTCAGTCCCTGCTATTACTAATAGTGCTCCTGCAGGAGGGCTGGGAGTATAAAGTACGGGACGTGCCAGGACCATCACTGGTCCTTAAGTGCCGGACATATAGTTACATAGTTACATAGTAATTTAGGTTGAAAAAAGACTTGCATCCATCCAGTTCAACCCTTTTCCTATTCCTGTTTACCATCGCTGACCCAAAAGAAGGCATCTGACTCCAAATGGCAATCAGACTTCTCCCTGGATCAACAAGCCCTAACTAAATATTAATCCCAATACTAACGTGCATAGCCCTCTATATTATGCTCTTTTAAATAAGTATCCAGGCCCCTTTTAAAGGCTTCTAATGTATTTGATAGCACCACCTCCTCCGGAAGTGCATTCCATACCTTTATTGTCCTTACTGTAAAGAAACCCTTCCGCTGTTGTAGATTAAATCTCCTTTCCTCAAGTCTAAGCGGGTGGCCCCTTGTCCTGTGTACTGTTCTGTTAATGAACAGGTCTTTTGAAAGCCCTTTATATGGGCCTTGAACATATTTATATAGTGTTATCATATCCCCTCTAAGACGCCGTTTCTCTAGTGTGTACAAGTTTAACTTTTCTAGCCTCTCTTCATAACTAAAACTTTCCATTCCCCTTACTAGTTTTGTAGCCCTCCTCTGCACTTTCTCTAGTTCCATAATGTCCTTCTTCAGAAAGGGCGCCCAGAATTGAACAGCATATTCTAGGTGGGGTCTTACCATGGACCTGTAAAGAGGCATAATTATATCTTCCTCCCTTGAGTCAATACCCCTTTTAATACATGCCAATATCTTATTGGCCTTTGCAGCTGCCAGCTGGCACTGCATGCTACTGTTAAGTCTATTGTCTACCATCACTCCCAAATCCTGGCACATCACTGGATTCGAAGGGGTTAAAGTGATAGTAATAGCTGAAAAAAATGTAGCTCTAACGGATCCTCAAATAACGTGGGTCATGTAGCGCTGTATTTCAATATTTTACGTTTTGTAGTTCAACAGTAATTCAGTTCTAAAGTATCCTCCCTCCCCTTTATTTCCTGTAATCTGCCTCCCTTCAGATGTGGAATATGGTCATGAGACCGGACAGATCACAGCAAGAGAGAATCTTCTTTCACTGACTATAAGGAAAACCATGCCCCCCCTTGAAGAAGGATAGCAGGATTTTTCTTATGGTCAATGAAGATTGTCCCTCACTGAGCTCCATCCCTCTGGCAGCATGACCTAGGTGAAAGTGGAGGAAGGGGGATACGTTACAATTTAATTACTACTGAACTACAAAACGTAAAATATTGAAACTCAGTGGTACATGACCCACGTTATTTAAGGATCAATCGGAGGTGCATTTTTTTCAGCTATTAATATCCCTTTAAAAGCCTGATTTAATTTAATGGGAATTTTGAGAATTTTTAATGTGTTCCCTATGGTATAATTGAGTTGCTCTGGGATTTTACCTCTTAAGCTTGATGGAACATGTTGTCAGTTTCTTTCTTCTCTAGTGGGAAATAATATGGGTCCTTCCTTGTCCAATCATATCTGAAATATTGCACTACGGGAACACTTTGTGAGTCTTAATATTTGTATATTTACCTGTGACATACCTCTGGGCCTTCCTCAACCCTGAGAAAGGTCTCCTGTGGACAGAAAACCTTTCACATTCTGATGCAATAAACTTGCTACATTGTATCTGCTTTTCTAGATGGATTCTCTCCCCTACACCCCCTGGATACCCTACACTGAGAATATTTCTATAATATTGTTTGTGGTATTATCACTTTCTTAATCTCATGGGCTGTTTGAGACATATCCATGCATTGTAAATCAATGCATTGGAGACCTCTTTACCAGCAAAGTGTGAGAGTGTCAGACAGGTATCCAACACATTGCATGCAAACAATGCATTGTATACCCCTCTGGCACTCAAAGGGTTAAGCCACTAACATTAAAGGTAGTGGCTCCTAGCCTGGAAGTTCTGTCTCAACTCAGTGTACAACGAAGATACAAGGACCGATTTTATTGTATGAAGGCAGAATTTTAAGCTAGTGGACAGTTATCCAGCATAGCAGAGATATGTAGAATTTACTTGTAGCAGTGAAAACCTCTCTAGCATCTCAGGGGTTAAAAGAAATACTCAGTGAAGGTATTACATTAATCTTGTCTTGAAAATTATACATGCCATATGTCTCTACTCTGAAATGTTAATTACTTAGTTCAACTAAATTGTGTTCATGTGATTCTGCTTCCTACATATCTAACTCTGTCAAGGGATGGAAAGCAGGATTAATGCTCAAGCTAATGATCATAGCAAGTGAAAGGTTAATTTAATGGTCTAGCCTCATCTTACTATAATTTGATTATATTTAATATAAGCATTCAAGGGTTTAAATTGCAATTATCATATTTTACCAGGGGATAACCACAATGGGTGTAGGTGGTATGTTTGAGATGGGGTTCTGCATCCAAGGGGACCAGGGCCAGATTTACCCAGGCACCTTAGTTCCTCCCATGGCCACACCCCTACTCCTCACATGACCCCCAGTCACATACATTGCTTCCTGGTACAGGAAATACCCTTGGCCTGTAACAAATAAAAAAAAAACTAAACCCTTGAATGCAAGAGAGATCTCCGACACATTTTCCCTCAATGCGTTGGAGATCTCTAGCATCCAGAGGATTAGATAATAGACTGTAAAGGGGGTATAAAACTGGTGCGGGGACATTGAGATAGCTGTGACCACACCCACAATTCAGAATGTGGGTGTGGCCAGAACAGGTAAGACACCACTCAAAATGTGGAGCTTTAGGTAATTGCCTATGGGTAATCCGACCCTGAGAGATGCCCACCAGACCCATGGTGCAATAGGTTCTTTAAACCACTTTACTGTCTTTTCCTGTGATAACAATTTAGGAGCAAACTTACAGCTCCACAGCGGATAAATTAAACTTCCCATGGAGTTAAATGGGTAGTTTAAGTCCTTGAATTCTAGAGGTGTCTCAAACATGAAGTGATGTGTTGGATATCAGTCTAGCATTCAAGGGTTAATAACCCCTATTTAAATCAATAGCAAACTGGGGGATTTGTCCCCTCACTGTTGCCATTGGTTTGTTCCAGAGTTGTTCCTCTTTTCTTTTTTGGATAAGGCTCAAAGTAAAAATCTTTGGGCTGCACTGTGTAGTCCCAAAATGACTCCTGTCAGCCATTTGCGGAGGCGAGGTATCAGAAAATGGAACCCTTGGTTGGCTGTGGGCTGGAACGTAACCAGGATATCTGTAACTCATAGCGACAACCTTCTCAAAGATGTGAGCACTGTCTTAACCCTTTCAGAGCCAGAAGGGTTTGACATTCAAAGGGTTAAAGACTTCTAGGGTCAGCCTTGAAAATCCATAAGCAGCTGTCTATAGGGTGTGCCAGCTCGGGTACCATGTGACTCCGAACAGCGAAAATTTGCATCTCAGAGTTCAGAATCCATTGTGACATTATCATAAAAGCACTGAGGAGTTTCTTTTCAGAAGGCCATTACTACTGATCAGCTTGGACTCAAAAAGCTCAGGATTCTCTACTATTGGCAGGGTGCTATGCACATCCACCATTCACTCCCACTGGTTCTTCTGCTGTTGTTGGACTACAGATTCCAATGCTGTCAGCCAACCTAGGCTCTTCAGCTGTTGTCAGACAGCAATTACAATCATCCTCAGCTGACCTTGGCTCTTCAGCTGTTGTTGGACTACAAATCCAGCCAGATTCTTATAGCCATTGTTGAACATAGCTCCCACAATCCGCACCCAACCTTATGTCTCTGGCTGTTGATGGATTATAACCACCACAGCTCATCCCTGGTTGCTGGACTATAACTTCCACTATGATGATGATGACAATAGCAAGGTGATAATGAATTCTGTAGTCCTGTACAGCAGGTATAGACTACAACTCACACAATCTTCATCAGACCTTCCATCTACAGCCGTTGTTGGATTAACCCCTTAAGGATCGGTGACGGTCCTGTCACGTCATTGGTGTCCATGCTTTAAGGACCAAAGAAGGTCCTGGCATGTCACGGGTTTTGTGTTCACAGAGCTGTGAGCATTACAGGAGTCTGAAATTTACTGCTTCAAGACTGGCCCAGTCAGTTTCAGAATCTCATTCAGCAAACCGGTATAAGTGATCAGTCACATATGCCAGTTCTCCGAATTATGTCTATGCAGTCCTTAACCCCTTAGCGGTCGTGACGTGTTAGGACCTTGCCTAAAGGACTGGTAACGGTCCAGGCATGTCATGTATTTTGTGCTTACAGCACTCTTGCGGGAGCGGTGTCAGAACAAGTGAGGTCTGAAACTGACCGATCCAAGACCGGAGTGGTCACTATCAGAACCACGTTCAGCGTGCAGGTACACGTGGTCAGACACATGTGCGAGAGCTCCAACCAACCTCAAAGTGGTCCTTAAGGTGAATCCACTCCCCGAACCCCTTGTCGTTAAGGGGTTAAGGGGCATCCAGCCCCAGGACCGCTGGCTATTAAGCAATTAAACATCCTATCTTATGTCGCCAGGCACACCTCTCTAGTGGCTGTGAGTTTTCATTGTATAGTCTGTATGATAATAATGTTATTGATTTATTTTTATTTTTATTAAACTTTATTTATAAAGCACTTGTTGACAACAGTTCCCGCTATCCTCAGCCAACCTTGTCTCTCGTCAGCTGTTGTTGGACTTACAACTACCATCATCCTTAGAGAGCAATCACCTTCCAGCTGTTGTTAACTACACTTCCCACCATCCTCAGCCGCCCTCATCTCTCCAGCTGTTGTTGGACTACAAATCCCATCCTTCTAAAATGGCCATGTTGGCTAAGAGCCATGGGAGTTGTAGTCCAAAAACAACTGGAGCCCCATGGGTTGCCCACTTTTGGAACCTAATTATATAAACTATGACAAGATGTATAACGTATGTCTGTATTTATATTCATACACATTTGTGATTACCCATTCTTTTCTTCTACCTTGTATATACTGTGAAATGAAGACAACATGAAAGAGAAATAAGAAAAAAGAAACGAAAGGAAGAAAGAAAAGGAGGAACTATAAAGGCAAAAGAAGAGACTACTAAAGAAACGAGCCCCCTGTACAGACAGCCTGACGCCAGATGGCTTCTTCTAATAAATATTCAACCTTAACTCTGTTCCCACGTAACTTTGTTGTACAGCTGCCAGCACACCCACACAGATCTGGGCCAGAGAAATGATTACGACAGTACAAACAACCTAGTGCTACAGAGGAAACAGCCAGACAGGGTCCAGTATACAGACAGATAGCGCTGGAAAGATGGAAGATTATACAGCTCAGATGTAATGCTGAGAACCTGGAATGATGGGCACAGCGACAGCTCTAGAGAAATAATGATAGGCTGTTATTTTTTTCTGACCATAAGACACTTACTTTATTTCTTTTCCCCATTTGAAAAGATCTTCTGATACAAAAAAATCATACTCAAACTACAAAGATGTCTTCATGTACCACATTTGAGCCTTTTAACAGGGACTTTGAATAAAATTGTGTTATTTGTGTATGTTTATATCAGGCCTGGGACTATAAATCCTTTGTTGTATTTTAGGAGAAGGAGGTAGAAAAGCTACAATAATAAATGACTCCATATTTGATAATTCTGGAAGAAGTTTAGTTATGATGATCTGGTTTATGTAAAGCTGGTTCTTACACAGATTTTTCACCCGGCGGATACTAGAGGTCTCCCAGGTCCCAAATCTCTCACCTACAAGGAGTTAACAGGATTGTGATATTGAGATACAAGTTACAAACATATTGTAACACATTGACACATATATGTGTGTGTATATTTGTGTGTGTGTGTGTGTATATTTATATGTGTGTGTGTGTCTGTATGTATGTTTGTGAGCATGTATGTCTGTGTGTGTATTTGTGTGTGGTATGTATCTTTGTGTATATATGTCTGTGAGTTTCTGTATGTGTGTGTATATACATATATATGTGTGTGTGTGTGTCTGTGTGCATGTTTGTGAGCATGTATATCTGTCTGTCTGTGTGTTTGTGTGTGGTATGTATCTTTGTGTATATATGTATATGTACATCCATGAGTGTTTGCATGTGTGTGTAGATCTCTGTATGTCAGTGAGATTCTATATATGTGTGTGTGTGTGTGTATATATATATATATATATATATATATATATATATATATATATATATATATATATATATATATATATAGTGTGCATTATTAAGATAAATAACCAGTAGAAGAGCACTCGACAGGATTTCAAAAAAGGAGTTAAGTTTTATTAGTCAACGTTTTGGCCCCAAGCGGGCCTTCCTCAAGACTATACTATTGTGTTTGTATAGTCTTGAGGAAGGCCCGCTTGGGGCCGAAACGTTGACTAATAATACTTAACTCCTTTTTTGAAACCATGTTGAGTGCTCTTCTACTTGTTATTTATCTTAATAACGCACACTATATAATTTTTTAAGTGGCACCCAGGTACTATAATTTATTTATATATATACTAGTTGAACAGCCTGTTACATGGGCCACAATGCCACTGCCACCCGGTTGCAGGGCAGTCACGCGCAGTAGAGACTGCCCACGCCACAGCTGATACAGAGCTGGACGCTCCTTCGGAGCGCCCAGCTCTGTATCAGCCGTGATGCAGGCAGTCTCTACTGCGCATGACTGCAGCATGCGCAGCAGTGTCCACTGCGCATGTCGTGGCGTTACACTCAATTTAGCAAATTATTATATAGGCTAAATATATATATATATGTGTGTCTGTGTGTGTGTGTCACCGCTGTGCCACTGCCGACTCCTTGCGGTGCTTCCGTCTCTCCGGTTAGCTTCGGCTTCCGGGTTTTGACGCACGCATGCGCAGTCCTCGTCATGAAGCTGGTTGGGCTTCACTATTTATCCCTGCAACGGACGCGTTGTCTGAGCGTCCATTCGGGTGATCAGGTCTAGTAGAGCCTCATTCACCTTCTTCTGCTAGTGTCCGGTTTTCCTGTGTCCTGCTCCTGTTCCCAGTGCCCAGTTCCCGCTGTCTGTGTTCCGGTTGCCTGCTGCAGTGTCCTGTCTCCAGTCCTGCTCTGGTCAGTCCATGCACTGTTGTATCCTGCTCTGGTCAGTCCTGTGTCCTGTATCCTGTATCCTGCTCTGGTCAGTCCTGTGTATCCTGCTCTGGTCAGTCCTGTGTCCTGTATCCTGTATCCTGCTCTGGTCAGTCCTGTGTATCCTGCTCTGGTCAGTCCTGTGTCCTGTATCCTGTATCCTGCTCTGGTCAGTCCTGTGTCCTGTATCCTGCTCTGGTCAGTCCTGTGTATCCTGCTCTGGTCAGTCCTGTGTCCTGTATCCTGTATCCTGCTCTGGTCAGTCCTGTGTCCTGTATCCTGCTCTGGTCAGTCCTGTGTATCCTGCTCTGGTCAGTCCTGTGTCCTGTATCCTGTATCCTGCTCTGGTCAGTCCTGTGTCCTGTATCCTGTATCCTGCTCTGGTCAGTCCTGTGTCCTGTATCCTATATCCTGCTCTGGTCAGTCCTGTGTCCTGTATCCTGCTCTGGTCAGTCCTGTGTATCCTGCTCTGGTCAGTCCTGTGTCCTGTATCCTGTATCCTGCTCTGGTCAGTCCTGTGTCCTGTATCCTGTATCCTGCTCTGGTCAGTCCTGTGTATCCTGCTCTGGTCAGTCCTGTGTCCTGTATCCTGCTCATTCCTGTGTCCTGTATCCTGCTCTGGTCAGTCCTGTGTATCCTGCTCTGGTCAGTCCTGTGTCCTGTATCCTGCTCTGGTCAGTCCTGTATCCTGTATCCTGCTCTGGTCAGTCCTGTGTCCTGTATCCTGCTCTGGTCAGTCCTGTGTATCCTGCTCTGGTCAGTCCTGTGTCCTGTATCCTGTATCCTGCTCTGGTCAGTCCTGTGTCCTGTATCCTGTATCCTGCTCTGGTCAGTCCTGTGTATCCTGCTCTGGTCAGTCCTGTGTCCTGTATCCTGCTCATTCCTGTATCCTGTATCCTGCTCTGGTCAGTCCTGTGTATCCTGCTCTGGTCAGTCCTGTGTCCTGTATCCTGCTCTGGTCAGTCCTGTGTCCTGTATCCTGTATCCTGCTCTGGTCAGTCCTGTGTCCTGTATCCTGCTCTGGTCAGTCCTGTGTATCCTGCTCTGGTCAGTCCTGTGTCCTGTATCCTGTATCCTGCTCTGGTCAGTCCTGTGTATCCTGCTCTGGTCAGTCCTGTGTCCTGTATCCTGCTCTGGTCAGTCCTGTGTCCTGTATCCTATATCCTGCTCTGGTCAGTCCTGTGTCCTGTATCCTGCTCTGGTCAGTCCTGTGTATCCTGCTCTGGTCAGTCCTGTGTCCTGTATCCTGTATCCTGCTCTGGTCAGTCCTGTATCCTGTATCCTGCTCTGGTCAGTCCTGTGTATCCTGCTCTGGTCAGTCCTGTGTCCTGTATCCTGCTCATTCCTGTGTCCTGTATCCTGCTCTGGTCAGTCCTGTGTATCCTGCTCTGGTCAGTCCTGTGTCCTGTATCCTGCTCTGGTCAGTCCTGTGTCCTGTATCCTGTATCCTGCTCTGGTCAGTCCTGTGTCCTGTATCCTGCTCTGGTCAGTCCTGTGTATCCTGCTCTGGTCAGTCCTGTGTCCTGTATCCTGTATCCTGCTCTGGTCAGTCCTGTGTATCCTGCTCTGGTCAGTCCTGTGTCCTGTATCCTGCTCTGGTCAGTCCTGTGTCCTGTATCCTGCTCTGGTCAGTCCTGTGTATCCTGCTCTGGTCAGTCCTGTGTATCCTGCTCTGGTCAGTCCTGTGTCCTGTATCCTGCTCTGGTCAGTCCTGTATCCTGTATCCTGCTCTGGTCAGTCCTGTGTATCCTGCTTTGGTCAGTCCTGTGTCCTGTATCCTGTGTCCTGCTGTGGTCAGTCCTGTGTCCTGCTCTGGTCAGTCCTGTGTCCTGTATCCTGTGACGAGTCCTGCTTGTGTCCTACTATTCCATCTTCTTGGAGGCAGTTTCTCCCTGAGGTGATTGGGGTATAGTCCAACCGTAGTGGGGTATCCTGAGTCCCCGGAGGCTCAACCGAAGGGGGCTATCTAGCCTTGCGGCTAGCACCTTTAGACGGCCTTGGCCGCAGCACACCCCCCTACGGTTGGCCTACGTACTCCAGCGTCGCCCTCTAGCGACGCTCTCTAGCCTCTAGCCCCAATCACCTTTGTTGGAGGAGTATCTTTTCCTACTTCTGAGCTTCTGTGTTAGGCTAGTCGTGACAGTGTGTCTATATATATGTATATTTGTATGTGTATGTGTGTGTCTATATGTATATGTGTTTGTGAGCATGTATGCCTGTGTGTATTTGTGTTTGGTATGTATCTTTGTGTATATATGTATATGTATGTCAGTGAGATTCTGTATGTGTGTGTGTGTGTGTGTGTGTGTGTGTGTGTGTGTGTGTGTGTGACAGCAATCGTGTTTGTGTATGCTTATAAAGGTTTCTTCAATAAGCTTAAAGGTAAATAGGAAAAAAATAAAAATAGTGAAAGTAAACGTTTTACTAGTTAATTGCTGCTACTTTCACCTCAGGAAATAACAGTATTTTAAACATACAAGATTCAGATTACAGGTCTCCTCCACGCCTCTTCTCCCCAAAGCTGGTGCTGCATGCTCCAAAAAAAGGAATCTGATGACTGGCTTCTGTGACATCAAACCAACCTACATAGCCAATAAGAATGGCTTCTGTGACACCAAACCAACCTACATAGCCAATAAGAATGGCTTCTGTGACACCAAACCAACCTACATAGCCAATAAGAATGAATCTGCCCCTGGCAGTTTTCGCTCTTGCATGTGTCGGGACAAGATGCTTGGTGTGCATCTGTACAATCAGGACTGTAACTTTATAAAGTTACTACTCCTAAAAGAAGGAATACTGGTGATTATTAGTGTTGAGCGAGCGTGCTCGGCCGATGCTCGGATCGGCTCGAGCATCGCTCTGCTCGGCACATGGCGGTACTCGTCGAGTACCGCCATGTGCTCGCCCGCCATGTTCGGGTGGCGGGGATCTGTGCCGGAAGAGGCACAGATCTGAAGACGCTCCGCTGGACCACCAGGGACTGGAGGTACGGGGGCATTGCGGAGATGAAGGGGGCATTGCGGAGATGAAGGGGGACATTGTGGAAGAGGGGCATAGACTCTATGCCCCTCTTCCACAATGTCCCCCTTCATCTCTGCTATGCCCCTCTTCCACAATGTCCCCCTTCATCTCCTCTATGCCCCTCTTCCACAATGTCCCCCTTCATCTCCGCTATGCCCCTCTTCCACAATGTCCCCCTTCATCTCCTCTATGGCATAGAGGAGATGAAGGGGGACATTGTGGAAGAGGGGCATAGCGGAGATGAAGGGGGACATTGTGGAAGAGGGGCATAGCGGAGATGAAGGGGGACATTGTGGAAGAGGGGCATAGCGGAGATGAAGGGGGCATAGCGGAGATGAAGGGGGACATTGCGGAGATGAAGGGGGACATTGCGGAGATGAAGGGGGCATTCGGAGATGAAGGGGGCATAGCGGAGATGAAGGGGGGCATTGACCAGGCACCCTCCCCTCATCAGAGCAGGGGGTGCCTGGTGTAATGCTCGTGTCGCCCCATTCATTTCAATGGGGCTCGGGTGCTCGGCCGAGCACTCGAGCCTCAGGGGGTGCTCGGTCAGAGCACCCGAGCACCCGAGCATCGGGGTGCTCGCTCAACACTAGTGATTATCTAATAAAATGCTGAGCTTAACTTATATTTTTATGTTTAGATGTCCTTTAAGAGAGGGGTATCAGTCTTTAATCAAAATGGCCAAAACAGTGAAGGTGTTTGGGATATCGCTGATTATGTCTCAGGGTTACAATCAAAAGAACTGAGCTAATGATTGTGATACCTATACAAAATCAGGGATAGCCCAGTAATTGGCCCTTTAGGAGTATAGTTTATCACCCCTGATTTAACCCTTTGTGTTCAAGAGAGGTATCCAATGCATTACCACGCAATGCTTTGGATACCTGTCTAGTATTCAAAGTGTTAAACTACATGATCCTGAATGTGCTGTTTTTCTACAAGACATTGGGGGTAATTTTCCCTGCAATTTCCCTTCCTACTAGAATACTTCCTGGGTTGGTGGAAGAGAGCTCCCGTCATCCTGAGCCACAGAGATGAGCGAACCAATTCTCTTAGTTTGGTTTTAATCCAAATTTTACAGTTTTGCAAGAGCTGAAACATGTTTCACAAAACAGGGTCTTATTACATGTTTTGTACAGTGTTTAAGCAAATTAAATCATACAAAAAAAGATCACATGAAAATCTGAAATTTCCTGCAATTTCTTTCTTCATGGGTCCTCCTGAGTTAATTCATAGAAACTTTAAATTTTCAGGTGATCCAACTAATTGACTTTTGACATGAACTACACCAGATTTGCTCATCTCTGTTGAGCCAGCCAGTTCATGAAGATGGAAATTTTAGTTCAGTAATGACCAGGGCTCTGTTTTACCTCCCCCCCCCACCAGTAAAACATCTTGTCCAGGATGTCTAAAGAACAAAGAAACTTGAGGGAGATTCGCAAGACGTTCCTAGTACTTTTTTAGGAACAGTTCATAAGTCTCGCAACTGGAGATACCGAGAGGGCCTATTTATAAATTATTTAGGGTGTTTTTATAAATATGGAGTTATTACTCTGATATTAATGCCGGAATGCTTGAGGACAGTGCCGGTCATTAAGGGGTTAAGGCTTTTTTATAAATATGGCAGTATTACTCTGATATTAACACCAGAATGCTTAAAGGGATAGTAATGTCAGAAAAAAAGTATCAACTATATGGTAAATAAAATTAAAAGAGAGTACTTGCACTTATTTGTATCTCTCAAACGGTTATGGTTCTCCGCTCCCTTCCCTTTCTGCTTGACGAGCTGTAAACCTGTCAGAAGCAGATTCTGGTAGCTTGACCAGATGTGGCTCTTCAGCAGCGCCAATATAACAATATCTAAGGATAAATACTTAATTTGGAATGGTCTACAAAGTGTGCCTGGCTTGCAAGTGCACTTTGTAGACCGTTCCAATTAAGTATTTATTTCTAAATAGCGTGATTTCAGCTCTGTTGAAGAGCCTCTGTCTGGTCAAATAACTGGAATCTGCAGCTGTCAGCTAGATGGCAGACTTGAGTAAAACAGCCAGGAAAAGATAACTTTAGCAAGTTATATCTCTCAAACCATAAAGGTTTGAGAGATAAGACTTACATTGCTGTTAATCTTTTTTTAACGTCTACAATATTAAATCAACTTAAAATTAACCATTACTATCCCTTTAAGAAGAGCATACACCTGGCCTTGAGATTCTGGCGAAAATTCTGTTGCAAGATTATTGCCACTGGAGACATTTCTTTATAAATTCGCTGCCCAACTTTTTACAAACTGGTTACTCCATTGAAAAAAAAAGTACTACATTGTGTACAGCGTTTTATAACGATCGAAGAACCTGTTATAGTCATTTTAACGCATATTTTTGCTTAACACTATGTTTATAAATCTTCCTCAATATTCCCCCAGCCTGGTAAAAAAAATGTGCAAGTAATATCATACACTGGACCGTGTATTCAAAAGAAAATGTATTAAAGAGATAGTAATGTTTCGCAAAAAAGCAGCTGCAATTAATCGTCATAGGATTTGGGCCATAGAGAGTGTTATTTCAGTACTGTCAGAGCTGTAGTACAAGAGTAATTGAATGATAAAGTATCCCCCTCCCGCCCCTTTTACCTAGTGTAACACTGCTCACCTCAGAGCAGAGACTGTCTGGATGGATCACAGAGAGGGGACGATTTTCAGTGAGAGTAAAGAAAATCCTGAAAAATCTGTCAAGGGGCAGGGTTTTCCTTATCCTCACAGTAAGAAGATTGTCCCTTGCTGTGAGCTGTTCGGTCAAGTGACCAAATTCCACATCTGAGGGGAGGCGGCTTACACTAGGTAAAAGGGGTGGGAGGGGGATACTTTATCATTCAATTACGCTTGAACTACAACTCTGACAGTATTGAAATAACACTCTCCATGGCCCAAATACTATGAAGATTAATTGGAGCTGCTGTTTTTGTGAAACATTACCATCCCTTTAAATAAGGGGCAAACCAACTTCACCATAGGGGAGTGATACAGATTATCATTGATTTATTCTAGCATTCAAGTGAATAAAAAAAAACATTTAAATCACTGGAAATTTTAGCATGTGTATTGATCCCATAAGATGCAGTTGATTTGCTGCTGAATGAATGTTATTTTGA
Source organism: Rhinophrynus dorsalis (assembly GCA_037306005.1). Lineage (NCBI taxonomy): Eukaryota > Metazoa > Chordata > Amphibia > Anura > Rhinophrynidae > Rhinophrynus > Rhinophrynus dorsalis. The sequence goes on from CM074725.1 coordinate 219,308,211, forward strand.
AGATAATTCCCTAAGGCCCATATTTATAAAACTAGAGTTATTCTGGAGTAAACCAGCTGCACCATAGGGGACACATGAAAATTCCTAAATTGCCACTTGAATAGTCCTTTTTTCACCCCCTGATTACTAGAAAATTTTCCAAAGCATTGCAAAGCATTCAAGGGGTTAAACGCCCAATTTGATTTAACAGGAATTTATATTTTGTCCCCTGTGGTGCAGTTGGTTTACTCCAGAATAATTTACTCCAGAACGCACCTCAGTTCTATTCCATTATGGAACCTTCACATCTTTATCAGTGGATGTTATAATATGTTTTAACCCTTTCAGGGCCAGATCGGTATGCAACACATTGCTTTGTAATGCGATGCATACCCCCTGGCACTCAAAGGGTTAGGATCAATATTAAAATTAGTGTTTATTAATTCAACTTCTTAAAAAATTTGTGGAGCTATTATTTCATGGTATTGTTTTACAATTATACAGCAATGTGCAAAAGTCTTAGGCAGGTGTGAAAAAATGCTGTAAAGTAAGGATGCTTTCAAAAATAGACATTTTAATAGTTAATATTTGTTAATTAATAAAATGCTTAGCAAGTGAACAGAAGAAAAACCTAAATCAAATCAATAATCGGTGTGACCACCCTTTGCCTTCCCGCATCAGTTCTTCTAGGTACACGTACATAATGTCAGGGATTTTGTAGGCATTTAGTCAGATGTATGATTAACCCCTTAGTGACCGGCTGAGCGCACACGTGGCTGGCACTTAACGCCCGCCGAACATTTTTTTAAAATATTTTTTTAAAAGAATCCCGATTTCTGGGACATATATGTACGTTCTCTGTCCACAAGGGAATCCACTTGGGATATACATGTACGTCCTCGGACTGTAAGGGGTTAAACAATTATACCAAAGAGGCGCTAATGATCATCAATTTAATATGTAGGTTGAAACACAATCAAACCAATAAAACCGGGTGAGGAACAGTCAAACTCGGCTAACAAGTGAGGTTGCTGAAGAAAGTTTAATGCCAAAAGTCAAACACCATGGCAAGACTGAGCACTGCAATAAGACACAAGGTAGTTATACTGCATCAGCAAGGTCTCTCCCAGGCAGAAATTTCAAGGCAAACAAGGGTTTCCAGATGTGCTGTCCAAGCACTTTTGAAGAAGCACATATAAAAGGGCAACATTGGGGACCATAGAAGCAGTGGTTGGCCAAGGTAACTTAGTGCAGCAGATGAAAGACACATCATGCTTTCTTCCATTCTCAACTGGAAGATGTCCAGCAGTGCCATCAGCTCAGAAAAACAGTGGAACCCTGGTACACCCATCTACTCTCCTGAGAAGTCTGGTCAAAAGTGATCTTCATGGAAGACTGCGGCCAAAAAGACATACCTCCGACATGGAAACAAGGCTAAATGACTCCACTATGCATGAAAACACAGGAACTGGGGTTCAGAAAAATGCCAGCAGGTGCTCTGGACTAAGGAGTCAAAATTTTAAATATTTGGCTGCTGCATATACAGTTTGTTTGCCGAAGGGCTGATGAGCAGTATAAGAATGAGTGTCTGGAGGCAACATGAAGTATTGTGGAGGTTCTTTGCAAGTTTGGGGCTGCATTTTTGCAAATGGAGCTGGGGATTTGGTCAGAATTAATGGTCTCCTTAATGATGAGAAGTACAGGCAGATACTTATCCATCATGTGATACCTTCAGTGAAGCATCAGATTGGCCTCAAATGTATTCTGCAGCATCACAGACATGCCAAAAATACAGCCAAAGTCATTAAGAACTATCTTCAGTGTAAAGAAGAACAAGGAGTCCTGGAAGAGATGGTATGGCCCCCAAAGAGCTCTGATCTCAACATCCTGAGTCTGCCTGGGATTACATGAAGAGGGAGAAGCACCCGAGGCTGCCTACATTTACAGAACTGTGGTTAATTCTCTAAGATGTTTGGAACAACCTACCTGTCGAGTTCCTTAAAAAACTGTGTGCAAGTGTACCTAAAAGAACTGATGCTGTTTTGAATACAAAGGGTGGTCACCCCAAATATTTGATTTACATTTTTCTTCTGTTCACTCAGTATGCACTTGGTTAATTGATGAATACAAACTATTAACATGTTTATTTTTTAAAGCCTTCTTACATTACATCATGTTTTCATACCTGCCTAAAACTTTTGCACGTTACTGTACCTGGACAGTGCTTGCATTGTTGAAGAACCAACTCCATGCGGTGTACACGCCATACTACACTATCTTCCCAACCCAACCAAACACAAACTTTGCAGATACTTTAATTGCTTTAAAAAATGTAATGTATACCTTTCTACCTCTGGACATTACTGAGAATTCTGAAAGATGGTTTCAATGCAGATAGGATGTTGATCCACGGAATTATCCCACTGCTATTTGGAGTCAGAAAGGCTTTTTTTTTAACCTACCTGGGGTTTAAATGGAAATATCTTTAATAGTTGTTTTTTTTTGCCTACTCCTGAATCAACAGTAGTAATATGGCATGGGCTGAACTTGATGGATTAATGTATTTTTTCAGCCTTAAAAACAATGTTACTTTGATAGTCTGTTGAACCCTAAAAAACATAAATCTTGATCGACCTGTCACCTGCTGAGCACAAATCTTTATTGAAATAAAGAAATAACACACATTGTAAGGTAGGAAAAAGAGGTTACTGTTTATTTAAATACTTAAACCCTGAGAGCCCTCTTCTTATTTTATATATGTATTTATTTATTTTGAAACTCTTTTACCAGGAAGACTACAGATTTCTTTCGTTTTCAAGTATGTCTACTTATAATGTGGCGCTCCACAGGCCATGATGTCTTAGCATAGGTCCTCCGCACCCATACCCAGCTAAAGTGACCCACCTAGGTGAATGACCTACTCCTATGCAGGTTGTTCAGGACCCCGCCTTCTGGGATGGCTCTTCACTTCATTCACAGTGATATTGTTATTGATAATGGTATTGTTATTGGCAATGCCTGCCTTACAATGCAACCCTGAAGGTAGAGTCAGCAACTTCCTGTATTTAAACTCGAGTCATCAGGCATGTCACACTGACATCATGCCCAGAAGCGCCACATTACTGTCCGTTATCTGGCATGCCTCAGAAACACTGTACCCATTTTTATTATTATTACTCTTTATTTATATAGCGCCAACTAATTCTGCAGCGTTGTACAATTGGGAATAGACATACAAAGGTATTAAATAGTCCAATCAAATATGGAGAACAGAAGGATCAGGGGGTGCCCATGTATCTATTTACTGTTTTGGTGGTATTTTCAATCACAGCTGCCTGTGTCTTCTCAGTCACACAGCATCTTATAGTATTTGGGGTAAATTTCCTTTGTTTCCTTCTCATACCTCCATATTCCCATAGCACAGAGATAACAGCCAGATAAGGAGGGAACTTGGTGCACAGCTGCCTGTCTCAGGCAACCAAGATTTGGGGGTATTTTGAGTCAACCTTTTATCTCCCTTAACAGTCCTCCAGAGTGTCCCAGACACCCCTAAAACACAGATAGCAGCCAGTTCGGGAAGAAACTTGGATTATGGCTGTCTATGTCTTCTCACTCAGTTACACATCATTTGTGGGTATTGGGGGAAATGCTCCCTTCTCACACCCCCAGAATTCCCTAGCACAGAGATAACAGTAAGATCAGGAAGAAACTTGAATCATGGCTGCCTGTGTCTTCACATTCAGTTTCACAGAATGTTGGTGTATTTGGGGTCAACCTTCTTTCTCTCCCCCAAAGTGCCCCCAGACTCCCCAAAACAGAGAAAATACTTCCCTGCCTACAAGACTCCCTAAACTAAACTTCAACTCCCCTGTATTAGCCTGTCTTCTCTAGCTCAAAAATTGTGGGTTTCCCTCTCTCTTGCTAACAAACACAGAATGGATTGCTGTGGGAGCCTCACATCCCTTTTATATGATGCATGCGGGAAATGGCCCAGCTGTTATCTCTGTGTTAGGGAAGTCTGGGGTGTAGGAAGGGAACAAGTGAGATTTACCCAAAAATAATTTGTGACTGAGAAGACACAGGCAACTGTAATGCAAGTTCCATTCTGGTGGCTATTCTCTTTGTTAGGGGGGTGTGGGGCAAGAAGCAATTGCAGAGTGTAATTTTTTTGACACTGATAGTTTTGTTGTGTACTTCACTATTCAATAATGTCCAGAAAATGTAGTAGGGGCAAGGGTAGGTCAAAAGGAGCAGTTGCAGTGCAGGCACATGTTAGTAAAGTGATAGTCCAAAAACAAACTGCAGCCATTATTGTTGAAGCTTACACAATAAATGATGATGATCTTTTTCCTCTTGAGAAGGATGTTTGTCAAAATCACATAAAAAGTTACACCGCCACCACTGGTAATATTAATAGACCATCTAAGAGCACTGAAAACGACAACAAGTTGCATTCTAGTATTAGTGGCAGGAAGGTGTAGCGCTTCAACCAACTGCTGTGCCTGAGAGTGAGAGTAAAAACACCATTCCTCAGAGTAGTGGAGAATGTACTGAAAATCCCTCTAAGGGGAAAAGTAAAAAGAAATCATTTGCAACTTCAAAAAACCTAGAGTAATATAAAAGTAGTCGGGAAGAAGTGGTCGGCGATGTTAAGGATGACTTAATTATTGATGATTATGTTGATATAGAACATATCCCCCCAGCATCCTCCTCTTCTTCGGATACAGATGAAGCTGAGAGTGAGAGAGATGATGGCATGGCAAGAAAACGAACTGAAAGACAAAGTCTCAATCTTCTACCTGTTTATAATCTGTTTGAGAAATCAATTGGAAAGTATGACTCTGACCAAGTAAAGATTCCTAAAAATACACAGCCATCATCTCAGTTATCATTAGCATTATCAATGTTTCCATGTCCAGCCCCCATCCAGACACACACACAATAATCAGCAACACTGGACATGATCATCCACAATCCTAGCTATGATGAGTGCTTCTGCTGCTGTTGGAAATGTAGTGCCTTTGACACCAACTAGTACAATTGCAACATTTAGCCCCAGTAGTAGTAGCCCCTCAAGAACCAATCAGTCTACACTATGGAAATACCTTACGATCCAAAAGCTAAAAATACTGCTATCTGTAGTCTGTGTCAGAAGCATGTGTTCAGCAGGATCACACCTAGGCACATCCTCAATGAGATTCCACCTGAAGCACAACCATAGGTCTAATTCGGAGACATGTCATCAACATGTTAGAGGTGCCACAACTAGCAGTAGCAGAAACACTCCTAAAAGTTCCCAGGGCTCAGGGGTACTTAATAGAAGTGCTGTTGATGTGTCAGAGAGTGTGCCAAGATTTCTTGCTCCTGCTGCAGATGAGTATGACTCTGAGTTTATTTTGGAGATGACAAGATTCATAGAGCGCTCACACATACTGCCACCAACCGCCCCAATAAACACAAGTCATGTTGTTAAAGCAATAACGTTGCACAGTTCACCCACTGTATACTGCCATCCCACGCTTACTACTAAGTTCTTAGAAAAAAGTCAAAACCTGCAAAAAAATAATCCAAAAGTACACCTGTGGAATAATAAATGTGCCAAAATGTTGTCAGTTCACATGCTGCCCTTTTCTTTTGTTGAAAACAGAGGCTTTAAAGGACTGATGTCATGTGTTGCACCCTGCTGGAATATTCTAAGCCGCAGTTATTTTTCAAGAATGGCTGTGCCAGTGTTACACAAGCAGTAGGTTAGTGTTGTGGGCAAAGGACAAAGGGCTAGATTCTATTACAGGTGCTAATTTTATATCTGCTTTTATCTTCAGTTTTCCCCATAGACTTCAATAGGAAATTGTTTGATAAAACAGGAGTTAACATTTAGCACCTGGAATAGAATCTGGCCCAAAGGAGCTTACCTGCTAAAATTTTTCCAAGTCATATGTTGCTGTAGGACTCACAACCTTTACTTTCAGCTGTTTATTTCTCCACTTCAGCCCTCAGAATAATTAGTATTGCGGTGCGAAATTTTGCAGTCATGGTTTCTCACAAACCCCCTTGGACTCTTCTGCCTCATCAGATTAGGCCAGTAAATATAAATATATGCTACTGTTGTGCAGATTGCCCTTCTTTGTTGCTGGACTACAACTATGACTGATGTCCACTTGAGGATGATGGGAATTGTAGTCAAAAAAGCTAGAACACCACACGTTCCTCGATCTTGTGTATGCTCACGGATCTGCACTGGCTTTTGCAAGAAGTATTCTAAAAAAAAATAAAACGTGTTCTAGGTGTTATTGAATGCTTATCTTTTTTTTTTTATCATTTTTGAAAACCTCTGTCCTGACTGTAAATCAGCACTGATTCATTTGCAGCACATGTAGTATACTTTAAAGTTGAACTAACATCTTATTAGAATTTAGATGATTTTGAAAGAATTTACAATATAATCTATATATGTATTTTGTATTAGCTATTCTTTATTTAAAACTATAGTTTATAAGATCTTTAGCTTTGATTATATGTTAGTCTATGCAGATTAGGCAAAAATGGCAGGCATAAGATGGTCTGTCAGATACTGGCATTCCTTTCTCCTGCACAACTGCCACTTCCTACTAAGAAATACTGCCTAATGTGCATAAAAGGACATCAATAGAATGAAATATCTTGTTAACTGTAGATTTAAATAAAGAATGCTAACATAAATACAGGTGACTATGAAAGCTCTTTCATTGTTAGCTCCACTTCAAAATAATGTTTATCTAATCACAAATCTGGTTTTATTGACTGAATTACTTTCCAAAATAACTGGTGAGTTGAAGATGCACTAGCAGCTCTTAGCAGGAGAGTGATAAGCTGGGGAGGGATGGGGGAGAAAGCAATCAATGGTACTCAGCATTATCAGGTGAGTCCATGCTTAAATAACCCCCCCATACTTAGAAGGAGAATGAATGATGGGGTGAATATGCACATAAGATTCGATGACAAATTAGGTGCTGAAATTGACTTCCTAAAGTCTATGACTGCCAAATGACAGCTTACTAAGTTACATAAGCCAAAAAGTATCCTCTTAAAGTGGAACTACCGTGTCACAAAATGTTTAGCTTAACTAAGTCCCCTTCTGGTGACTATCTGCTTAGTAGAGCTAGTCACCAGAATTATTACCTGATTTAATAGATATATGCTTTATTCCCCAGCTGTCAATAGCACGGAGCACGGACACCTTGCCAGAATTACGTCCGCGTGCCTGCGCTGTCAGTCCCAGCTGGTGCCGGCCAGCTCCTAGCAATTCCTCCTAGACCCGGCTGGGACTGACAGCGCAGGTGAGCATATGTCATTCTGGCAAGATGTCCGCCCTCCATGCTACTGACAGCTGGGGAATAAAGCATATATCTATTAAATCAGGTAATAATTCTGGCAACTAGCGCTACTAAGAAGCTAGTCGCCAGAAGGGGACTTAGTTAAGCTAAACATTTTGCAATGTGGTAGTTCCGCTTTAACACCACTTACTCCAAGGAGAGGGGAATGGGCCAGTCTTTAGGTATTTTTGAGTGTTTGCATGTGATACTGGGTGCATGTCCACTGTATGGATTACATACTTTGTACCGCATACCTGATCATATGCTGCACAGCATACCTGTACCATACTGATTTACTACTGAAATGTTGCCCTCTATTTGGCGACCATCAAAAGGGCAAGATCATAATGTTGCCTGCATCACAATGGCAAAATCAGAATGTCGCCCACATCAAAACAGCGACATTCTGATGTTGCACGTTTCAGAGTCTCCCTGCATAGCCATGTAGAACTTTGAAGTACATACTTGTACTACTAAATTCACACATACCCAACTGAGACTGATTTATCCACTGACTCCGGTGTATGAAAATAACTGGACTAATTCAAGGGCAGCTAACTGTACCAAAGGAGATTAAAAAAAAAAAAAAAGTAATTCTTCCTTGAACTTATAAATTAAAAATCGCATAAAGACATAACCTTTGATGGCCACCAAGAACCAATTGGTTCCCCTTTAAAATCAATCTAAAAGGTTGTTTGTGATGCACATCATAGATTAGTTTAAATTAAATGAGTTCACATTTTTGTGATCTTTTCCCTTTAAGCCTTATTCAGTACATCCTCAGTTCACTATCCGATACTGGAGCAGACATTAGTCGTGAGTATGACACGTCTCTTCTTGGTGAAATGACTTCTCGGCTTGCTGGGCGTGATTAATCAAGGTCCTTTAGGGAGAATGTGGAACTGGGAGTTTGGACAGTTACTCCCATTGACGTGAATGAGAGTTATGACCGGAACAACCCACGTTACCCCTAAGAGACCTCAATGAATCATCTTCCCTGAGTATTAGCCTAGACCTTAGATTTTAGATAATCAACATGTAATGACAATACCATTGTTTTCTCTAGCCCTTCAATTGCAAAATAAAAAGAAGTTATAACACTAAAAATAAGCATGAACGAAACACAAGTTGTTTGTTTTGCTTTTTTACCTGTTTTTCCTTTCTTAACATTTTAGAAACTGATTTAACCCTTTCAGTGCCTAAGAGGTATCCAATGCATGGCTCTGGCATTCTAAAAGGTTAATCAGATCTAGAGCAGTTCTAGAATAAGCCAACTACAGCAGAGAGAACAAATACACATTTCCCAAATTCCTATTGATTTAATGTAAAAGGTTCTTTTAACCCCTGGAATGCTAGAGAGAATTGAAGACCTTTTTAGCTTTCAAGGGGTTAAAAGCCCCAGTTAACGCAAATGTAATTTTTATTGTCCCCCGTGGTGCACTTGGATTGCCCATACCCAATGCAGTTCTTCTTAATAAATCAGCCTCTTAGGGGTCTGTTTAACACATTGAGTGCCCGTGGGGTACCCAACGCATTGCAAAACAATGCATTGCGTACCCCTCTGGCACTCAAAGGGTTAATAGAGTTGTGAAATCACTGTTCACCTTAAACATTTGTTGAGTTTCATTTAACAAAGTTAATTAATACCATCCAGTGGTATAACTAATCTCTTGAAGGCCCCAGTGCAAATATTGTTTGTCCCCCAACATAAAAGTATTTTCACAGAGGAATAACTAGAGATTATTGGACCCTGGGAAAAATGGAACCCCCTCGGGTGCTAGTAGCTGGCACACGTGCACCCTCTGCACCCCCCTGTAGTTATGCCTTTGCCTCCCCATACATACGATTTGCAGAGATTGGATGTGAAGATGCAGGAAGACATTCTCAGTGCACTTTTTCACCATCAGACTCCAGATTGGCTGCTTCCTGCTCCTGTAGCCAAACATCATATTGTGTTACCCTGTCCTGAGTGATACAACCCAATGGGGGAGATGCACTAAGTTGTGATAAAGTGGAGATGACTTCTCCAGTGTTATCTCTTCCCCAAATCCCTATTTAATACTATGGAGCCAATTCTCTAAGATTTCTCCAACTTATGAGTTCTTAGTGCACAGACCTCATAGAATAATAGACAAACTGGAGAAGTGATATCACTGGAGAAGTAATCTCCACTTTATCACGCTTTAGAGCATCTCCCCCATTGTTTGGCTCCAGGACACAAAAGCAGCCACTATGGAGGACTGATTTCAAAAAAGTAATGGATACCTATATAGCACAGAATAATATTGAGAATTATGACAGATGGCTTCAAAGCAGATAGGCTGTTGATCCAGGGAAATACCTGACTGCCATTTGGATCTAGGAAGGAATTTTTTTTACCCACTTGGGTATTAATTGGAAATGGCTTCACTGTTATTTTTTTATTTTACTCTGGATCAAGAAGGGTCATTTGGCATGGGCTGAACTTGATAGATGCATGTCTTTTTTCAACCTCATCAACTATGTTACTGTGATGGTGGGACAATGCATGGACAACATTTCCCTGCATCTTCATATCAAATCTCCACAACACTTAAGTATGGGGAGGCAATGAGCACCAGCACTAATTAATTTTATTAAATGAAGTACAATAAAAGTTTGCACTGTGGTAACATTGAGTGTCAGTGGGGTATGCAATGCATTGCATAACCCTCTGGCACACAAAGGGTTAAATAGATGCCTTACAACTAGGGATGAGCGAAACTTTCCGCCTCAAACTGAAATCGGCTAAAAATGGCACTTTCCGCTTGGCAAAAAATTTCCCATGAAAAGTGCAGATTTTCCACTTTTTTCGCCCATTGAAATCAATGAGAACATAGAAGTTACACACAACACATTGCAAATAATATATTATTTCCCAAAGTCATTGTATAAAAGGGGCAGGAGGGTGCCTGTGTTGGTGGGGTGTGGGGAAAGAATCAGTTGAACAAGGAATGTTTTTGGGGGGTTGTTTACTGGGATTGGGGGGCACTTAATAAAAAAGAAATCCTAAATAAAATAAAATAAAAACCATAAGACATGGTATAAAGGGGTCTGAGGAGGGTGCCTGTGTTGGTGAATGAATTAATCATTTGAACGGGGAATTTGTTTTGGGGGAGGGTTTCTTGACTGCTATTGGGGTGACAGTTAATAAAAAAATAAATCAATAAAATAAAATAAGACATTTGTATTTAAAGTGACAGAGACAGGAACCCCCTGACATAAGCTGTCACTGGGGTGGACTGATACTTGACTTGATAGAGTATTTTGTAGAAGATGATTTGTTTGATTTGTTGTTAGAGGCCTTTATAAGACTTAGACTTATTAGAGGCACAAGCCCTGAAGAAACATTGATTTGTAGGACTTAAGCTAGTTTGGCACAAGCCCTAAGGAAACATTGATTTGTAGGACTTAAGCTAGTTTGGCACAAGCCCTATGGAAACATTGATTTGTAGGATTTAGACTTGTTAGAAACAAACCCCCAAAAATTGTTTATTTTTTTGTAGGACTAGTTTTTTTCTTTTATTTTTTATTTTTTTTTTCAAAACAGAAGCCCTGAGAAAAAAATAAAAATGCCCTTCTGGCCTAATGCCAGCAGGTCATGTTGGCCAGTGGCCACTGTCAAATGTCCTCCTGAGTCCTGAGTTGCAACTGCTGTTCGTACTGCTGCTGCTGAGTTGTTTAAGCAGCAGGATGATTAGGCAACTGAAAGGGAATGGGATCAACAATAGCAGTAACATGGAAGATGGATGATGAAGGTTCCATTTGCCATGACTGGCTCCAGTGATGAGCCTGAGGCAGTAGCAGCAGTATAAGTAGCCCCCAGTATATGTGAAGAAAAGAAGAAGTTGGCCATTAAATCTACTCCACCTGCCCCTCCTCCAAAATCATCATGGGTGTGTTGTTATTAGAATATATATTTCCCTTGAGAGCAGGATCAGTGGGTCTCCTCAGCAACTGCAATGTGCACAGTGTGTGTGTGGTAAATAACATCTGGGGGCACAACTGTATCCAAACACCATGACACCTGAAACCAAGTACTGCTGCTGTCACTGTACCCTTTTCCACACCCGCTAAGGACACATGACAACTTGCTGACAGTTTAATAGTAGTGATGAACCCTCCCTGCCACAATCTTAGCATATTCTGCAGGAAGGAATCTCCACAGATGCCGCTTGATGCACTGATTGCAATTCTCCTCCACCACACTGGCATGTGTGGTCAGTGCACCACACAGTGTGCAGTGGGTAGAGACGAACTGCCACAGAGTGGCTATCATTTGGTGGGGAAGGTAATGAACGAGGAGGATTGGCAGAAGAAGTAGTTAACCTAGAAGGTGATGGTGAGCTAGTTGTTTCACTCGTCCTGGAACTTCCAGTCTCTGTCTGGGTTGTTCCATCCCCCCCCCCTTTGATCTCTGCCTCGCCTCTTGTTGCCTTTCTGGTGAGTCTGGCACAGAAAAGCGGTGCTTGATTTCTTTGGTGGGTGTTTGGCTTTAACATGTTTGGAGTAAATGTCATGGTGTCTGTGTTTCATGTGTGATATGAGGGCACTTGTGGCAAGGTGTGTTCCCTCCTTTCCTCTTTTCACTGACTTGTCACCAATTGTGCACAGTGCTGTTGCTGATGACTGTACTCTTTAGAGGGAAGGGAACAGATGGAGAAGAATGGCCTCTTTCTTCTTGTCCTCCACATTCCCCTTCATTGTCTGTGGCAGCAGATAATGTTGCTGCTGTTGCTGCTACTGCCTCAGAGTCAGCACTGCAACTAGGATCAGGAGTATTGCTACTGCTGGCAAGTGGAACCTGTCCTAGTCCCGCATCACTTGTTGACCCCATTCCCACTGTGTCCACGGTGGATTGTGGCACACTAACCTGCTCCTCAGCATCCTGCAGCCCTTGCATCTCAGCATCAGAAGGAATTAGAGCAGTTGCAAATTCTTCTAATTCCAAGATGTCCTTGCTAGTGGTGGTGGTGATGCCCATCCTCATTCCTGTCTCCCATTCCTTCTCAGTTTCTACTAAAAAGGCCATCAATGTCTCTTCCACCCCAGCCTCTCCAGCATCATCACCACCACCACCGCTAGTCCCTACATGCTGTTGTTGCTGCTGCTGCTGCTCTGTTCCAGACATCTCACTTCTGCTTGGAGGAGGTGACAAGCAATGAGACAAAGGGTCCCCTAATGTCACACTTGCCATTGCCTTTTGACCTGAAGAAGAAGGCAGACTAGCACTAGCAAAAATAGCAGCAGGAACAGTCAACTGATCTGTGCTCCTGCTGGTGGTGGTGGTATTAATTCTCAGCCTGCTCTCCTACCCCAACACCAGTTCTGGCCTCTTCAGGTTCATGTTCCACCTGGACACTGTAGTGAAGAGAAGGGGAGGACTGCCAGTCCAAGGGTCAGGAGAATGGTGTGGGCTCCCTTGACCGCTAGTCTGGATGCTGTAAAATGTTTCCCCTACCACTCCGGCTGCTTCACCATTACTGCTACTACTAACACCAACCACATCAAGTTCAGCCACAGAGTCTTCCTCCTCAGTCTCACAGTCACTAGTAATATCAGGATATTGTTGATTATCCCCTCCTTCACTCCTAACGCTAACAAGCTGCTGGACCTAAGTAGCAGCAGTACTAGCAGTGGCAGGACTGCTTGAGAATGGCAAGTGTGATTTACGGTCCCTTGCTGTCACACTTGACATCATTTCCCCCACCCCCACCCGAGTACTACAAGAAACAATAGCAGCAGGCAAAGTATTAGTGGCAGCAGGTTCAGCACTGGCAGCAGGTTCAGTACTAGCAACAGGTACAACACTAGTGGCTGCAAGACCAGAAATGGTGGCACTGGCCGCAGGGGCAGCACGTCTGGCAACAAGTACAACACTATTGGCTGCAGGATCACAAATGGTGGCACTGGCAGCAGTGGCAGCACGTCTGGCAGCAGGTACAACACTAGTGGCTGCAGGATCAGGAATGGTGACACTGGCAGCAGGGGCAGCACACCTGGCAATAGGTACAACACTAGTGGCTGCAGGATCAGAAATGGTGGCACTAGCAGCAGGGGCAGCACATCTTGCAGCAGGTACAGGCAGCTGACCAGTCCTGCTCTCACTATCCTTTTCTCCCTTCCTTCCCATTCCCTTTTCTCCCTCCCTTCTTATTAAATTCCCCAAGATCCCTTGGGGTGATTTAGGGGGACTGGACAGCATTGGTTCAGTACTGCTAGTCACTTCCTCCTCCTCCTCCTCCGACTCAGTGGACACATAATAAGTAGTGTTGAGCGAGCACCCCGATGCTCGGGTGCTCGGGTGCTCTGACCGAGCACCCCCTGAGGCTCGAGTGCTCGGCCGAGCACCCGAGCCCCATTGAAATGAATGGGGAGACACCAGGCACCCCCTGCTCTGATGAGGGGAGGGTGCCTGGTCAATGCCCCCTTCATCTCCGCTATGCCCCCTTCATCTCCGAATGCCCCCTTCAGCTCCGCAATGTCCCCCTTCAGCTCCGCTATGCCCCTCTTCCACAATGTGCCCCTTCATCTCCGCTATGCCCCTCTTCCACAATGTGCCCCTTCATCTCCGCTATGCCCCTCTTCCACAATGTCCCCCTTCATCTCCTCTATGCCATAGAGGAGATGAAGGGGGACATTGTGGAAGAGGGGCATAGCGGAGATGAAGGGGCACATTGTGGAAGAGGGGCATAGCGGAGATGAAGGGGCACATTGTGGAAGACGGGCATAGCGGAGATGAAGGGGGACATTGTGGAAGAGGGGCATAGAGTCTATGCCCCTCTTCCACAATGTCCCCCTTCATCTCCGCAATGCCCCCTTCAGCTCCGCAATGTCCCCCTTCAGCTCCGCTATGCCCGTCTTCCACAATGTGCCCCTTCATCTCCGCTATGCCCCTCTTCCACAATGTGCCCCTTCATCTCCGCTATGCCCCTCTTCCACAATGTCCCCCTTCATCTCCTCTATGCCATAGAGGAGATGAAGGGGGACATTGTGGAAGAGGGGCATAGCGGAGATGAAGGGGCACATTGTGGAAGACGGGCATAGCGGAGATGAAGGGGGACATTGTGGAAGAGGGGCATAGAGTCTATGCCCCTCTTCCACAATGTCCCCCTTCATCTCTGCAATGCCCCCTTCATCTCCGCAATGCCCCCGTACCTCCAGTCCCTGGTGGTCCAGCGGAGCGTCTTCGGATCTGTGCCTCTTCCGGCACAGATCCCCGCCACCCGAACATGGCGGGAGAGCACATGGCGGTACTCGACGAGTACCGCCATGTGCCGAGCAGAGCGATGCTCGAGCCGATCCGAGCATCGGCCGAGCACGCTCGCTCATCACTAATAATAAGGGTCCTTCCATTTCTCTTTTTGCTGCTCATAGTGATAGGAGTCACTATGAGCCTCTTCTGCCTCAATTTTTGCTAAAAATCACAAGAGAACAGCACAGCGCATCTATCTCGCTCTGCAGCTGCTTCTATTGTGTCTGCCTTCAGTGAAAACATCATGTTTTTATAGAGCAAGTGCGAAAACAATGTAAATCAATGGGGAAAACTTTTTAGCCATTGAAAAAATGGAGAAAGATTTTGGCCAATGGGCAAAAGATGCGAAAATTTTAACCACTAGTTTTAAAGTGAATTTTCCCAGGAAAAAGCAGATAACAACGTGGTTTTCGTGAAATTTCCCAAGGGAACACAGCGACAACTTTCGCCCACCCCTACTTACAACCTGAGCAATTGTGCAGCAAAATAGCACTGTAGAGAACAAATGGAAATTACCCAGAATCTCACTTATTTAAATAGGACTTTTCACACCTCGAATGTTAGGTATATGTTCAATGCATTGCTAAACAATGCATTAGAGACCTCTCTCTTATAGTTTTATAGAGGTTAAAAAATTAAACTATATGCAACAAATCCTATCTCTCAAACCACTATGGTTTGAGAGATATTCACAATCAAAGTTCCCCTTCCCTCCACTTTCCCTGATGTCAGAGCTGTGCTGAGCAGGAGATCCTGGTCCTGGAACCAGCCAGCGGCACTGCAGCAGAGCCAAAATTGTATTATTGGAAAATAATTACTTCATTGGAAAGGTCTACAAAGAGTGCCTGGTTTGCAAGTACACTTTGTAGACCTTTCCAATTAAGTGATTCTTTTCCAGTATCGCTATTGCGGCTCTGCTGAAGAGTCTCCTCATGTCGACCGACACAGATCTCCTGCTGCCAGCTTTACAGCTGACATCAGGAGAAGGTGAGGGAGGGGGGAACTTTGAATGTGAATATCTCTCAAACCATAGCGGTTTGAGAGATAGGATTTGTGGCATATAGTTTACTTTTTTAACCTCTACAAAACCATAAGCATTTTTATGGGACATTACTGTCCCTTTAATCCATGGGTTAAAAGCCACGTTTAAAGGGATAGTAATGTCTGCAATAAAGTAGACTGAAAAGTCTTCTCTTTTAAATCTAACACATTGTGCTATGTTTAACAACTTATATTGATGTCGTTTAAAAGATATTACATGTAGAAAGATTCCCCTCCGGACCCTTCTGGACACTTCCCACTGAATCTGTAATCCGGTCTCAGGACAGGACGGATGCAGCGAGGGACAAATTTCAGAATTAAGAATACGGAAAACCCTGCCCCGCTTGATGAAGCAGGACAGGATTTTCCTTTGCTCACTGAAGTTTGTCCCTTGCCGCACTCTATCTGGACCTGCATGAGATCATAAGTGACGCGTCCAGAAGAGGTGGGAGGGGGATCTTTCTAATCTTTCTACATTTAATATATCTTTTGAACTACATCAAAATAAGTTGTTAAACGTGGCGCAATGTGTTAGATTTACAATAGAGAAGACTCGAAGATCTACTTTACTGCAGGCATTACTATCCCTTTAAATTGATGACAATTGGGAAATGTTATTTGTTGGTGCTGTTGTGTCCCCAGAATTTCCCCAGTTTTTATAAAATCAGGGGGTTGAAGAGATAGTAATGTTTCTTAATAAAAACAGCTCTAATTAATCATCATAGTATTTGGAATTTGGAGAGTATTATTTCAATTCTGCCAGAGTTGTAGTTCAAGAGTAATTCAATGACAAAGTATCCCCTCCCGCCCCTTTTACTGATGTAACACTGTTCAGCCAGAGCAGAAGGGAGGTGCCCAGGTAGACTGCAGAGAGGGACAATCTTCAATTAAGATAAGGGAAAAACCTGAAAAACTTGTCAAGGGGGGCAGGGCTTTCATTGTTCTCAAAGGAAGAAGATTGCCCCCTGCTGTTATCTGTCTGATCTATGGACTGCATTCCACATCTGAGAAGAGATGGCTTACACTAGGTAAAAGGGGCGGGAGGGGAAACTTTGCTTGTGAATATCTCTCAAACCATAAAGGTTTGAGAGATAAGACTTATATCGTTCTTGTTTTTTTAATGCCTACAAAATAAAATAAAGAAAAAACGAAGTATTACTATCCCTTTAAAAATGGGGAGACCTTCCTAGCATTCGAAAGGTTAACCCTTTGAGTGCCAGAGGGGTAGGCAACGCATTGCCCTGGCACTGAAAGGGTAAAATGCCCGCCATTGAAATCAATGGGGATTTGAATTCGCTCTTTATGGTATAGTTGGCTTGTCTAAAAATTGGTCCAGTTTTTTCCTCATTAACATCTTCCCAACAATGGACGTACATGTACATCCCGCTAAAACTGTCACTTAGTGACAGAGGACGTACATGTACATCCCGGAAGTCTGGGTTCCCGCGCAGCTGCACGCCGTTCGGGGACTCCGGAATAATTTAAAAAAAAAAATCTTAGATGGTCGTTAAGTGACAGCCGCGTGTGTGCGTGGCCGGCCACTAAGGGGTTAACCCCTTGAATGCTAGAAAGTCCTTCAATGCATTGTTATACAATGAGCTGGACACCTACTCGGCATTTAAGAAGTTAAATTACCCTCTTAGATCCCAGGAGAGTGTGGACAGACATAGTAATAGTGTCTCAAAGGTTCCAAATTATATGACAGTTAAAAACAAAGCTCACTTTTCCTTGGGAAAAGAATCCTTTCATCATTTTTATCTGAACCAGCTGCTAATCTCCTTTCATATTGCTCCCTCTGTACTTCCTACAGAAAAAAAGGTTTGTTGTTTTTATCAGTAAAAGAGATATTGCCTTATTTTTCTATGTCATTTTAACTGCATTTCCTGCCATGATGCTGTTAAGTTAAAAAAATCCTTTTTCAGAGCATGTGAAAATGTAGGTATTATGCAAAAGGGAAAAATACTTTAACAAATCATTAGCTTTAACCCCTTCCAGGGTTTGCAAATATACCAGTGGTATCCTATTTAATAATTTGCTGAAAGTTTGCAACGACGCAGTCATGCGTAGTAGAGACTGCCTGTGACGCGACTGATACGGAGCAGGGTGATCTGAATTCAGACCGTGGTCCTTCTGTGCACAGAGAGGACCATGTTCTGAATTCGGAGCACCCCGCTCCGTATCAGCCGCGTCACAGGCAGTCTCTACTACGCATGACTGCACCGCGACCGGCCAGCACTGTTGCCCGTGTACATGGGTTTTTCAACTAGTTGTATAATATTTAATTATCTTAGAAATCATAGAAACATAGAATTTGACGGCAGATAAGAACCATTCGGCCCATCTAGTCGCCCATTTTCCTACTGTAAAAACCTCAAATCTTATTTGGTCCTTGGTCCTGTCTTATGTTCTTGACATCCTTATCCCTATCCCATACATGCTTACATTTTGCCACTGTAGTAACCTCTGCCACTTCTGCTGGTAGGATATTCCACTTATTTACTACCCTCTCAGTATGAAGTAAAACTTTCTTACATTACATCTAAACCCATGTCCCTCTAGTTTTAGACTATGGCCTCTTGTCCTAACATTTTTACTCCTTTGAAATGTACTTCCCTCCTGCACTTTGTTGAACCCCTTCTTGTATTTGAATGTTTCTATCATGTCCCCTCTCTGTCTTCTCTCCTCCAAGCTATACATGTTCAGATCCTTTAGTCTATCCTGATATGTCTTTTCCTGTAAACCAGTCACCATTTTATTAGCCCTTCTCTGAATTCTGTCTAGAGTATCTATATCCTTCTGAGATGGGGTCTCCAGTACTGTACACAATACTCTAGGTGAGGTTTAACCAGAGATCAGTAGAGTGGCATGACCACTTCCTTTTTCTGCTGCTAATGCCCCTAGTTGAACAACCCGGCACAAAATCCTGCATTGTGTTGGGCACCCCTTACAGAACAAACTGATAAAACATTATTTTAAACCTTTGAGGGCCAGAGGGGTACACCTTCTATGTGTTTTTTTTTCTCCTTCTTGTTTAACCTTTTGAATGCTAGAGAGATATCCAACTCAATACATCACATTTATTGGTTTGTAGAAGCAATTAAACCTTTGCTTACCAAAGAGGTATCCAATGCCCCTCTGGCACTGAATGTGTTAACTGAGTAGATAGTTTTATTTGTCTCCTATGGTGCCAGAATTGCTCCATTTCTTAATAGCGCATCAGACTATTAGCTGAATACTGTATTAATGCTTTCCGCTATAGACTAGTCAATTGAATAAGATAGATTTATTCATTCATATGAACTAAGGCAGTTTTTTATATTATGAAGGTCTAATATTACACAAAACCATTAGCATATTTACAAATTAATCTTCCCCCCAGGAAAAAATCAGCGATTTACAGAAGGAAGAGCTTTATTACTTTTAAAGTGAAGGGGGAAAATGAAATATTATGTTGAATGATAAATGTTTCTCTTACTAATACAGCAACACGGTGCACGCTAACAATGTAGGACACTGCAAGATAATACATATAATGAATACGTTCCAAGGAGGAAGGTTGGAATTATATGTGAATAAATAAATCAATATATCACTTATAAACATGATATTGTCTAGCGGTTAGACAAGTTGAGAAACTGCGGTTATGGGGTAATGAGTTTCCATGTTAACCTTTTGGGAACTAAATTGGTATTCCATTGTTTCTTAAAGTTGGTCCTCAGGCCACACCAACATGGCAGGTTTTCAGGATAATCAGGGTTGACCCTAGGTGGGTAAACAATGGCTTATTCATCTGTGCTTAATATATTGTAACCTTTTGAGTGCCAGACAGGTATTCAAGAAAACGCATTGCTTTGCTAAATGTTGCATACCCCACTGTCACGAAAAGGGTTAACCCTCATACCTCCCAACATTTCAAATGGCCAAAGAGGGACACTTTTGTTTTAGGGGGTGTTTCTAGGGAGTGGCTGGTGGGCAGGGGCATTACAAAGAATATTTAGGTTAACCCTCATACCTCCCAACATTTCAAATGGCCAAAGAGGGGCACTTTTGTTTTAGGGGGTGTTTCTAGGGAGTGGCTGGTGGGCAGGGGCATTACAAAGAATATTTAGGTTAACCCTCATACCTCCCAACATTTCAAATGGCCAAAGAGGGACACTTTTGTTCTAGAGGGTGTTTCTAGGGCCGTGGCTGGTGGGCGGGGGCATTACAAAGAATATTTAGGTTATTTCATGACCTATTGACATCTCTTTGTATAAATGAATAAATGATTTAGAGCAAAACCAAAGTATTTTATTTACACAGACTCATTTATAAACACATATACTGCAGATTAATTAAACATTATGTGAGTTATATTGCTGTGGAGCAATGTAATAAACTCTAATCATTCTGATCTCATAAAAAGATGGACAGAAGGGTAGAAAAGAGGGACAGGGGGATTTGGGTCTCAAAGAGGTACTGGCCCTCCTAAAGAGGAACACTTGGGAGGTATGAACCCTTTGAGTGCCAGAGGATTGAGTTGCGTACCCGTCGGGCACTCAGAGGGTTAAAACCTGACCTGTTGGTGTGCACCTAGAGCTGGAGCTGAGAATCACTGGGGTATATAGTGCACTGCTTGGCAATGTGTCGCCCATTTTCCTGGTCCTCAAAGGGTTAAAGAGATAGAAATGATTATTTTTGTAATGCATTGTAAAGTCTATAAGAGGCTCAGTCATTCTGATTCCCTCACCTGTGATCAAGCAGGGAATTCCTCCCATTCTGTCCTGTTACCAGGCCCTGAGGCCTAGGAATGGGAATCCTTGGGTAAGTGTATGAATCCATTGGCACTGATTAACCCTTTGCATACCGGAGTGGTGTCCAACACATTGCACTGTGATACGCCAGTCACCCCTCTGGCACTCAAAGGGTTAATGTGCTAGTAGATGTGAAAGCTCCCAGGATGGGACCAAAATGTTGACCATTAATTTTGCTGATTTGCTAATAAAGTCCTTATTTATAAGTCCCTTGGAGCCCCATCTTTGATATTTGTATATCTATCTATCTATCTATCTATCTATCTATCTATCTATCTATCTATCTATCTATCTATCTGTCTGTCTGTCTGTCTGTCTGTCTGTCTGTCTATCTATCTATTTATCTATCTATCAATCTCTATGTATCTATCTATCTACAGATATATAGAAAGATAGGTAGATACATAGATACATAGATATAGATACATAAATATTAGCTAGATAGATAGATAGATAGATAGATAGATAGATAGATAGATAGATAGATAGATAGATGATAGACAGATTTTTTTATGAACAGGAAGGATACATTGAGATTGTCTTTCAATTTCCAGTATGTTCTGGGTTTCCATGTTATCTACCTCAGAAGGAGGAGCGTTGCTAACATGCGACCATGAGGTTTAGAACAGATTCTACAGATGGTACATTAACCCTTGAATTCCATGACATGCCAGGACCTCCATGAGTAAACTTGCATTAAGGACAGATGACGTCCTAGCACGTCATGGAATTCAGGAATTCAGTGGTCCTATAACTTGCTTTGCCATGCGTTGCGCACCACTCTGGCACTCAGAGGATTAATAAATTGGTTTTGACCAGCTAGAAAATCTCTTCTAGCGTTTGATATATTATGGGATTGTATCGATACTAGCAGGACATTTTTAGTTACCAAATATGGCATCCTTAACCCTCTGAGTGTCAGAGAGGTATCTAATGCATTGGATACCTCCCTGGCACTCAAAGGGTTAAGTCTTTGAGTGCCAGAGGG
The DNA here is from genome assembly GCA_037306005.1 of Rhinophrynus dorsalis. Classification (NCBI taxonomy): domain Eukaryota; kingdom Metazoa; phylum Chordata; class Amphibia; order Anura; family Rhinophrynidae; genus Rhinophrynus; species Rhinophrynus dorsalis. The sequence continues at coordinate 219,329,637 of CM074725.1, forward strand.
TTTTGCAATGCATTGCAAACCAATGTGTTGCGTACCCCTCTGGCACTCAAAGGGTTAATACAGATGTAGTGGGTTTAATTCACTAAAATGAGATAAAGGTGAGATAATTCCTCCAGGGAGATAAACTGTCCAATTCCTCTGTTATTTTAAGCAGCCTCTGCACAGCGTTCTCTCCCACATGAAAAGGAGGCTCAATAGACTAACACAGGAAGTGAAGTGCCTGTCTCGCTTGAATATGTATCTACCCCCCCCCCCTTTGTCTCACCTTAATACATAACCCCTGAGCAGTTCAACGTTTTCCCACCATTTACTACATCAGAATTTCTAGATCATTCTCATTCAGGACAGTGAGGCTGATGTACTAATAAAGTAGTGCAATTGTGGAGCAAATCAACTGCATCATAAGGAATAAATAACACATTCCCTTGATTTCAATTGATTTTTTAACCCCTTGAATCCTAGATAGGTCCCCAATGAATTGCTTTGGAGCTTAGATCACTTATTTTATCCACTATGATGGAGTTGGTAAGCTGGAGAACTGTGCCACATTCAATTAGTACATTATCCTCTGTGTAGAAAAGTAGGAATGTGCCAGATTAGCCAGATGTGTGGGAGAAGATGAGGGGAACTAACTAGTAGCTTCTTTACCATCTTATACATGGTTAGTGCAGATCTTAGAACATCGGCTTTTTAACTGCGCCTCTGAATAAGAAGTATGACTACACTGCCTCATACAGTTTACTTTAGAATTGTCGCCCTGTAGGTGTCGACAATCAAAACGGTGACAAACGAGTATTGCCCTTTTCATGCAGGTGAGATTCTGTTCTGAATTTAAGCACTCTGCCTGAATTTAAGCATTCAAAAAAAGAACACAGAAAAGGGCGCCCAATGGTATAGTACATTCAATAGTACTTCCAAATGATGTAAATAATAAGTGTACACTCACACTCTGAGTCGGTTAGAGTCTTACCCCAACCTGATGCGCATATAGGGATCATAAACTCGTCCCCACACAGGTATTAATGTACTTTTTGTAATGGACTTTGCTGCTCCGGATGTGTATAAAAAATATATACATTTTTAATAATGTATTTAAAAATACATCTATAATTAAAATTACATATATGCATAAGGCCCGCTGACGCATTTCGTGACTTCTCCAGTCACTTTTTCTAAGCCACTGGCCAACAATATAAAACAATGGTAAATGCTTCTTTAGATCTAAAAACAGTGTGTAACTGTGTATAATTTTTATATGTATGTATGTATATTTATTTGTGTATGTGTATATAATGATTCTCTATTTCTGTAAATATGTAACCCTTTACTGAAAACTATTGAGGACATACTTGAAAATGAGAGAAATCTCAATGTATTCTTCCTGATAAAACATTTTCTAAATAAATATTTAATGTGTTCAACTTAATGATCCACCATACATGCCAGTTCATATAAAAGCATTTTCTCTTTGCTTCTTATGGGTTATGTGTATTTTCAGTGCCACAAAACAGTGAATTTGGTTGTGGGTGAGGTCATGGGAAGAGTGGAAGTGTAGCTGCAGGTAAGATTAGGGGATCCAAGAGCTTAATTTCTAGAGGAACTTGTGATAAAAATCAAGGCTTGGACTTTTTAAAGGGATAGTAATGTTTCATAATAAAAGCAGCTCTAATTAATCATCATAGTATTTGAACTTTGGAAAGTGTTATTTCAATTGTCAGTAGAGTTGTAGTTCAAGAGTAATTCAATGACAAAGTATCCCCCTCCCGCCCCTTTTATTGATGTAACACTGCTCAGCCAGATCAGAAGGGAGGTGCCCAGGTAGACTGCAGAGAGGGACAATCTTCAATTAAGATAAGGGAAAAACCTGAAAAGCTTGTCGAGGGGGGCAGGGCTTTCATTGTTCTCATAGGAAGAAGATTGTCCCCTGCTGTTATCTGTCTGGTCTATGGACTGCATTCCACATCTGAGAAGAGATGGCTTACACTAGGTAAAAGGGGTGAGTGGGGAAACTTTGCTTGTGAATATCTCTCAAACCATAAAGGTTTGAGAGATAAGACTTATATCGTTCTTCATGTTTTTTTTTAATGCCTACAAAATAAAATAAAGATAAAACGAAGTATTACTATCTCTTTAAAGAGGGAGAAAGAAGCCCTTAAGGCAATGGTAGGCAGTTTGAGGCCCTCTGGCCTTTGGCTGGCTGGGAATTATGGTAATTGTAGTTCACAACAACTGGAGGCATAGGTGTAAGTGGAAACTATTGGATCCTGAATTGAAATCTGAGGCTACCACCTTAGACTCACTCACACACAGATGCTGGGGCAGAATCATAAGCATTGCATTAGCGCAGATCATCAGGGCCTGTAGCTTAAATGGGGCCCAGCAACAAAAGGACATTTGGCGCAATGCAAGAAATGTGCACATCTGCTAAAGGCATTTTTGTGCGTAGATAGATTTTGCGCATGTTCTAATCCAGGAAGCTGAATACCAAACCCTTGAATTGCCCATAAAAAATTATTTTTTATGACAACATTACAAAGACGTATAAATTCGTTCACAATAGCACTTCCTGCATTAGGCGCATTCGCTATTCCACTCACACAGATTTGTTAATCCTGGCGACGCCCACAAAAAATAAATATGTGCAGCTGTTCGCTAATCTTGATTTTTCATGCACAATTCAACAAAATAATGTGCAAACCTATTCCCTAGTGATTTTCACATGGGAAATAGCGATTGCGCACATCTCTTGCATCACGCCAATTGTTTCATAGGGCTCCCATGTTATGTTCCCTGGGCCACTATTGATTGTTCTCCTTCGCATGGATCTTTGTTATTGAATTGTGAGATGTTTAAGAAGGTAAGTAGATGCTCAATCTTCTTTCTTCTTTGAACACCCCACAATGCTATATAGCACAAGGGAGAGCACGTACCATGTTCTGTAACTGTAAAGAAGAGGGAACTGGAACCTTCTTTACCATTTGAGGATGCTTGGAGGAGAGAGACTGGAAATAACAGAGGTGAAATGAGCACTGATTAGCACTGTCCTGCTTTAAAAGCTGCTAGCAATGAACAGGCAGATGGATCTGCAGAAAGAGATGACAGTGAGAGGAAGAGGAGGAGGAGAGGACATTATTGATGTTGGGGGCAATGGAACTGACGTCATGCATCTACATTTCTCACCGATAACTTTCACTTGATCCAGGAGGGTTCATTGCCTTCAGATTGATGTATCTGTCTTTCTGGGTGAAGAAGTGGGTAACCTTCTGATACTAGCGTACTTTAAACCAAACTGTCACAGATTTATAGGAATAGTCCCTGGTTTTGGCTCCTGGCCCCAGGATTTGGATGCCAATATTTTAACCCCATTTTCTGTGTGGACTATGAGTTTGCCATTAAAAGGTTAGTCAGCTATGAGCTTCACAAACTGTTTTTACATTGCTTATTTATTTTATTTTATGTAGTATTTTGGAGTGGGTACAATATTTACTGCTGTTCAAATGCAGCTCATATTCACAAAATCAAAAGTGGAGCAATTCTGGGGCTAATCATTGGGGGAACAAATAAAAATTCTGAAAATCTCCACTGATTGAAAGGGGACTTTTTACCAATTGAATGCTTGAGTGGATTCCAATGCATTGTTTTGTCATTACTGGCATATACATGGAGTGGCCCATTTATTAGGTACATGGACCTAACAGTGGTAAAGCCTCCATTGGCCCTCGGAACAGCATCCAGTCATGGACGTCATGAGGTGCTGAAAGAGCTCTACAGGGATACTGGCCCATAAAGACTCAATTATACCCCACAGTTGCCTTAGACTGGACAGTGGTGTGTCCCAGATATATGCTTACACATGACACTGTGGGTCTATTGATTCTGGCTGCTGTAGCCATACAATGCCACTGCTGTTAGCTTTGAAGAGCTGAGACAAGGATTTGTTGGACATGGTGACCTTTTACCATCTCCAGGTGTACAATGCCAGTGTTCCTGTGCCCTCTGTAACTGTAGCTGTTTGTTTGTTTGTAGTTGAAAGGAGTGGGACCTGGTGAGGTTGTCTGCTATTATCATCTTGCATTCCTTGCAGGTCACTGTTGTACTGCGTATTGGACAAAGTGTGGCTATGGCCTGTATGTTAGACTGCACAATTTCAGCCACTCTTTGGCAGCCTTTCACCTGGTAGCCTGTCTAAGGCCTGGCAGCTGTCTATGACCACAGGGCTGATATTAACTAGATATTTGTGGTGTGTTGGCTCAATCTCAGTACACTCTAGACATTGTTGTGCATCCCTATTATAACATGCTCAAAGTCACCTAGGTCCCTCTGCTGGGCCATTCACTGCTGAAACACAAACATACACACACACATACACACACATACACAAACACTATTCCTCTGTAGTTAACCTTGACTTGTTTAAACTGGCATGGATTTGTGACACTCTTCCGAACAGAGTGGTAATTTACTTGGTCAAGGTTGTGTGTGTATGTGTGTATCAGTATTTCTGGAACAATACAATGTCCTGGAATTAAAACTCCAGAGCACAGGGTTCTAAACACTAGGAGGGAACTGCCCATTGCCTACTGTGACAGAAAATTATGCCTCTGCCGGGCTACAATAAAATGGCTTCCAGACAGCTCTAAACACTAGAGTGAACTCAGCCTTGATGATAACATCAAACAGGAGCTGCAGTGCAATTTTGTTGTAGTGTAATGCTAGCCTAAGGCTTTGGGTGCGATGTACATTTTCTTGTAGCCCACCACAGGCATCACTTTCTGGAAAAGCAGTCAAAGGAGAGTTCTCCCTCTAGTGTTTAGAACTCTGTGGTGCACAGGAGAAAGAGCAGTTTGTGCACTGATGTCCAGTGATAAAAATGTGCCAGTTTTCCACCAGACCATTTAATATAGAAGTTAGGGGCTCACAGAGTCTATTCTTATCTTGCTGGCTGGCAGCAGCCAAGTGTGTCAGAAGCTACCAGCCCGAACTGAAAAGGGTTCAAAGTACAGTGCAGCTCCAACGAGCTCCATTAGATACTGGTCCCTGTCACATCTGCACCCTGTGCACCCACTGGAGTTGCTCGCCTGCGTAAGGGGCCTCAGGTTGACCAACCCTGCCTTAAAGGAGTACGTATACCAGCTAATAATAACCTCTCCACCTTCTTACAATGTTATGGCCAGAAAATCCTAATGGCCCCTATGAATTTTTTGCCTTGCTCCTTAGTTTTACGAAATGACACCCTTAATCAGGTATGAATGTCATGTTCATGGAGGCAGTCATGACAGTTGCTAGCAGGATCACAGGACCTCAGTCTCTGCTCATGGCACATGGTGACTTTAAAGTGATAGTAATGTTTCACAAAAACTGCAGCTCCGGTTAATCTTCATAGTATTTGGACCATGGTGAGTGTTATTTCATTACTGTCAGAGTTGTAGTTCAAGAGTAATTGAATAATAAAGTATCCCCTCCCACCCCTTTACCTAGTGTAACACTGCTCTCTTCAGATGTGGAATCTGGTCTCTTGACCGGACATCTCACAGCAAGGGACAATCTTCTTATTGTGACCATAAGGAAAACCCTGCCCCCTTGACAGGTTTTTCAGGTTTTTCCTTATGCTAACTGAAGATTGTCCCTCTCTGTGATCCATCTGGACAGTCCTGCTGCTCTGAGGTGAGCAGTGTTACATCAGTAAAAGGGGCGGCAGGGAGATACTTTATCATTCAATTACTCTTGAACTACAACACTGACAGTACTGAAATAACACTCTCCATGGCCCAAATACTATGAAGATTAATTGGAACTGCTTTCATTGTGAAACATTACTATACTTTGAACTCTTTAAGGATCAGAGAAGCATGCAACACATTTCTTCACAATGCATTGTTGTGTCATGATATCCATCCAGATTGAAGATGGTATCTGTTAAACAAAGAAACAAGGGAAAAATCATGGGCCATTAGGATTTTCTGGACATAGTAAGGGGTATGGGGGGTTATTATAAGGAGGTATTAGTTTGCCTTTAAGAGATCTGTAGTGCAATAAACTGTCTACTGCTAGATGAGACATTTGAGATTTCACTGCAAACCTGGAATTGTGCCCAGAAGTTTGATGCTGACAAACTGGAGAATGTACTTCGAACAACCCACTGAACTGTATTGTTTTACTTGCACACATTCTCCCCGTTCATGTCCTTCTAAACCACCCACATGGACAGACTGCTACAAGCACAAGGCTATTGTTTAATTGTGTGTATCTGTTATTATCTCATGCGTCCAGATATTATACCGAGTGCCAGAAAGGCACTTAAAGGGTTTAATCTGCAATTGTTGGCACAGAGGAATCAAGTTACCAGCCTAAGAGTCAAGAGCAAGATGGATTGTGATCTGAACATCTGTCAGAATTCTACACATTAAGACATATGTATAAAGACAAAAATATATAAAGTCATTTGGGGGTGGCAGCCACTACAACTTTGGGAAGAAAAAAATACAATTTGTTTAAAAAGGGCTAACTTTTTGAATGCCAGCAGAGCGTCCAAACCATTGTAAACCAATGTGTTGGATACCCCTCTAGAACCCCTTGACTGCTGGAAAGCTGTCAAAAACATTGTGAACTTTGGGAGTGAGTTAAAAGACCCATTTAAAGAGGAACTTTCATCCGCTATAAAGTCTCCCTGCTATAATTAAGCAAGTAGTGACTAGCTTTAGAATATATATATTTTACCTTTGAAAAGTAGCCCGATCTAAAGAAATTAATCATTGTTGGAGACCGGAACCCAGGCTACAGAGCAGACATCTTGTCTGCACGCCTGCGCTGTCAGTCCCGGTCTCTATTGAGTAGACCATATGGTTACCGGAAGGGACTGACGGCACAGGCGTGCAGACTGCACTAACCCGGCCGTCAGTCAATGAGGCCCAACAAGGCCGAAATGTACATCAGGGGTTAGCTGGGGTTCCTATGCAGGGGCGGACTTGCCCGTCATTTTGGAACTGGAGCTCCCTTTTGGGTGGGATTAGTCTAATATGTACGTGGAAATTTCTCCTCTGTAGTAGCAGTAGAGAGCTTAAATATATACTATATGTATGTTTTTAAAGTGGAGCTACCACGCCTGAATAAATTTGTCCCATATAAATACCCATCTGGCGACTAGCTGCTCAATAGCGTTAGTCTCCAGAAATATTACCTGGCGTTTGAGAATTGTATGTTGTGCCCGGACTGACAGGCAGGAAACAGCGCAGACATCTTTCCATAGTGATGTCTGCACGCCTGCGCTGTCAGTCCCAGCCTACTCTAGGAGGCCTTGCTAGGAGCCATTTGGCTCCAAAAGGGACTGACAGCACAGGCCTGCAGATGTCACTATGGAAAGATGTCTTCGCTGTTTCCTGCCTCTCAGTCCGGGAACAGCGTACAATTCTCAAACACCAGGTAATATTGAACAACTAGTCACCAGATGGGTATTTATTTAGGAGAAGTTAATTCAGGGGTGGTAGTTCCGCTTTAATAAAGGATAGTAAAAGTTATGTTTTACTGGGACGGTATCATTTTGGGCTTACTGGACACAGAACTTTTCTCTTGTTACACGACTGGGGAACCGCTGCTACTTGACTGTTAGCTCCCACGAGCAGGACCCTCTGATCCTTCTGTTCTCCACATTTGATTGTACTATTTAATACCTCTGTATGTCTATTCCCAATTGTACAGCGCTGCAGAATTAGTTGGCGCTATATAAATAAAGAATAATAATACTTGTTTGTTCCTTTTTAGTTGATCTCAAGGGCTTCAGCCAGTAATATTGATTGGTACTCACCTGAGCCAGCCATCAAACATGCCTCTCCTGAGTCCCGACGTGCAGTGTAATGCTATATATAGTGAAAGAAGGAATTAAGGTAACAGAAAAGTTGCAGCGTGCTGCAATAGATCTGTTGCTCTGTAAAAAAAAAAAAAAAAAAAAAAGTACTAAATGAGGTTGTAACGGAAGCTGAGAAGGGACCGCGTCACCTTCCGCCGTCGTTCCTGGGTCTCTCCTTCTCGACGCAGATAAGCGCCGTCAGATGCACCAGTTGAAGGATGGACAGTCACTGGAAAAAGCCACAGGATCGCTGGAAGCAGGGAAGCAGGGAAGAGTCCACGTCGCCGCCTGACAGTCCACAAAGTTAGGACGCAGGAAACTGGCAGCAGGCGGTCAGCGATTCAGGATACTTGGCGCAGATGGGTATCAGAGTGGATACTTTAGACCATAAGCAATACAAGACTCCAGGACTCCTTGTTCACTCCAAAACAGAACTCTTTTTATTGAACCAAAGCACACATATTTATACAGTTTCAAACCACACTAACTTAGAGCACAGTACAGGAGACTTAATTCAATCACAGTTCATCAATAGGACACAGCAAATGGTAGGGCAGAATACAATGGAGTAGTCACAGGGATAATTCAGTCACCACAAAGGGTCCAAGAACCAACAACAAATGATTCAGGGAAACATAATAGGGCAGACATGATTGGATTAATCACACAGCAGGGGGCCACAAGACAGTGCTCAATACAATGACTTGAGTAATTAAGCAAAAGGCTTGGGGGACTACAAAACATATTGAAAGTAAATATGCTCAAACTCAAATGATTAACCCTTTGCAGGTCAGAAGAGTTTGCAGCACCCAAGCCTTGAATTGTTCTTTCCTCTGGTACAGCTGCCTATCCACATAAGGCTAGCCAAAGTCTCTTAGTCCAGGATAAGGGCTTGAGAGATCGTATGCCAGGGCACAAAGGAGTGTCCAATATCCATAATCCTTGGGCCCAGGGGTGAATAAATGCCATGCCCAGACGAGCTCCCAGTAACGGGTAGGATCCGTTACATTTCTCCCCCTTTTGGTTCCAAGCCAGCGGGTGCGGTAGTAAACGCTGGCTGGGAGCTGTAGGAGGGCATGGAGGTGGTGAGGCACTTGTCTGGACAGTGCACTAGTCCGAAGGCCTTGGTCCTAGGCCAGTTTCTACTGAGGTGCCCCTTGTCCTGGGCCAGTGGTTAAAGTAGTCTTTCTGTTCTGGGCCAGGGGAAAACATGAGCCCTTTGTCTGGGCCAGGTAGGGGGAAACAAGGCCCTGGTCCTGGGCCAGGGAAACAATTGCAAGTCCCTTTGTCCTTAATCCTGGGCCAGAGGGTGAAGCAGTCTTTTTGACCTGGGCCAGGGGAAAACATGAGCCCTTTGTCTGGGCCCGGTAGCGGTGTACAGGGCCCTTGTCCTGGGCCAGTGAAGAAAATGCCAGTTCCTGTGTCCTTAAACCTGGGCCAGGGGAACTGATGCCTGTTTGTCCTGACAAACATCAAAACAGGTGGCCTCTCCTGGGCCCTTCTCCAGGCAGTGCTGAAGTCAAATCCTTCTGGGTCTGGGGCCAGTGGCTCAGGGTCAAGAGCCAGTCTATAAGGGGGATCTTCCTGGGGCAATTGTGTCTCTGGCTTCTGTGCAGCAGAGTGTGGGGAGAGAGGCATATCTCCCCCTTTTAGTTGGGCCACTGCCCCAGAGGAACAGGAGAGGATGTTTGTCCCACTCTCCTGGGCTGGGGCAACATTCTGGGACACATTCCCACCCCCCAGGCAGAGCTCAGGAAATTCAGGGGCCCCAGCAACATCCCTGATGAGGACGGTGGTCCCACTCACCAGATCAGGGCCCAAAGGGGAATTGTTGGGGAGCGCCTTCTTGGGGCTTCTGGTGAGCTTGCTCCCACTCACCAGTGTCAGGGCAAAACAAGGGGTGGTGTGCTCACTCCTACACACCACAGCAGGGGGTTCACAGGACCCGGTGAATTTGCTCCCCTCCACCAAGCCAGGGGTCACAGGGAAAGGGAACACAATCGTTGGGCTGGGGATGAGGACTGTTGATCCACTAATCCCAGCCAAGGTTTCACATGACCTGGTGCGCTCGCTCCCACGCACCAAGCCAGGGGTTACAGGGGGACTGGAGAGCTCGCTCCTACTCTCCAGCATGAGGAACTTGGGGCAACATCCAGGGTTTCCAGGGGCAGTAGCAGCACTGCAGAGTGGCAGCCTGCTGTACCCCTCTTCTTCTTGGCCCCTCACATCAGGGCCATCTCTTGTCTTCTGGAGGAGGGCAGTCTCAATCCTCCTCGCAATCTTAGTCACATACCTGGAGAAGACACTCTTCCCCTTCTCCAGGGCAATAGCAACAGGGGACGGACTGGGGCTGCTGGTGGGGACCTGCATCTCCTTCACCACAGCAGGGGTTTCCCAGACCCTGGTGAGCTCGCTCCCACTCACCAGGTCAGGGTTTACAGGGGGGCTGATGGGGCACTCTTCTCCACCCATCAGTTCACACAACATATCCTCAGGAGGGCCAGCAGCACTGCTCTCTTCCAGTCCGCTGGGGTCCTCCTCTTGTAGGTCATCACTTTCCAGGGCCTTCTCTGCCTTGAGGGAGACCGCAGTCCCATCCCTCAAGGTGGCATCCTCTGTGGCCCTGGAGAGCACATACTGCTCCGCTTCCAGGGCATTTTCCACAATAACAGGGGGCATCACTTTGGGGCAGCTGGTGAGCTCTTCTCCCCTCACCACAGCAGGGGGTTCACAGGGACTGATGGGCTGTCTCCCACCCATCAGTTGGGGCATACAATTGCTGCTGGTGGGGACCTGTGTCTCGTCCACCGCAGCTGGGAACACAGGGGAAGGGGCAATATGCCTATCAGGGGAGACGTCCGTCCCATCCCCTGATGCAGAGGCATCTTCTTCACTGAGGAGGAACGAATTCCCACTCCTCAGCTCAGGCAACACACAGTCCAGGGGCAAAGGGGTATCAGGAAGGACGATTTTCCCACTTCCTGATGCAGGGGCAACAACAGGGGCACTGGTGAGGAACGAATTCCCACTCACCAGTGTGGAGTGAACAGGGGTAACACAATCCTGGCCCTCAATGTCGCTGAAGTCCTCCTCAGATGCGTTACCCCCCCATTCTTCTTCCTCTTTTTGGAATTCCCGGACCTCTCGAATGAACCAAGCATATAGTTGCTCCAGGTCCCATTCACATCCTGCCAGAATATCCAAATTTCCCTGGCAGTCCGCAGGAATGTATCCACCAAAACGGTCCTCTCTTTTGTCCCGGATCTCCCAGTATCTGCTGGAGTCAGGGCACCCAAAAGTAGAGTCCATGTGGTAGGCGTTCCATACCAGCCCTTGGATGTCCCATCGCAAGCGGGCTGGGCACCAGTCAAAAAGGCCCTCGGATCCATATTCCTGGTCCAGGTATTTAACAAAGTCCCAGTACTCCTCCTGTACTCTGAGCTCCTCTGTAATGCACGCATCCAACTCTGGAACGAAGTCGTAGATAACATCACCCAGCTGGGTCCACCACTGTATTCGGATGGCGCTGTAGCGATCCTTGTATGCTCCCAGAGTGTCTGCCAGCACTGTTTCATCTGCCATGCCTCAATTGCTGCACCCAATATGAAGGAGAAATCCCACCGCTATGCCACCAATGTAACGGATGCTGAGAAGGGACCGCGTCGCCTGACGCCGTCGTTCCTGGGTCTCTCCTTCTCGACGCAGATAAGCGCCGTCAGATGCACCAGTTGAAGGATGGACAGTCACTGGAAAAAGCCACAGGATCGCTGGAAGCAGGGAAGCAGGGAAGAGTCCACGTCGCCGCCTGACAGTCCACAAAGTTAGGACGCAGGAAACTGGCAGCAGGCGGTCAGCGATTCAGGATACTTGGCGCAGATGGGTATCAGAGTGGATACTTTAGACCATAAGCAATACAAGACTCCAGGACTCCTTGTTCACTCCAAAACAGAACTCTTTTTATTGAACCAAAGCACACATATTTATACAGTTTCAAACCACACTAACTTAGAGCACAGTACAGGAGACTTAATTCAATCACAGTTCATCAATAGGACACAGCAAATGGTAGGGCAGAATACAATGGAGTAGTCACAGGGATAATTCAGTCACCACAAAGGGTCCAAGAACCAACAACAAATGATTCAGGGAAACATAATAGGGCAGACATGATTGGATTAATCACACAGCAGGGGGCCACAAGACAGTGCTCAATACAATGACTTGAGTAATTAAGCAAAAGGCTTGGGGGACTACAAAACATATTGAAAGTAAATATGCTCAAACTCAAATGATTAACCCTTTGCAGGTCAGAAGAGTTTGCAGCACCCAAGCCTTGAATTGTTCTTTCCTCTGGTACAGCTGCCTATCCACATAAGGCTAGCCAAAGTCTCTTAGTCCAGGATAAGGGCTTGAGAGATCGTATGCCAGGGCACAAAGGAGTGTCCAATATCCATAATCCTTGGGCCCAGGGGTGAATAAATGCCATGCCCAGACGAGCTCCCAGTAACGGGTAGGATCCGTTACAGAGGTGAATTCTCATTTTTAAAACTTTCAGTTTATGCGTTCCTTCCTTATTTATTTGAAAATCATTCTGTGCACCAATTTTAGTAGTTAATGAGGAGTTCACTTATTTTGATCACAAATAATGGAATGCGTTTCTACAATCATTTGTGATGAAAAACAAGACAACGTGGAGGAGACTGGGCTAGCATGACTGAGACTAATTCAATGAAGTGACTGGTAAATAGAGGCGAGAGGGGATGCCTACAATTAAACTCAAACAAAAGAAGTTTCTTGCAGAATTGTGCAGGAGAAGCAAAATGATTTAATGTAATTATTTAGAAAAGAAAAAAAAATGCAGGCATGTGACTAAGCACGTGAAACTGTGTCGATCACAAGGGCTTTTGTCAGAGGTTGGTAGGGGGCAATTGCCCACAGGGCTTCTGATGAGATTCTAAAAGAAACTATCTTCTGTTAATCCTCTGTAGCGTCGAGTAAAATAGTGCAGTGTTGTGAAAAGTGGTCTTTAACCCTTTGAGTGCCCTAGGGTATTTAACTCATTGCTCCACATTTATTTGCACGACCATCTGGGGGTATTCAGAGGGATAGTGTAGTTTCTTCTTTTTCTGCTGGTATGGAGACTTTTATTTTAGGGAAAAACTTAATCTTAATCTTGCTTTTTCCTAAAATTAAAAAATACTGTCTGGTAATGTTTAGACCTGGGATGTTTAAACGAAGCCCTGGGGGCCATTTGTGGCCCTCGGACACTACATAATAAAAACATAATAAAACATAATAACTCTTATGTAATAGTTAACCCTTTGAGTGCCAGAGGGATATGCAACGCATTCCTCTGCAATGCATTGCCTGCTCCACTGGCACTCAAAGGGTTAACGATCAGGCAGACATTTAACCCTTTGTGTGCTAGACAGCTATAAAAAGCATTGCATTGCACTCAAAAGGTTAATTCTTTGAATTATTATACCGCTTCAGGATAGAGATGTTGCATTACCATCACCAGGTTATGCTGGCTAGGTTCCTTGGTGCAATGCAACTGTATATACCAAGGGGAGACAACAGTGGCCTTTCATCCTAACATCCTTGGTCTACCATCTGATAGTAGAAGATAATGTGAATTGTAGTCCAACAACAATTGGAGGTCTCTAGTTGAGAATAATGTGAGTTGTCATCCAAAATCAACTGCACCTACATGGTTGAGGATCAAGGCAGTTGCAGCCCAATAACAGCCAGAGGTGGGTTGTTGCCCAGCTGTGAGCTGAATGTGTGCAGATAAACATCAGGCTCCAGACACAATTCAACTGGTCCTGCATTGATAAAAGTCTAATAACAGTCAAATACATAACCTGCTGCTATAGAATATCCTGTAGTGACAAGCCTAATACTTGTAAAAAGACCAATAACATCTCAGAATATCAACTCCCGAGAAAAACTGACATGGCCACTATGAGTCAATTCTGTGTCAACTGGTTGTCAAAAATGAATATTTTCAATATGAATATCATGTCCAATAAGGCATGCATTATTATTATTAATATTATATATTTTTTCCTACATAGCATGACTAGTGGATACACACATTTTTCAGCCACAGTGAGTCCTTTCCTCATAGAGCTTACAAAGTAAGTTTTGGTGCCTGAGGCACCAGGAGATAAAGTTGCTAACACTGGGAATTGAACCCTCCATCTTCGTAGGCAGTGTCTAGTCCTCAGAGTAAAGCAGATAACCAGCTCTCTGTTCCCTAGACACTAGGCTGTTTTGCAGGACCACAGGATGTCTTATCTAGTACTAATAAAATATTTATTTATGGGGAAATAATCCTACATATTTCATACATAGTTGCCATAAAGATTTTAACTTTTTTTATTATTATAAAATAATGTAAAAGCCCATGTACACAGGCCAAAGTGCGTAAAGAAGCAAATGTATGCAGTCATGCACAGTAATGAGGGCAGTGTCTACTGAGCATGACTGCATCAGCCTTCATTCAGCAAGTCTCTACCGCACATGACTGTATCAGCCTGCATTCAGGAAGTCTCTACTGCGCATGACTGCATCAGCCTTCATTCAGGAAGTCTCTACCGCACATGACTGTATCAGCCTGCATTCAGGAAGTCTCTACTGCGCATGACTGTATCAGCCAGCATTCAGGAAGTCTCTACTGCGCATGACTGTATCAGCCTGCATTCAGGAAGTCTCTACTGCGCATGATTGCATGGGACAAACACACATCTGGCCTTTTATATTGTAGGATGTTAATGTTGTTGTAAAGGGATAGTAATACTTAATATGTAAAAAAATATGTTGTAGGGTTTTCCCCCTGAGTAAACCAAGGGTACACCCACTGCTGAAAGGTGTTTTATTCAAAAGTTATTACAGCTCAAACTTGAATTTTTTAGGTGCAGTATCTCAGTGACCAGAAATTGTACAGTGGTGCTGTTGCTACACCATCCTATGACCAGTATACCTTATATCTCCATAGGATAGTGTAGGAACAGTATCACTGTACAATTTCAGGCCACAGAGGCACTGTTCAATGGGACTGAGGTCCAGTGATTATGGTGGGAAAGCCCTGTAAATTAGCACTCCTTGCTCTTCCTTGGACATCAGATATGCCTGGCACACCTTCAGGAGAACAACTTGTCCTCGAATTGCTTCACTAAGCTCCACGGACATCATTACAAAAGACATTTCAACTGATGTCCTTCTTCAAAGGCCCTAACAGGAGAACTTGTAGAAGCACTAGCAGAAGCACTAACAGGACCATACTAATAGAATATCAGGTATTAATCATTAAAGGACAAATACAACTCACATGTTTGCTAGGATATTACCCGTTGAATTAAATATATAATGTCACAACAGTTGTGAAAATTTATAATCAAATGGTGCGTGAAGAGGATATTCATATAAATGGCAATTTCATATAAAGGTTAAACAAACAGATAAAAAATTGATTTTAATATAATGTATGCCTCTAGCCTGGGTGCTAATTCAAATAATAATTGAATAGCAAAGTCAATAGAAAGAATTGCACTCATAGGTCTTCTTCCCAGTGTAAAAAAAGTTTCTGGTTTATTTCATCAAAGTTTTGGGCCCAAAATGGGCCTTTGTCAAGATGCTAGCATACACACATACATTAGCGAATGCTGCAATCCATTTGTCCATTTGATTCACTGCTGAATCGTTTGCCTTGTGGTCAATAAAATTGTTGTTCATCAAGACCCATGGGTGCTGCCCCATTTCTGTATCTTTGTACATGACTTATATTGGGATTGTGCACCTGGGCATTTTCTGTGCTACAGAGAGTGCTTTCGCCCCTCTGTATCCTATGTATATATATATATAATATATCAGGGCTTATAATTTGAAGTCCTTTGCTACTAGCCAGACCTGAAAAGTTACTCACCACTGCAAGCCAAAACATACCCACCAGGGCTGAATTTCTACTCGCCAGGTTTAAATTTTCACTCGCAATTGGCTAGTGGCGAGTGGAAATTTTGAGCCCTATATATATATATATATATATATATATATATATATATATGTTAAAATTTGAAGTCCTTTGCTACTAGCCAGACCCGAAAAGTTACTCGCCACTGCAAGCCATAACATACCCACCAGGGCTGAATTTCTACTCGCCAGGGCTAAATTTTCACTCGCCATTGGCTAGTGGCAAGTGGAAATTTTGAGCCCTGTATATATATATATATATATATATATATATATATATATATATATATATATATATATATATATCAAATGAAGAAAGAACTCACAGGACTTTTTGTAGTGAAGAACAGATGTGTAGTTTACTCCATCAACGTGTTGGCCCTGCTTTGGGCCTTTCTTCATTTGCTATATTTGGATACATGATTACTTATAAGATTGGCACCCAGGCATACTATCAATAACAAGAGAGTGCACATCAAAGACATATTTATATATATATATATATATATATATATATATAAACACACACACGCATGCATACTTTTTTTTAGTTTAAAGCAGGGCTTAAAAGTTGAAGTCCTTTGCTATTAGCCAGACCTGAAAAGTTATTCGCCACTGCAAGCCATAACATAACCACCAGGGCTGAATTTCTACTCGCCAGGGATAAATTTTCACTCGCCATTGGCTAGTGGCAAGTGGAAATGTTGAGCCCTGTATAAGAACTCACAGGACTTTTTGTAGTGAAGAACAGATGTGTAGTTTATCCCATCAACGTTTTGACCCTGCTTTGGGCCTTTCTTCATTTGCTATATTTGGATACACGATTACTTATAAGATTGGGACTATAATACACACTGATCTATAGGATGTACCAATAGTTTAAAGCAGGGCTTAAAAGTTGAAGTCCTTTGCTACTAGCCAGACCTGAAAAGTTATTCGCCACTGCAAGCCATAACATACCCACCAGGGCTGAATTTCTACTCGCCAGGGATAAATTTTCACTCGCCATTGGCTAGTGGCAAGTGGAAATTTTGAGCCCTGGTTTAAAGGAGATAAGTAAAAACAAAAGCAATAGATTAGACTATAAGACACAGCCGAACACCAGGAGATCCTTCTCAAGAGAAACATGAGTCTTACAGTCAGGGAAATATAGGTATATACATAAAATGAAAGTTATTCTGGGAACCTACAGAACTCAGCCAACTACGTTACCTCATTAAAAAAAATACGTTCTCCTATTACCTCAAACTTCTATCAATAAAAACCATAGTTACAAAAAGTACTATATTATACAATACATATTTGCTTAAACATATGTCCTTAATAGATTACATTCTATCCCTTCATATAAAGTGCAACTTCAATTATTACTAGCTATTTAATTGAATAAAGGAAATTAAATTCATTTACTGCATGTGGGTAGAGCCTAAAATACTCTTATAAAGTGTTTGGAAGACCACCTATGTTCAGCTTTGGCTCAGAGCATTGTGTGCCTGCCTACCAAATGCAAGGCTGCTTCAGAAACCAAGCTTCACAGAAACATGTTTGTCTTAATTAAGAAAGTCAACAGACTTCTAATGGAACGGAATGGGTATTTTACTCTGTGGTATCTGTAGCATCAAAGGCCTAGTTCTCATGCCAAACCAATCTTCCTTCCTTCCCGTCTCCTTCACAAACCCAGGTGATTGCAGACAGCTGAGTAGACATATTTCCTTAAATCTCTTATTGACCTGGATCCAGGCTTTTCACTGTTCAGTGTTTTTCCCTTTGTCCCTGTGTCTCTGTTTCTGTGTACGTGTGAGCTTGCTCTTTTTTTTTTTATCTTTCTCGTATTTTTCTTCTTTTTTTTTTTTGTCTTTTTCTGTGTATTTTGCCTTAGGAAACCCTAGGATATTCATGGCATTGAGGCAAATAATCTGGAATTAAAAAAAAAAAAAAAAAAACTGAATTCTTCAAGCCTAATCCTAGCAACAGGGCTATCACCATCTGTCTGGAAGACAAAACTGCTATTATGCGCTACATTTCAATCTATCCCTTCACCTGAGTGTGGAAGCAGTGCCCTTTCTGACACTGGAACAATAGGCATTATCTTGGACACTATAACTTTAAATGACAATGATGGAATAGAGAGACTCAAAACACATTTCAAAGTAATAATTTAATAGAAATGGAATACCGAAGTTTAACTCTTTGAGTGCCAGAGGGGTATGCAATGCTTTGCAGAACAGTTGTGTTCCCCCGCAAAGGGTTAACCCTTTGAGTGCCAGAGTGCTTTGCAATGCATTCCGTACCCCACAGGCACTCAAAGTGTTAAGGCATTTTACATCTTTTAACCCTTTGAATGCCAGAGGGGTATGCAACTCATTGCAGGGCAATGTGTTGCACACTCCCTCCTGCACTCAAAGGGTTAAAACAGAAGCAAACTTTTTTTTTATTGAGAAAAAAAAATATCGTAATTGTTTTTATTCTGATTAAATCAGTGCTTGGAGAGTTTGCATTGAGAAGTTATTACAATCCAAACATTATTTGTTGATTTATTTATTTTTATTAACTCCTGAAGGAATTGTGGCCCCGGGACGTTAACTTCCCTTAAGGAATGCTTTGATGTATGCTGACATGAGGGCATGTGTCACCTGTTATGTGTATCGGCACGCAGAGCAGGGGGTCTGAGAGAGACCCCTTTTGTACTTACAACACTCCCGCAGGAGCCCTGTAAGTAGAAAGTATGTGACGTGCCTGTCCTTGGGGAGATAAACTGAAGTTTTCTTTTGTGGTCATCAGGTGTTACTTTTGTGGTCACTATAGTAACTTACTATGGAGAGACTTAGTCACTCACTAACTCAAGCTTCCACACTGAGCTCACTATACAAAAATATGGGCCTTTTGGACATCAGGGGGTTATGCAATAAGGAGTGATAAAGAGGTGATAAAATGGACAAGACTTCTCCAGTGATATCGCTTCTCCGGTTCCTATGTTATTCTGTGAAGCCTCTTCACTATGATTTCTCCAACTTTGAGTCAGATACCTCTCTGGCACACAAAGGGTAATTAATCTGCACCATAATGGATGAGTAAACCATCCCAAATGTGCTTTTGATTTCTGACACCGTGTGTTTGAGACCTCTCTGTCATTCAAGAGCTTAAAAGCTGCATTCAGATCAATGGGAATCCCAATGTTACTT
>CM074725.1:219353632-219756132 GCA_037306005.1 Rhinophrynus dorsalis
CCAGTAATGTGTGGCTGACCTCATCCATGCATCTTCCTCTTCCAGCTACAGCTCCAACTGCTCTCAAGGATATCTCCACTCCTGTCTACTAATGTGGACATCTCACCTTGAATTCAAATTTGCTTTTTCTAAAACTCCATTGACCCTTTGAGTGCCAGAGGGCATTGCGATGCGTTGGCCCTCCAAGGGTTTTAAAAAAAATGCCCCTAGCCAAAATACCAGCAAATAGTGAAGCAGGTATTCATAGTTTTATTTCTATACGGTGAATGCCCTGAGTGTGATACCATGAATTAACTTGTGATAATGATGCTCTTAGTGAAGCACAGAACTTCATTAGCACATGAAACAGCACTAGAGAGACTTTCCTCAGAAATAAAAGTATCAGGCTCTCCTAACTGATGTATCTACAGGTCTTCTGGATAATATTTTTAAAATAATTTTTTAAAAACATTTCCAAATATGCAAATGTGAATTTGATTTGCAGGGACATTTTATCCTTTCGAGTACCAGCAACACAATGCGTTGGATATCTTACTGGCACTCGGAGGGTTAATACATGGGACATTTTCACTTTATAACATAAAAAGATGAATTTTATGTGAATAAAGTTATCTCAGTGCCATAATAAAAAAATACTGCATGCTTAGCCCTTTGAGATCCAGAGTGGCATTACAATGAAATGTGTGTGATAACCACTCTGGCACTCAAATATTAACCTCCTGGATTCTAGAGAGGTTTCAACACAGTGTACAACAATGGGTTGGAGATCTTTCTATTATCCAAGGAGTTAAAGGGATAGTAATGTCTCTATTACATTGCAGCTCTGATTCTTCTTTAAGCTTCCTAAAAACCTAGAGCCATGTTTAAAGGGATAGTAATGTTTCATAATAAAATAAGCTCCAGTTAATCATCGTAGTATTTGGTCCATGGAGAGTGTTATTTCAATACTGTCAGAGTTGTAGTTCAAGAGTAATTGAATGATAAAGTTTACCCCTCCTGCCCCTTTTACTGATATAACACTGCTCACCTCAGAGCAGCAAGACTGTCCAGATGGATCACAGAGAGGGACAATCTTCGATTAGCATAAGGAAAAACCTGAAAAACTTGTCGGGGGGGGCAGAGTTTTCATTGTTCTTACAGTAACAAGATTGTCCCTTGCTAAGAGACCAGATTCCACATCTGAGGGGAGGCGACTTACACTAGGTAAAAAGGGCGTGAGTGGGATACTTTATCATTCAGTTACTCTTGAAATACAACTCTGACAGTACTGAAATAACACTCTCTATGACCCAAATAGAGATTAATTGGAACTGCTGATTTTGAGAAATAGTACTATCCCACTAATTACTTACAGTTCTGTATTTCAAAAGATATTCAAGCTGAAAGGATCCCCTCCTGTCCCTTTCCCTGCATCACGCTGCCTATAAGCGTGGTCCGGATGGAGTGTGGGGAGGGACAATCTTCAGTAAACAAAGGAAAATCCTGCCCTCCTTCATCGGGGGGGGGGAGGGGGTTCCTTATACTTACTGAATGAAGATTGTCCCTTGCTGCATCTGTCCGGTCCCATGACCAGCTTGCAGGGGAGGCGGCCAGAAGGGATGGGTGGGGGATACTTTTAGCATAAATATCTTTTGAACTACAGAACTGTATGTAATTAAACATAGTGCTAGGTGTTATAAAAAGCTTAACCCTTTGAGCGCCAGAGGGGTATGGAACGCATTGCTTTACCCCTCTGGCACTCAAAGGGTTACAGAAGAATTGTGGCTGCAATTTAATAGAGCTATTACTCTATTATTACTCTATTATTAAAGGAAAGCCAGAAACCTTTATTTGCCTTAACCGAAAAAATACTTTGCAAACATGAAAAGCAAAACAAATCACAGAGTTTTGTCATTACTTCTTATAGGTGATGTCAGGTTGGCTGCAAGGGAATCTTTATGCCGTTGCACACACATATGCCTATGATACAGGCCTATAGAACTGAGCACTCTCTGCAGAGCAGACATTAAAGTCCAGAGGCTAAAATACTATACAGCTGTGAAGTTAAAACCAAGTTACAATGTTGTACAGTCATCCCCTGATCCGTCTACTTGGGTAATGTGCATTAATTGCTATGCCACTTCTCATTGCATCCCTTAAATTCCTAATGACGTTTAAACTCGAGAATTGCAACTGCATTCAGATCAGCAAAACATATAATGCTTCACGTCAGCATTTCTTCACAGTCCTTGGGAGACCATTCCAGTTCTGAATTGCTTTCTGCAAACCTGTGTCTTCGTTCTCTTTTAACCTGTCACATTTAACAGTGAAGGATCATATTATTTGAAAGTGGATCATGTTATGTATGAATATTTACTCCATTACGTGAATGATCTTTCCTAAAATATGACAGCCTACGGAATTCTCAGTGATAACATTCCGGTATCAAATGGGCATTACCAAGTTTACTGACGTTTGCCGATTTGTTTATTTGATTATGACTCAGCGTGTGGAAGGCAGCAAATTGATATGATCCCTTTTTGCAGCAATTTGAGAGCATTCACTTGTTTGTTGAAATGTGGATGGAAGTGATGATCGTAAATATGAATGTTATTTGCAAGGAATGTCAAGAAAACACACAGACAGAATCAGGATAATGTAGTCATAAATCAAGTCGTAGTAGACTGGCGATTGTCTGGCAACACAAAGAAAGAGTGAAGGAGACTTATCAAATGCCAGACTGCTGGATGTACAGAAGCAAGGGAGCAGTTTCTTGACCTCTTGAGTACCAGATGGTTATCTCTGGTATATCCCTCTGGCACTCAAAGGGTTAAAGATGTGCAGTACAGTATTAATCACATTTCTTACAAGCTACAAAATTATGTAAGTACAAACACAGGTAATTAATTAACCTCTTAGATGCTAGAAGAGTCTGCAGTGCTTTGGGAAACAATGCAATGTAGACCTCCCCAGCCAGAGGTGTAACTAGAACCCTCCAGGCCCTGGTTCAAGAATTGCCATGGGCCCCCACCCCCTGTCCACATTGGTCCCCGGGCCCTCCATAATGCCCCCATCTCCTACCTCCCAATCCCTGGTGGTCCAATGGAGTGGCAGGAGAGACGGGCTGGCGTGTTATGCTCCTGCGCGGTCCTCTTCTGTACTGCAGACTACTGGGAGATGATGTCATCTCCCAGTGCTCTGCATTACTAGAGAGCCAGAGGGGGATTGCAGGCGCCAGGCAGAGGGGTCACAGGGGGCAGCCGGACTCCTGGAGTGACGGGCCCAGTCATGGGTGCAACCCCTGCCACTGTTATGCCACTGTCCCCAGCATCCAAGAAATGAACCCCTTGAGGACCACAAGGGTGCGTAACACATTGTTTCTGAATACATTGATCACCTCTCTAGTCCTCAAAAGGGGGAAAGCACTTAATACAAAAATGTTTTATATACAAATAAATAGTTTCCTATACTCTAATGCAGGACTGTCCGAGTTCAGTCCCTAAGCACCAGCAACAGGCCAGGATGTAAGGACTTCCCTGATTAAGACAGGTGAGTCAGTCACAATGAATGATCCACTGATTAACTGTCATTAATCAGGGAAATGCTTACATCCTAGCCTGTTGGTGGTGCTTAGGGACTGAACTTGGACAGTACTACTCTAATGGATTGTTTCCATCTGTGTCTACATTTTCCGAGTGAGTGGTGTACCTGAGCAGGCCTGGTTAATATTCCCAGCCAAGTTAGTCTGAGCCAGTTTGGATCTCAATCTAAGTTGTTTTTTGTTTCTAAACATCACAAGTCCAGTTACTAACAGTGCCCTGTCTGCCTTTATCTGATTTGGAGCAGTAAATCAGTGTAAATTATTTCTTAATCTTACTACTCTCTAAAGACATTTTACTATGCTACTTATTCGATTCTCCCTTTAACGATTCTTACACTGAGGCTAGGTTAGGTTAGTGTGGGAGTGTATTGTGATTTTGAGGGGTTCCTGTCTACTGTGCCTTTTGTTTTATGTCATTTATGAAAGGAGGAATAAAGGAAATGGAGTAACTCTACTCTGTTTTGTTTCATGTGCCATACAGAAAGCATTTGGGTTTGGTGGCACATAAGTCTTAGCAACAGACGATTGCGTTGACAGGCAGGAAAATGTTCATATGTTCTGTTTCTTACCATGACATGCAGCTAACACCAGTGGAAATGAGCTGAGGGATCCTTACAACCCCTCTTCATTATCACTTTCCAAAAATTAAATCTGATACCAATAAACATAACCTTAAAGAGATGATAATGTTAAAAAACAATCAATATAGGATTGCTCAATTTAATTTTTTATAATGCATAGCATCTTTTGAAATCTCGTTACCTTTATATTCTTCTTGCAAATCAAGTTTAAAGATTTATCACGGTGCCCGTGATTCTGCCTGAGCGACTTTCTAACTTCCGGGTTTACCTTGGCTGCTTCTTATTGGCTCTGGGTTTTCCCAGGGCTTGCCTTTATATACGCCCTCCTGTCACTATACCGGTGCCCTTTCGTGGTGTTTCTGACCAGACATTTGTTGCTGTGCTCCTGTTTCCTGTATGATACAGTTCGTCTGGCCTTGATCCTGTCTTCGCTGCCCAATTTGTTAACGACCCGTCTTGCCTGACTACGATTCCCGTGACCGATTCCGTTACTACTGCTCGCTGTGTACCGATCCAGGCTTTGGCTGACTACCGCTCTCTGTGTACCGATCCAGGCTTTGGCTGAATACCGCTCTCTGTGTACCGATTCAGGCTTTGGCTGACTACCGCTCTCTGTGTACCGATTCAGGCTTTGGCTGACTCCACTCTCTGAGTACTGATCCAGGCCTTGGCTGACCTCCACTCTCTAGAGTACCGTTTCTGCATTGGCTACTCTCCTAGCATTAGCTTTACCGCTAGTGTCCCTGTTGCCTCCGGTCTTGTGTCCTATAGCCATTTGCTCTACGGTTGACGGTTGATCTCCATACAGCCTGTGCCTTAGCGGTCACTTGTGGTTGCACTACCTTTCAGTCTGCACCTTTCCATTGCCTCCAGTTGCGCTACTAGACAGC
The DNA here is from genome assembly GCA_037306005.1 of Rhinophrynus dorsalis. Taxonomy (NCBI): domain Eukaryota; kingdom Metazoa; phylum Chordata; class Amphibia; order Anura; family Rhinophrynidae; genus Rhinophrynus; species Rhinophrynus dorsalis. The sequence goes on from CM074725.1 coordinate 219,358,684, forward strand.
CTGTGCCTTAGCGGTTATCTCTGGTTGCACTACTATACAGCCTGTGCCTCACTGTTGCCTCCGGTTGTGCTACTATACAGCCTGTGTCTAAGCAGTCACTTGCGGTTGCACTACCTTTCAGTCTACACCTTTCCATTGTCTCCGGTTGCGCTACTATACAGCCTGTGCCGTACAATTATCTCCGGTGCACTACTAGCTACCGGTACCTTCCTGTTGCCTCCGGTTGCGCTGCTGTACTACTTGTACCTTATGATTGCCTCCGGTTGCGCTATACTAGGTCTGTTATTACTGTTGCCTCCGGTTGCGCTGTTCGATCTGTGCCTCACAATTGCCTCCGGTTGCGTTACTATACAGCCTGTGCCTATTCCGGTTGCCTCCGGGCATAACCTCCGAGTAAGTGTATCTGAGCCGTCACGTGGGCTGCCTATACCTGGTTCTGGGCAAGTCCAGTAGTCTCAACTGTCTCCCTGTTCCATTGGGGATTTCTGCCCTGCGGTACTTACCTCACCGAGGGCACCTCCTGGCCAGTACTGCTGAGGTTTTGTTCCAGTTCCTGTTCCAGTTCTACATTCTGCATTACTGTTATTTTGTACATACCTGTCTCTGTTGTACCCTGGCCTGTGTCAGATCCAGAGATAATCCTCTGTCTGGGTCTGGACCTGTGAAGGGCATTTCTGTTCTTTATTATTTATTTAATAAAGCTACATTGTTTTACCTTAACCAAATTGTCTGAGCGTTCATTAAAACCGTGACAAGATTCCCCCGCACCTTTCCATTATATCATGAAGAGTTCCCTGAGATCCGATAGCCGGTCGCTTGACTGGACGGATCTGAATGAATGACAATATTGCGTGTGTCAGTGTAAGGAAAGCCCTGCCCCCCTTGATGAAGAGGGTCATAGTTTTCCTTATAGTAACACAATACTGTTCATTTACCAGTGGACTTACAACTCTTGTGGGTAATTCATTAAATTATTTTTTTGTGTATTATAATTATCTGTCATAGAATGTAATTACATGTAAACTCACAGCTATCACTGATCTAGGGTTATGCACACTTACTTAGCATGCTCTCTACAGGCTCTGTAAACACTGTCTGTTTGTTTTCTGAGGCCTAAAATCTACTCTTACATATGCTCTATCATATTTACAGTCACTAAAAGTTAAGAAAAAAAAAAGGTACGCACCTCCCACCTCTCAAACCATGCCTGGGCTACCACCATGCCACTGTTAGTAAAAGAAATAACGACCGAGTTTTACATAGCCAATCCCTATTTAATTCTTCCTCTAACTCTCACTGGCTGAAAGGCATAATACACAGGGCACAGAACATGCCTGGGAGTCACCTCACCTTCTACCCAATCAGGAATGAGGAGCAGGAGTCATACATGCACAATACCTTACCCGTTCCTAAATCCAGTCAGAAAACAGGAAGGGGTCACACATCCTTCACCTAAAAACAAATAAAATAAATGTATCTATCTCAATGCAATTCTTAGCATATCTTGCTGTTTCCTCAAGAGGAAATGGCAAGATAAACTGAGGAATGTGTGGAGAAACATTGATTGATTTTATTGTTTTTTTTTGTTTTGTTTTGTTTTTTAATTTTACTTTATTTCAATAAGCATTTTATATTATATTATTATTACTCCTGAAGCAACGATTTGCTGTTTGGGTGACTATCCTGAACTTAGCCCTTTGAATGCCAGCGGGATACACAATGTACAGCAAAGCAATGCATTGAATACTTCTCTGGCACTCAAAGCGTTATCTCCGCTCTCTGTTTTTTGAGTTCTGTCCTATGTATCTAGCACTGAGCACTGGATGGGAGGGGGCAGCTGCCAACTTTAAAAGAGACCACATAAAGAGAGTACAAGCAGCATATCGTCCATTTGCCATCTTTGCTGTCGGTCTACAATAGCAAAGAAGAATTGTGTGTACCTTATCATCTGTTTGAAGTATATACAATATTAACCCTTGGTGTGCCAGAGGGGTACGGAACGCATTGCAAAGCAATGTGTTCCAGACCCCTCTGGCACTCAAAGGGTTAAAGTAGGTGACATCCCCCCCCCCACACTTGTCTTTTTTATCATATGGTAATGACCAATGCCTCTCCCCCTACCCTCACCTAGTATATCTTATTGGCTATGATGAAATGCTTTTATCACAATACCAAAAACATATCTGCCTATATATCGAACCTTAGTGCATCTCCCCCCAGGACTTTGTACTCTTTACAATGAAGTCTTCTTAGGAAGCTAACACAATAATATTAAACTATTAGTTACTTTTGTTTATATTTTAAAGTGGAACAGTCACTTCGTAAGAAATAAATGATTTTGACCTATATTTAGATTAGCCATTATACATTATACAATAGTTTATCAGATATTTAGTTGTATTTATTTTTTATTTTATGGCTGGCAGGAAGTGGCAGATAGGATGGAGAGAACTATGGAATGTTAACCCTTTGAGTGCCAGAGGGGTAATCAATGCATTGCAAAGCAATGCGTTGCGTGCCCCTCTGGCACTCAACGGGTTAATATCTGATCGGCTTGTCTGACAGTACTATCTATTTTGCATAACGTAATGACTAAAGTTAAATATCTCAAAATAGCTAACATAAATATAGGTGATTCTGAAAGCTTTCTAGGTCTCCTCTATGTTATAAAGAGGCGCTTCCAGTTTAACGACAATGTAATCATGTCTTCATTTACAGAGCATTTGCCTTACATATGGACCCTTTTTGCTTTAGGGCTTTCACACTAGGGAAGTTATAGCATGGCTTTTTTGTAGTTCAACTTTTTTGTAGCAACCGAAAATGTTGGTGCATTTTTTAGTGCAACAGTATAGCAAGGTTTTTCCCAGCATCCCATTCTCTCAGTGGAAACAGAAGTGACAACATTGCATGGAAAATGTAGCATCCTTCGGTTTCAATGTGATTTCTTTGAAAACCATGAAATACATTTGTAGCTGTGCTGTTGCACTGTTGGAGGAAAGCTGCAACATATTGGTGGTTTTGCGTGAAAAAGAGGTGATAAAGTGGAGATGACTTCTCCACTGATATCACTCCTTCAGTTCCTATGTTATTGTTTAGAGCCTATGCACTAATATCTCCAAAGTTGGAGAAATGTTAGTGCATTGGCTCCATAGAATAACATCAGACCTGGAGAAGTGATATCAATGGAGAAGTCATCTCTACTTTATCACCTCGTTATCATGCCTTAGTGCATAATCCCCTTTGTGTCTCTGTGACAATTACAGCTCATGTTGTCTGTGTGAGATGCCCTATAGGACACCGTGGGGGTTATTCACTAAGACGTAATAAAGAGGTGATACAGTGGAGATGACTTCTCCAGTGATATCAATTCTCCAGTTACTATATTATCTAAGGAGCCTATGCATTAATATCTCCAAAGCTTAAGAAATGTTAGTGAATTGGCTCAATAGAATAGCATAAGAACTGGAGAAGTGATCTCCACTTTATCAAATCTTTATCACGCCTTAGTGAATAACCCCCCATGGCTTGCAACTCATGCATTTTTTAACCCCTTGAGTACCAGAGGGGTCACTATGCATTAGAAAGCAATACGGTGGATAACCTTCTAGCGCTCAAAGAGTTAATACTTTGACACTGCAGCCCATGTGAAAAGGGGCCTTGCAGGCGATGAGATGAAATCAGGTATTGTTTGAGTAGCTTGACGTGGTAACCGGCCTCTTTTAGCAAGGTACTAGGTAGTTTACATATTGGCACAGAGCCCAATAGTGACCCATTTTCTATATGTATAAAAAACTCAGTTTGATAGGAAGCCAGCCAGTCTTGCAATACCTTCTGGATGACTGTGTAGTCACGTAATTTGTATACAATTATGTTTGACATTTCATCATAAGCTCTAAGTGTAATTAAGCAAATAAATAACTTGAAAGTAGATTTAAATGTGTTTTCTCTGGAGCCGGTTTGAAGCCCATTAGAAACTAGATGTTTGGCAATATTAGGCTACTGGCAAAAGTCCATTTAGTATAGTCAATAAGTGTTTTTTAAGAGAAAAATAAATATTTTAGGCCTTGAAGGGAAGGAAGGATAGCACAATTTAGTGATTTTTCTAAATTATCTTATTTGTATAGTAATGCCAGGACGAAATGATGATTATTTCCTTGGCACGCTTAATTGGGACAAAACAGGTTTATTACTAAAATTGTTAATAGCAGAAAAAATAGTAATTATGTTTCTGAATGGAGATTTATTTTATTTATTATTTGCAAAGCAGATAGGAATGAAAGCAAAGACAAAATGAACCTGCCTTGTGTGTGGAAAAAATCACAAATGACTTGCAGCTTAAAGGGTGAAGATTCAGTAACCTCTTATATGATAGAAGCATTGCGTTTCTGTATCATCGGGGAGATTACACAAACATAATCTATATTGTGTACTTTAACCTTTTCAGTGCCAGAGGGGTATCCAACTACCCTGCTAGCACTCAAAGGTTAACCTCCGGATGCCTGAGGCAACTCTCCAGTGTCCATCAGGGTAAAGGAAGAGAAGATCATCACATGACAGAAATTCTCAGTCTGTATTGGCCATGTCCTGGTGGAGCAGAAAGGTGCAGATATGCAAATTTCCTCCAAACTACCTCTCCAAGAGATAGAGGGGTGTGTGATTTTAATAGGAGTGGCCATGGGGTTTCCTTCCCTTTGCCACTCCTGACAAAATCTCTGCAAAGACTTTTACCTCCCTTTCATTCACCATCTCCCCTGTCCTTCCCCCCCTCCCCATTTGCCTCACCACCATCTCCCCTGTCCTTCTTCCCACCCTCCCCATTGGCCTCATTGCCTTTTCCTCTGTCCTTCCTCATTCCCACCCTCCCATTTCAGTGTCTCCCTAAATCTTCTTCCCTTCACCCTCACAGTTCATTAAGTCCCCATTCACCTCATTCCCAGTTTCCCTTCCTCCTACCTACCCCATTCACCATATCCCCAGTCCTTCCTCCGTTCCACACTCCCCATTCACCATATCCCCAATCCTTCCTCCCTTTCACACTCCCCAATCACTATATCCCAGTCCTTCCTCCCTTCCACACTCCACAATCAACATATCCCCAGTCCTTCCTCCCTTCCACACTCCCCATTCACCATATCCCCAGTCCTTCCTCCCTTCCACACTCCCCATTCACCATATCCCCAGTCCTTCCTCCCTTCCACACTCCCCATTCACCATATCCCCAGTCCTTCCTCCTTTCCACACTCCCCAGTCACCATATCCCCAGTCCTTCCTCCCTTTCACATTCCCCATTCACCATATCCTCAGCCCTTCCTCCGTTTCACACTCCCTGTTCACCATATCCCTAGTCCTTCCTCCCTCCCACACTCCCTGTTCACCATGTCCCCAGTCCTTCCTCCCTCCCACACTCGCTATTCACCATATCCCCAGTCCTTCCTCCCTTAAACACTCCCCATTCACCATATCCCCAGTCCTTCCTCCCTCCCACACTCCCTGTTCACCATGTCCCCAGTCCTTCCTACCTCCCACACTCCCTGTTCACCATATCCCCAGTCCTTCCTACCTCCCACACTCCCTGTTCACCATGTCCCCAGTCCTTCCTCCCTCCCACATTCCCTGTTCACCATGTCCCCAGTCCTTCCTCCCTTCCACACTCCCCATTCACCATATCCCCAGTCCTTCCTCCCTCCCACACTCCCTGTTCACCATGTCCCCAGTCCTTCCTACCTCCCACACTCCCTGTTCACCATGTCCCCAGTCCTGCTCGGCCATGCTCGGCACATGGCGGTACTCGTACGAGTACCGCATGTGCTCGCCCGCCATGTTCGGGTCTCCTCCCCGCACAAGGCACCTGCGTAGGGCCCGGCCAAATGAGGGGGGCCCGGAAAGCCTCATTCAACTTGAATGAGGCTTTCCGGGCCCCCCTCATTTGGCCGGGAGATTCAACCCCCTCGCCCGCAGCTTACCTGATCTTCTCACTCATCTCGCCGCTCTAGTAATACAGAGCGCTGGGAGATGACATCATCTCCCAGCCTCTGCATTACTACAGCGGCGCCGGGAGCTTCAGTCAAAGAGATCTGTGCCGAAGGAGGCACAGATCTGTCAAGTACACCGCTAGACCACCAGGGGAAATGTGAAGATGAAGGTGCAATGTGGAGGTGAAGTGGAGATGGGGGCATTGCGGAGATGAAGGGGGCATTGTGGAAGGGGCATTGCGGAGATGAAGGGGGCATTGTGGAAGGGGCATTGTGGAAGGGGCATCGTGGAGATGGAGATGAAGGGGGCATTGTGGAGATGGAAGGGGCAGTGTGGAAGCGGCAGTGTGGAGATGGAAGGGGCAGTGTGGAGAAGGTGGCATTGTGGAAGGGGCAGTGTGGAGATGAAGGGGCAGTGTGGAGATGGAAGGGGCAGTGTGGAGATGGAAGGGGCATTGTGGAAGGGGCATGGTGGAGATGAAGGGGGGCATTGTGGAGATGAAGGGGCAGTGTGGAGATGAAGGGGGCATTGAGGAAGGGGCAATGTGCATCCAGACATCCTCCCTATGCTGTCCCTGAACCATTTCTGTGGTGTTTCCATCATTTTCTGCCCTTTTCCTATGGACCAGGCACCCTCCCCTCATCAGAGCAGGGGGTGCCTGGTGTAATGCTCGAGTCCTCCCATTGACTTCAATGGGGCTCGGGTGCTCGGCCGAGCACTCGAGCCTCCGGGGGCGCTCGGCCAGAGCACCCGAACACCCGAGCATCGGGGTGCTCGATCATCACTACTGACTACCTTTTTTGGCACTGAAAAGGATAATACTTTCAGCACTAGCGAGCTATTGCAGTGGATTCCTCTTTGGCACTCAAAGGGTTAAACCATTCATCAGCAATGGGGTCCACATTACATGGCAGATTTTTTTGTTTATTCCTTTCAATACCGGAGAGGTATCCAACACATTGTAATGTATATATATATAATTAGTTGGTGCTATATAAATAAAGGATAATGATAATATATATAGAGATAGATAAGATAGATAAATAGATAGATAGATAGACAGACAGACAGACAGACAGTGAGATAGAAAGTGAGATAGAGAGAAAGAGATAGATAGTGAGAGTTAGAGATATAGATAGATAGATAGATAGATAGATAGATAGATAGATAGATAGATAGATAGATTCAATGTCCCTGACAGACACACCCTTTAGTGTCAGTAACTCCACACTGCCTTCTCATCTGATAGAACCATGGGGACATGATTTTCCAGGAATCCCTGCAACAACATGACCAGGGCTGTGATTTTTACAGAAATGGGCTGTCAAAATCTCTGCACAACTTTCAGTGTCCAACTCAATCACCCTCCTTTCCTTTCACCTGGCCATGACTCACTGTACTTTGCCATGTTTATCCTTGTGCTCTCTTTGCCTGACTGCGTCTTAGGGGATTGTTAGTTGGTGTAGCAGAGAGGGGAAATATGCCCACTCGTGATGCTGTCGCCATGTACTTGTCCTCCGATTCATCTCTTTGCCTCTTTATTCCCTCCCCCCCCCATTGCCTCTTTGGATCCTCCTCCATTACTTTTGTTTCTTTGCCTTTTGATACTCCCCCCTTTCTTTTCCCTCCCCCCCCCCCATTTGACTCACCATGTCACCCCCCCTTTCATTCACCTCTTGCCTATTCATCCTTTCCACTCCTTTGCCTGTTCCCCACACTGAACAATCGGCAGTATGCAGGTTTCACTATTGCTGTTTGATTAACAATCACCTCACAGCAACCAGAATGCAAGGCCCAAAATGTACATCTGGGTTTAGCTAGTGTTTCTGTGCAGAGGGGACATAGCCATCATTTTGGAACTGGACCACATTTTTGGGTGGGATTAGTCTAATATGTAAATGGAAATGTCTACTCTGTAATGGCACTAGAGATGTTAAACGTGATACTTCTGAGTGGTGACTAGCCATAGAACAGGCCATTGTGCTGTTTGTTCATCCTCAGAATTTGTATGTGTGCTTAAATAATTAGTCTAGGTCAGTTTTACAGCTGACTGTGAAAAGTTGAAAAGTGGGAATCAGTGTTAAAACATCATTAAAGTAAGGACAAGGAATCAAATAAATTAAAAGCTGAGTATTTTAATCAGTAACTGTTGATAAGAACATTGCAAAATGACTGGGGATTGTAGTCCCAATTATCAAAAGAATAGCAGGGAAAACTGGCAACTACCAGCCTGTTAGTCTAACATTGGTTGTGAAATTAATGGGGATTCTTTTGAAAGAGAATTGTTGTTTTTCTAAAATGTTCTGGTTTGCAAAATTAATACCAGCATGAATTTATTTCAGTATAATCTTGTTAAATAAACCTTACAGATATTTTCCAAAGACCAGGGTGGGGCAGTAGATGTGGTTTATCTGGAGTTTTGTAAAACCTTCAATACTGCCATCACATGAAAAGCTAATCCATGAGCTGCATGGCTTAGGACAGAGGTAGTTGGCTGTATAAATTATTTAATAGAGTGTTTGAAAGCAGAGTGTCATATTTAATGGAATATATTCAGAGAAAGAATGTGTTACTGATGAAGTATCTCTGAAGTATCTCTATCAGTGCTGGGGCTTGTTCTATTTAATATATTTATTAGATACATTACTGGTGTACTTAATGTAAGGTGTGTCTTTTGCAGATGACACTATGATCTGTAATACGGCTGACTGTCCTGGGTGGGGGTAAGTCAAATCAGAAGTGATTTTAAGACGGTAAGGGAACAGACAAAACAAAAGGATTTTAAATTAAATGCCACAAAAAAGCAAAATAATGCATATAGGACACGAAATGTAGACTTAATGATGGTTTGATGACAGCAACAGAATAGGAAATGGACTTGGCGGTAGCTATATTAGATGATTTAAAGGTAGGCAAGCTACGCGGCAAAGCCATGGGGAAAGCTAGCAGGGTACTAGGTGTAATTCTAGAGATCATTAGTTTGACCTTACATAGACAATGCAGTACAGTTCTGTAGACCATATCTTTAGAAAGACATTAATAAATTAAAGATATCAGAGTGGGGCTAAGGAGCCTAGGGGTGCCTCACATGTAAATCTGGCCCTGTGTGCAATCAGCTTAATATTTCAAGGGCGGCAGTCAATAAACTCCAGTGGTATAATTCTGGAGCAAATCTGCTGCTAATTCCTCTTCCTATACACCTAGTACTCTGCTGGCTTTCCCCATGCCTTTTCTGCTTTGCTTGCCTACCATTAAATCATCTGATATAGCTACCACCAAGTTTGATGACTAAGTGCACAAGGGCTAATGTTCTGGAGCAGACTAACTTGCCAAAGGGGGCACTTAAAATTTCCCAAATTCCCTTGATTTAAATTATGTCTGTAACCCCTTGAATGCTAGAGAGGTCTCCAATGCCTTACTTAGCAAAACACAACATGCTGCCAGTTCTATACCTTTATATCTAAATTCTGGGAATTGGGGCAAATGCACAGAGGGGTTTCCAAAAAAAAAACAAAATAAAAAGCATGAAATGATGATAACTGCAATTTTTTACTCAGAATTCATTGCAGATGCTTTTGCATAGGACAGTAATAAGCAAACTGTGATCGCCCAGCTGCTGTTGGACAAAAATTCCCATTAGCCAAAGGCTAAAATTCCCATTAGCCAAATTGTAGTCCAACAACACCTGGTATAGCCATATTCCCAGGAGGAGCAAACATTTCCCATTACTGGGGTTCTAAATTTCGGTCTCTCTCTGATGTGATAGGGAGCAAAACAGGGGGGTTCTGGGAAGCTGAAAACCCCTCTCATTTGCCCTTGTGCATGGATAGTACTGAAAAAAGAAAACTATTTTCCTCTTCATATTATCTTAGGTGAATTGAGCCAAGATGACAAGCAAGAAAGAAAGAGAGAAGAGGTGCATTTCTCTGTTTCAGCCTCAGGACTTGTAAGCTGATCACATCACAATGAACCACTTCAGAAATGCTTCCCTAACATGTTTACAGAATTATATACCTTTCTTATGAGATGTTCACCAGGTTACAAAGAGGTGCAATCTTCTGACATATCTGGGTCATGTTTCATTGTCGAATAGTTTTACTAATCTCGCTGATAGAGAAAATAATGCTTTCTATAGATGTTTTTTTAAAACATAAGTGAACTACTTTACAGTGTGATTACAGTTACTCTCTCTCTCTCTCTAAAACAGTATCATTTAATAGAAATATATATTTACAATTTCCTTCTTCCAGTCTTTTCAGTTATATTCGCTTCTTCATTTAGAAAAAGAGATGAATGAAACATCCAAGATTCATTTCATAGTCTGATGTGGAGGATCTGGGAAAAATGTTTAGATTAATCTCAATCGATCCAGAATGAATCATGAAGGGACAGTAGGAAGCTGGGACATGGTAAGGAAAAGACAGGGGTGCAGGGAAACAGAGTGCAGGTGTCAGCGACATGAGTGCAAGGTCTCAACGCAAGTAGCGTTACCGCAGAGACCAGAATCATCTCCTGAATGAAGGAGTCAACATAACTGATAGGGGTGACAGGGGAGAATTTTACATACAAATCCAGAATGAATCGTTGAAGAGATAATAGGAATTGTGGACATGGTAAGGGACAGACAAGGGATCACAGAAAAAGGAGTGCAGGCAGCAGTGAAATGATGACAAATGGCAGATTAGAGGGAGCAGGATTGGAAATCATGTTAAAAATCTGAAGTGAAGGGAATGGGCTGGAGGAGATGGAAGGGGGAGCTGGCAGGGGAGATGGAAGGGTGGGGAGAATGAAGGAGGAGATGGAAGGGAGGGGGTCAATAAGGAGGACATGGAAGGGAGGGTGACAGGATGGAGAAGATAGATGGAGGGGTAGCAGAGCAAAGGAGATGGAAGGGAGTGGAGTGGTGTGGAGGTGATTGAAGGAAGAGGAGTGGACTGAGGATATGGAATGGGGGAGCCGACTAGAAGTGATGAAAGGGAGGGGAGAGGGCTGAGGAGATGGAAGGGAGGGGAGCAGATCAGAGGTGATGGGAGGGAGGGGAGAGGACTGAGGAGATTGATGGGATAGGAGAGGGTTGAGGAGATCAATGGAATGGGAGAGGACTGAGGAGATCGATGGGAGAGGAGGAGAGGAGATTCAAGAGTTGAGGGCCTGGGGCTAGGAGGCAAATACTGCTAAATGGACTAGGGAAATAGAGAGGTAAAAAGAAGTTCCCTACCTGGATCTGATGACTCCTCTTGACTGGGACATGCTGTGACTGATGTCTAATGGCAAGGGAACAACTTCTTTTCCCTGAAACGCAGAGTAGAAACAGGTGTTTATCAAGACCTCTTTCAGACAAACAACAAAGATATAGGTTAGTTTCCTTCACCTCTATTAAGAAGGAGCTGATTCTAGTCACTCTATCAGACACCTCCCTCCAGAACTCTTGCTGTAGTTATTGTCAGGGCTTTGTAATTGAGTTCAGAAAAGGAAAATATCATCCTTTGAGCAACATAACTGAAAGAGATGGCAGGGGAGTATTTTAAATACAAATTTCAATTAAGAGAAAGTAACTGACATCAATCACTCTCTAAAATAGTTTATTATTGTTTAAAGACAACTCATTTCTAAACATTACTGTATCTTTAGCTCCTTATGCTGGAGACGTCTCCAGTGCATTACTAAGAAGCCAGCAGTGGATAGAGTTTGGGGTGTTGGAGTCCTACAACAAAGAATCATTCCACCTGCATGGACCTGATATCCAGTGAAAATAAAAGGTTTCTTTTGGAGAACCATAACACATATAATTTATGCACAGTGGTCATTAAGAATTTCTGCACAAATTAAGAAAAGTGAGGGTTTAATACTAGGAAGAGTTAATGTTCCTTTAAGAGCTTGTTCATGTTTCATGTTGTAGGCCAACGATTTGTTCTGTACAAGGCAACAGTATATGACATTGTAGTCATATAATAAGTGGGGAGTGTGGTTATTTGTATAGCTAAGGGCATCTAAGGGAGCTTTGCCTAGGTGCTCCTAAGATGTAAATTTGGCTCTACCAGTATGTCAACACTGATCAATATATAATTGACTATAAAATGTTTACAAATCACCATCCAGTACTTTAAAGGGATATTAATGTCTATATTAAACTTTATCTCTGAGTCGTCTATATCGTTTTTATAACACATATCTCTATGTTTAATTACTTACATGTTTGTAGTTCAAAAGATATTAAAAGCTGAATGGATCCCCCTCCCACCCTTTCTGGCCACGCTGCCTCTCTGTCTGGTCTGATGCAGCAAGGGACAATCTTCTGTAAGAAAAAGGAAAATCTTGCACTCGTTCGTCAAGGAGGGGTAGGGTTTTCCTTATCCTTACTGACTGAAGTTTGTCCCTCGCTGCATCCGTCCGGTCCCACAGCCGAATCACGGAGCTATGGGGAGGTGGCCAGAAGTGGGGGAGGGGATCCTTTCAGCTTAAATATCTTTTGAACTACTTATAAGTAATTAAACATAGCTATATATGTTATAAAAGTGATATAGAAGACTCGGCGATAAAGTTTAATATAGATATTACTATCCCTTTAAGGCCCCTTTCACAAAAGCGACATCGACAAAGTGATGGTGTATCAGTGACATTTCTTGTACAGATAGGAATGCTGGTTGCCTGTAGTGTCTTCCACACATGGGTGACTATTGCCTTACATGAATGTTCTAAAATCCATCATGCTACAACTTCATGCAGGAACACAGTAAAGATGCAGCATGGCTGATCAGCATAGAAGCCTATGGGGCTGCTGCCAGATATTTCACATGAGCTACACTGGAAAAGTCAATGCTCACCACAACCTCCAGTGGGGATCAGCCAGACATATTTAGTTGACACTCACATTGGATGTTTATCAGCTATACCCCCAGAGACAGGCTCACCAGAGTAACACAAGAGAAGATGATTTCAGAACATGGGGCTGGAAGTGTAGCAGTGTGTAGGTTATATATATTTCTGTTACCTGTGTGAAAAAGCCTTAACTGTTTGGGTTACCAATAGTTAATACTGCTAAACCAATACAGAAATTCAGTAATTCAGAACGGAGTTATTTTTATTGGGTAAAAATAGATGCATAAATTTATTTAAATGAATATATTTGAGTATACATTTTCCACTAATAAACCAAGGTTTTTGTCTCACTGGCAGGCTGTACGAAGTGAATATATTAAATATATTCAGAATGCAGCGTGGTCAGGACTTCAAGGAATTAGAATGAAACAATAATTCATGTGACCAATCTAATATTCCATATATTAATCTATGCATCTCAAATAGAGAACAAAAGGCCATATCCACTAAAAAAAGGTGCAATTTTCCAACAAATTGACTTCACCATAGGGAAAAAATTCCTCAATTTTTATTTTTTATTAAAAGTGGTTTATAATCTGTTGAATACTATACAAATCTCCAATGCATTACAAACCACGCTACCATTCAGTCGGTTAACCCTTTGAGTACCAGAGAGGTATTCAATGCATTGCAATACCTCTCTGGCACTCAAAGAGTTAAAAATCCCATCTAAATCAATGGGGATTTTAAAGGGATAGTAATGTCAGAAAAAAGTATTAACTATATGGGAGATACAATTAAGAGACAGTACTTGCATTTATTTGTATCTCTCAAACCGTTATGGTTTGAGAGATAAAGGAAAATAAAGTTCTCTGATCCCTCCCCTTTCTGCTTGACGAGCTGTAAATCTGTCAGAAGCAGATTCTGGTCGCTTGACCAGACGCGGCTCTTCAGCAGCACTGATATAACGATATCTAAAGATAAATACTTCATCGGAATGGTCTACAACGTGTGCTTGCAAACCAGGTACACGTTGTAGACCGTTCCGATGAAGTATTTATTTTTAGGTATTGCTATGTCAGCTCTGCTGAAGAGCCGGCATCTGATCCAGGAACCAGAATCTGCTTCTGACACAAAGGAATTCAACCCACCAATCGTGGAGTTGAAGGGGACAGACGGTGCAGATGCAGCGATGCCGGATCTGCAAGATGTCTGCACTGTTCCCCAGTGCCTGCCTGCATAGAAGGTTATATTATTTGTTAAAGCAGGAATTATACTTGAAAATAACAATAAATATGTGCATAGCGCTAATGTTATAATAATTTGCGGTGCTATGTTAGTGTAGTGAAAGTATATCTTTAATCTCCTTCTCCCTTCCATGATGCATTTGGGTTTTCTCCAGAATTGTACATCTTTAGATTTTTTTTATTCCTTGAAAGATTGAAAGGTAACAATGTGTTGAAAACCCCTTTATCATTCAAGGGGTTAAAATGACAATTCAATGGGGTTATTAGATTCCCAACATAATTCAGGTTTGGACCAAATGAGTGGATTATTAGTGCACCTTGCAGTCCATTTGCACCATACCTGGCAACGTTTTGGTCTGGGCTCCAGTGGTGACGCTGAGGGGAGAGAAATTATGAGATTTGCTTCATAAAAGAGGTGGGGCTTAATCATGAGTGAGGGGTGGGACTTGTAAAACATTAAAAATAGGCAGAATAGACTATGGAAAGAGGAAAAGAGGGTGGGGAGTGGGAGGACCAGGGTGGGAAGGAGTACAAGTGGGCAGAGTTTCATGAGAAACTCCCCACATCCTGAGAATCAGCCTCTGACCCGGAGACCCGGTAATACAGAGTCAAAACCGGGGTCTCTGGGGGAAAACCAGAGAGTTCCCAGCTATGATTTGGACTATTACAAGCAGGGAAAAGTACAATTACAAGTCACAAGCTGGGAACAAGACCTCAGGATGTAACTCTCTGAGTCCCAGAAGGGTATCCAAACCATTGCTAACACCCCTCTGGCACTCAAAGGATTAATGTGGACCTGTCACCTTAAGACAGATTTAGTTTGGTTTAAGATTAAATACAATCTGCCTATATGTTGTACTTGTCATTTTTTTAAGAAAAATAAATATTATTTGAGAAATTCACCTTTCTGAGTTGAAGGCAGGATGTGGCACTTTATGCTAATTCCCTGCATGGTATGCAAATTAGCTCACTTTGAGGCCAAACTTACTGCTCACTCTGATATTAGAATTGGGCCCAGTATGTAGAATCTTCCTAGATTCATTCAAGGCAGAGTGGGTGAAAATATTGGCTCAGGAAGATGGACATCAATTAGTATAGAGTCCCCAACTCTGCTACCTACAGATAAAGATTAATTCCTCAAAAAATATGTATATTACAAACAATAGGCTAGACCACAGAGTCAGTTTTTAGTATCAAATTATTTTATTGAAAGATCTTCATAGAAATTACAACAATATAATCAAAGAATGGTACATGTATTCCATGATCAAATAGCATCTGACAATTACAATACACGTGATATTAAAGGGATAGTAATGTTTCATAATAAAAGCAGCTCTAATTAATCATCATAGTATTTGGACTTTGGAGAGTGTTATTTCAGTTCTGTCAGAGTTGTAGTTCAAGAGTAATTCAATGACAAAGTATCCCCCTCCCGCCCCTTTTACTGAAGTAACACTGTTCAGGCAGATCAGAAGGGAGGTGCCCAGGTAGATTGCAGAGAGGGCCAATCTTCAATTAAGATAAGGGAAAAACCTGAAAAGCTTGTCAAGGGGGGCAGGGATTTCATTGTTCTCATAGGAAGAAGATTGTCCCCTGCTGTTATCTGTCTGGTCTATGGACTGCATTCCACATCTGAGAAGAGATGGCTTACACTAGGTAAAAGGGGCGGGTGGGGAAACTTTATCCTAAAATTACTCTTGTACTACAACTCTGACAGTATTGAAATCACACTCTCCATGGCTCAAATGCTATGAAGATTAATTGGAGCTGCTTTTATTGTGAAACATTACTATCCTTTTAAGCAAGTAAAACTCAAAATAGAGCTATACGATTGCAGTACCTTATACAGGTCAAAACATCTATGAAAGACCTAATTTTACGTTATAAGAATAGAAAGGAGAAGAGAGATAAGGAGATGGAAGGGTAAAAAAGAAGAGTTCTGGTTAAGTATAAAGGGAGCTTGGGCCGAAGTCTCGTGTTGGAATAGCTAACTCAGAACCCAGAAGGAAAGAAAGGCGAAAAAAAAGAGTAAGGGAACAGTCAGAGAAAAAAGGGTTTGAAGGTTTTGGAGAGAGGGTGAGATGGAAAGAGAAAAGAGGAAGGGTGGGAGAAAGGAGAGGGGGGAGAGAGGGGAAAAGAAACAGACAAAGGAAAGGGAAAAAGGAAGGGGAAAACAAAGGGTAGTAGAAACGGACTGAGCTAGCACAAGTGGAGCTACTGGACCTTAAAGGGATAGTAATGTTTCACAAAAACAGCAGCTCCAATTAATCTTCATAGTATTTGGGCCATGGGGAGTATTGTTTCAATACTGTCAGAGCTGTAAAGAGTAATTGAATGATAAAGTATCCCCCTCCTGCCCCTTTTACCTAGTGTAAACCACCTCCCCTCAGATGTGGAATCCAGTCCATAGACCAGACAGATAACAGAAGGGGACAATCTTCTTCCTTTGAGAACAATGAAAACCTTGCCCCCCTTGACAAGCTTTCAGGTTTTTCCCTTATCTTAATTGAAGATTGTCCCTCTCTGTGATCTCTCTGGACAGTCTTGCTGCTCTGAGGTGAGCAGTGTTACATCAGTAGAAGGGGCAAGAGGGGGACACTTTATCATTCAATTACTCTTGAACTACAACTCTGACAAAATTGAAATAACACTCTCCAAGGTCCAAATACTATGATGATTAATTAGAGCTGTTTTTATTATGAAACATTACTATCCCTTTAAGGGTTAAAGAGCAAAGAGTAAGTTTTTAATTCTCTTTAAAATTAATCATATGTATCTTATGACAATTCTACTCCGGTCTCATCAGTACCTGGAAATGTCTTTTATCTCATTTAAATCAATGAGGAATTGTCATTTGTAACATAAGAGGCAGTTGGCTTGCTACAGAATTGCTTCTATTTCTTTGTACATACTAAAATGTACATTTCCTATTACCCAGACTCCTTGTAATTTAGTCTGTCACTATTGCAGAAGTGAAACATACCGTTATCCTGTGCTCCTGGCATAGATCCTCTGCTCTACCCCCTGCTGGTATAAATAAACAATTTATGCTGACGGATACATAAACAAGAAATTATCATAAATATTTATAATCCTCAGATTACCATTTTTATTGTGATTTTTAGAATGATTTAACAAATATATATCGTTATCTATGCTGAATCATTTTAGGTCATTAAAATATGATCAGGATGTTATGTAAATACATTATTTTTCATATGTTGACTCAAAAAAGAGGAGGGTTAACCCCTGGAATTCCGTATGGGTGAGGAGCGGCACACAACAGTGTGTAGTGTCACTCAGCTGCTGCAAGAGCCAATATGGTACCATCATGTATAAAAAGTATAGATGCATGGGATATAAATATAATGCTACCTCTTACAAATCTTAGTAACACCTCATCTTAAAAACTACATTATTCAACTGATAACAGCACAGAGATGTGCAACAAAATTCATAAATAGACTGGAAGATTTTAGTTACAGCGAAAGTCTAATCAAACTGGGCTTGATTACATTAGAGAAGTGACATATAAAGGGGGGATATGAATGTTCACTATTTATAAATTTATTAAAGTCAATATAAAGAACTTCCTTGACAGATAAGCAGAAAAAAGGGACATCTTTTAATACTAGAGGAAAGTTGTTCTGGACTAAAAAATGGTATGGATTTTGTAAGGACTGTAAGGTTGTGGAATTCTATCCTCAATACAAAGACTGATCTCTTTATTCCATGAGCTGAGCCAAAAAAAGGTAGCAATCTTTAACTCACTGAGTGCCAGAGAGGTATTCAATGCACTGCATTTTGGAGTCAAGAAGGCATTTTTGGGGGCTTAATGGGATAGTAATACTTCGTTTTAACTTTATTTTATTTTGTACGCATTAAAAAAAACATGAAGAACGATATAAGTCTTATATCTCAAACCTTTATGGTTTAAGAGATATTCACAAGTAAAGTTTCCCCTCCCCGCCTCTTTTACCTATGTGAGTCTAGTTGTAAGACCAGACAGATAACAGAAGGGGACAATCTTTTTTATTTGAAAACAATGAAAGCCCTGGCCCCCCTTGACAAGTTTTTCAGGTTTTTCCCTTATCTTAATTGAAGATTGTCCCGCTCTGCAGTCTACCTGGGCACCTCCCTTCTGCTTTGGCTAAGCAGTGTGATATCAGTAAAAGGGGCGGGAGGGGGACACTATGTCATTGAATAACTTCTGAACAACAACTCTGGCAGAACTGAAATAACACTCTCCAAAGTCCAAATACTATGATGATTAATTAGAGCTGTTTTTATTATGAAACATTACTATACATTTAATAGAAAATGGCTTCAGTAAGGTTTTTCTTATCTTCCTCTGGATCAACAAAGGTGACATGGCAAAGGCTTAACTTGACGGCTGAATGTTTTTTCATCCTCATCAAATATATTCATGCTACAATGAAGATGTGTTAATGTCCTATATTCAAGACATTTCATAGATGTCAGATTGGGCTGTTCACATGGGAGTCTAATTCATGAGTATGAGGAAGCATGGCAAATCCTGGTGTGACTTCACTGAGACCTGCAGAAGATGCAGGGAAGTTGCAGCATTGAACAACTGCACAGAAAGCCATGGAAATCCATGCAGATCCTTCACATGGGAAATCATGATTACATTCCACCCAATAATTGCAAAAACCGCATGGCTGACAACTTGGGAGTGTCATCCGACACTGCTCCCTTGAGAACAGATAGCTGGGGTAATCAGGACTAAGCAGGTAAGTGAAATGGGTGGTTTCAATCTGGCAACATTGAAAGTGTTTCCATCTACACATGAAAAGTTGTTTGTAAAGTCTGCTATTGGAGAAATGCATAGTTTGCATGTTCAAAACAGGAGAAAATGGCCAGCTTAGCTTTAGTAAATGTCAGTTTATGAAACATTACTTTAGGGTCTTTTAAGGGATTTAAAGAATGATCACCTCCTACTAATAATCCCCAATTTACCATACTTTGGCCAAACAATCATAATGACTTCTATGGATTTTGTTCTTCTGACTTTACTGAAGAGATAACATCTTAAATCAGTCCTGGATGTCAGGTCCATGGAGGCGGACATGACAGTTGCTGGCAGTTTTTTTCAAACTGAAGCAGGCAGAATGCATGAGCCTTCTTAACCCTTCAAGCATTAGAGGCCTATGCAACACAAGTCACTGAACACCTCTCGGGTCCTTATACAGTTAATATTACAATGTGCAGTGAGCAGAGTTTGAGGGCCTGTGGTTCTGCTAGCAATTGTCATGTCTACTGTTTATCTGACCTCATGGACATGACATCCAGGGTCAACTGAAGATGTTATCTATTGGAGAAAAGGCGCAAGGGAAAAGTCATAGAGGCCATTAGGATTTTATGGCCATGATTGGGTAAGTGGTGTTTAATATTAGGGGTAATAAAAAGCACAAGGGAGCGCCCTAGTCTAACAAAACCTTGGTAATCTCCACCACCAAATGCATACCCCACTCATGGGCACTCACAAACCAAATGGTTGTTGATCATATATATATATATATATGATAGGCAGTAGAGATCAGATTGAGTATTATAGCTTGACCCAGGCAGGAAACTGGATATCAACACTTGTAGATAATGGGCTGCTCCTCCTCCTCTCGTTTGCTCTCAATGGCATAAACAACAGACCCAAGAAGAAAAGAGACGGAGTGTAATACAGCACTATACTTCACATAAAAAAGAATTTCAAAGGATTACACTCACTTGATATAGTGGCCAGCCAAGGGGATCACCTGAGCTGACTATAAAGGTTTATGAAAAACTCTCACCATCTCCACTCAGTGCCCAAAAGGATACTTAAAAAACTCTGAACCACAATAAAAAGAGGACTCTCTGGAATAATACAAATAACCAGTTAAGGAGATAACGTACTTTGTAGATAAGCCCAGTTTCTCAAACCTACACATATGGGTTTGGTAGCTTTTAGAAAGTGTGTTTATCCTCAAAACGCGTTAGCCCTATAACTATCAACATTGTTTTTATTATTTTATTATTTCTTATGTCTCTCTCTCTCTAGCACTTCTTGTTGAATATAGTTACATAGTTACATAGTTACATAGTTACATAGTAATTTAGGTTGAAAAAAGACTTGCGTCCATCCAGTTCAACCCTTTTCCTATTCCTGTTTACCATCGCTGACCCAAAAGAAGGCATCTGACTCAAAATGGCAATCAGATTTCTCCCTGGATCAACAAGCCCTAACTAAATATTAATCCCAATACTAACGTGCATAGCCCTCTATATTATGCTCTTTTAAATAAGCATCCAGGCCCCTTTTAAAGGCATCTAATGTATTTGATAGCACCACCTCCTCCGGAAGTGCATTCCATACCTTTATTGTCCTTACTGTAAAGAAACCCCTCCGCTGTTGTAGACTAAATCTCCTTTCCTCAAGTCTAAGCGGGTGGCCCCTTGTCCTGTGTACTGTTCTGTTAATGAACAGGTCTTTTGAAAGCCCTTTATATGGGCCTTGAACATATTTATATAGTGTTATCATATCCCCTCTAAGACGCCGTTTCTCTAGTGTGTACAAGTTTAACTTTTCTAGCCTCTCTTCATAACTAAAACATTCCATTCCCCTTACTAGTTTTGTAGCCCTCCTCTGCACTCTCTCTAGTTCCATAATGTCCTTCTTCAGATATAATATAACTAGTTATTTTTGTATTATACACGAGAGTCCTCTTTTTTATTGTGGTGCAGCGTTTTTCGGTATCCTGTGGAGCACCGAGTGGGTATGGTGAGAGTTTTCCACATTCCTTTCAAGTCATCTCAGATGATCCCCTTGGCTGACTACCCTATCACATGAGTGTAATCCTTTTTATTTCTTTGTTGTGAAGTATAGTGCTATATTACACTATTGGGTCTTGGTTCTGTAATATTAGGGGGTGTTTGCTCTCCTTTAAACAATTACATATGAAAGTGAATTTTACAGTATGTTTTACATATAAGAGATTTGCTTGGAGACTTCTCTAACAATTGAAGGGTTAAAAAATAAGTTTAAATCAACATGATCTAGGAGAATGTTTATTTGTCCAGATTGCTCCAGAATTTCTCCAATTCTTCCTGGTATATCCACCTTAACCCTTGTTTGCCAGAGGGGGCATACAACCCATTGCTTTGCAATGCATTGTGTACCCATCAAGCAATCAAAGGGTTAATACTTATGTGTGGATGTTCCCTGACATATGCATATATATATATATATATATATTTAATGTATGTTTGCAAAAAAGACTTTCTACAAAAAAAGTGATCTCACTAATTAAGTAGATTAAATTAATCTGCATAATGACAAAATCCATCCCCTAATGTTCTGTGGTTTTCCAAGCAGAATTATTCCAATTTGTATATGTAACATATTGAAATATTACTGTAATCTAAAATGTATCATTGGTTTGTGAGAACCATAAAATAAATGTGATTGCTGATAGGCAATGGAATAACTGCTGTGCTCTTAAAGGACAACTATCATTCAGATAGGGCCCACTGGCAAATCTGCATCCATGGGAGGAAACCCCTGATGAATAGGTATGGGGAAAATGTACATGTTTTTGCCAGTGGAATTTTTACCAAAAACCAGCAATTTCCCCTTTAATGCATGGAAATTCAAGCTTTTATAAACCCCAAAAGTCTACCTTTTTTGCTAACCCCAGGAAATTTCCTGTGGGAACTTTGGTTTTCCCCTCTTGAGGGTTAGACTCTGTATGTGTGGTTCACATGCGCATTGAATCTATGGTTGGTCCTGTCAGGGCAACCCAGATACTCAGAGAAGTTCCAGGAGCGGAAGAAGCGGGCGACAAATGCAAGAATGCCGCCCGCTGCCCCTGTTTCACGGCGGCCTCCAGAGGGGGGATCCTGGTTATTAAGGTGGGCTTTAACATCTTCTGAGTAATGCAGCATAGAGGAAGTGGGCGGTGAGCACATGAATGCCATCCACTGCCTCCAGATGGGGGCTACTGGATATCAAGGGGGTCTGACTGCAGAAAGGGGGGTAGGCAAGTACTAATATTGAGGTGGGGTAGACTGTTTTTTTGTGGGGGTGTATTATACACAAGAACTCATTATTTTACCTAAAATCTGGAGTATAATTTACACCTGCGTATTATACACAGGTGCTTATTATAATTGAGATTTTACGGTAGTCTAAAACTAGAGGGACACAGGTTTAGACATAATGTAAGAAAGTTTTACTTCCCTGAGAGGGTAGTAGATAAGTGGAATAGCCTACCAGCAGAAGTGGTAGAGGTTAATACAGTCACGGAATATAAACACGCATGGGATAGGCATAAGGCTGTCATGAACATAATATAAGACCAAGGACCAATTAAGGATTGAGGTTTTTACAGTAGGAAAATAGGCAGACTAGATGGGCCGAATGGTTCTTATCTGCCGTCAGATTCTATGTTTCTATATTTCTTCTAGTTATAAAACCCCTATACACGGGCTGATCCAGAGCGGGGAGCTACGGAAGGCTGACAGCCTGTCTGTGCTCCCAGCTCTGGGGCAGCAGCCGAGGGGCTGGGTGACAGTTTGTCACCCAGCGCCCCACTGATGTACTGGAGCCGGGGCCTTCCGGAGCTCCCCGCTCCAGATCAGCCCATTCTGCGAGTCCCTACTGCGCATGTGCGGTTACGCACACAGTGAGCGACGCATTCTAGGACTTTATGTTGTAGGATATTTACATTAATAGGGCGAGATGTTCAGAAAGCGGTGGTAACTGAAATTGTCTGTAATCAAAATAAAAAAGTTCTTACAGTATGATCCGTCAGTTCTCAGACATGTTTCCGTCATTTTTTGCATCCAATTCCACCATCTCCGTCAAAGGGAAAAAGCCATCTGAAAAGTGGGTGTGGTTTAATTTTCCGTCATAATGTAAGGTATTTTCAGAAAAAATATTCGTTTGCACGTCATTTTTGTGTCTGATTAATGGCATTTGTTCACGACATAATAAAAAATGGTCTAAACTTGGAAAAGAAAAATTAGTTTCAAAGACAAAAAAAGTATTTGTTTCTTTGAAAATTTTCGTTTCAAAGACAAAATCAAAGACAATGTTCAATCAGATCTTCTTACCGTCATTTTTAATTCTTTAGATGAATTTTCAAACGTGACGGATTTACTTCTGAAAATATTGTCCTTCTTTTACCAACAAATCATGATCTGACAAGTTTTTCATTATGACGACTTTTTGAACATCTCGCCCTAAAAGTTCATACATGCAGTGCTATGAGAAGGAAGTCGAAGTCCCAGGGCAAAAAATGGGTTGAGTCGTCAGATTCATACATCCCCCCCATACGAAAGAAATTAATGATTTTCTACTCATAAAAAATGTGCATCCAAATGGTTCAAAGAAATAGAAGTTCCTTTTATTCCTAATACATAAATTAATTGTAACCCTTTGAGTGCCAGAGGGGTACGCAACCCCATACCTCCCAAGTGTCCCTCTTTAGGAGGGACAGTCCCTTTTTTAGACCCAAATCCCTCTGTCCCTCTTTCTCACCCTGATGTCCCTCTTTTTAGGCGATCAGACTGTGTGGTGTGTATATAAGTGTATCACATTGCTCTGCAGCAATAAAACTCACATTATGGTTTGTATAAACATCAGTATTTGTGTTTATAAATTAGTCTGTGTTAATACAATACTTTGGTCTTGCTCTAAATCATTTATTAGGTTACATAAGGAGGTGTCAGTAGGTCATGAAATAGCCTAAAAATTCTCGGTAATGCCCCGCCCACCAGCCACGCCTCCAGGAACACCAGCTAAAACACAAGTGTCCCTCTTTGGCAATTTGAAATGTTAGGAGGTATGCAATGCGTTGCGTACCCCTCTGGCACTCAAAGGGTTAAAGGTTCGTAGTAAAGGAAATGTTAACAATGAGAGGACAAGAGGTGTGTGCAACACATTGCTTAGTGATGTGTTTCACGCTCATCTGGTTCCCAAGGGGTTAAACCATACATAGTACTGTTATATTTATAATCACACAGTCCACGTTTCTAGGACAGGAAAAAAAAAAAATCAGAGTTCTAATTGTTTTTGTCATTTGCACAGCGATTTTACTCCTGAATGGTTTGTTTTAGGCAGGAATTAATAAAAACTACATGTGCTTCAGGTGCAATTTTGCTCACCCTTTTCCACACAGCCCAGCCTGAAGCTGAGAATGCTCCTTTTTTTCTTATTATCAGTTAATAATTCTCCCTCATTGAGGCAAATTAGGAACTTGACTGTGTTAGAGAGTCCAGACTGCTGCTAGAGGCAAGAGGAGGCTAAATGGCAGAAATTCTTCTCAGAGCAAGATGCATGAAACACAACATTGTGTCCACCACAAAAGCCGCTCTGTTTTTTTGATCCTTTCTAATTTAATTAGCCCAAGAGGTAGCGCATTAATTTGCCAAGAATTCTTCTGATGCGAAAGCTGCCCTTACTGCAATAAAGAGAGAAAGGAACCTGCGTGCTAGAGTGGCATGCTAGCAATGAAAGAGGTTTATTTTTGTGTTACAAATTGCATTGCAGGGATACAAGAGACCTTTAAATCTCTTTATCTGTGGTTAGGTCATATGTAACACAGCTCAACACAAAGTGCTGATTGACTATCTCTAGTCTGAAAATAAGTACTTAACGGACTAGGAATGTTGTCTAACTTTTACTATTTTGGTAGTGTATATTTATTTAATTAACCTGTTGGTGTTTTATTCTTTCATTTTGTGTATTAACCCCTTCTCGACCGTGTGATGTGCCAGGACGGTCACCGTTTTTTTCCCCTTACAGAACGGTAACGGTCCTGGCACGTCACTTACTTTTTACTTACAGTGCTGTAAGTGAAAACTGGGTCTGAAATTGACCAATCCAAGACCGGAGAAGTCGCTCTCGCACCGCCGATCTGCACACCAGTACAGGTAACAGGTCATGTGTGCCGGCATACTTCAAAGTGGTCCTTAAAGAGATAGTAATACTTCATTTTATCTTTATTTTATTTTAAAGGCATTAAAAAAAACATGAAGAACGATATAAGTCTTATCTCTCAAACCTTTATGGTCTGAGAGATATTCACAAGCAAAGTTTCACCTCCCTCCCCTTTTACCTAGTGTAAGCTATCTCTTCTCAGATGTGGAATGCAGTCCATAGACCAGACAGATAACAGAAGGGGACAATCTTCTTACTGTGAGAACAATGACAGCTCTGTCCCCCTTGACAAGTTTTTCAGGTTTTTCCCTTATGTTAATTGAAGATTGTCCCTCTCTGCAGTCTACCTGGGCACCTCCCTTCTGATCTTGCTGAGCAGTGTTACATCAGTAAAAGGGGCGGGAGGTGGAAATTTTGTCATTCAATTACTCTTGAACTACAACTCTGACAGAATTGAAATAACACTCTCCAAAGTCCAAATACTATGATGATTAATTAGAGCTGCTTTTATTATGAAATATTACTATCCCTTTAAGGGAAGGTAACTTCCTAGGACCTCTTGCCCTTAAGGGGATAAAATTGTTCTTTTTCTTCCACTTTCGATTGCCAGGCCCACCTACCTACATTCTGTACAGTCCATAACTCAGTTGTATTTTCAACGGATCTTAACCTTCAAAGGGTTAAGGGCTCTCTGAGACTAGTGCACAAAAATAAGTTAAGCTGTTCTTGAGCAAATCGACTGCACCATAGGGGACAAATGCAAAGGGTTTGTTATGACTGAAAGAGCCCAAATGTAATTAAATATTTGAATTTACAGGGGACTCTGATTAATGCTTACAGAGGGTCGCTGATGGTCCCAGGGCCCTAGATTGGTCATCCCTGCTTTAACCCTTTGGAGGCTGTAACTATCTCCAATGTATTGCTTTCTAGCATCCAATGGGTTCACTTTTTTGGTTGCCAAAGGGGACACAATTTGTTGGACACCTCGCTGGCATTCAAAAGGTTAAAATCACATCTTCCCAGTGGGGCAAAGGTCCCTCTACCACCAAGACCAACCTCCATCTCACCATAAAAGCTGCATTTTAGAATCCTGAAGCAGCCACATATGGGTTAACCCCTTTTATGCTGGAAACAAAGAGGCTGATTAAGAATAATTGGATACATTCAAGAGCCAACCAATTGTACCACAGGAGTCAAATAAAAAAAATTCCCAAAGTTCCATTGACATAAATGGGGATCTCAAAACCTTGAATATTAGAGAGGTTCTAATGCATCTGAAACATTTCTGGTGTTCAAGGGGTTAAAAGCCCCCTTTAAATCAGTGGGATGTTTGGGAAGGTTTATGTGGTCTCTGCGGTGCATTTGGTTTGCCCTAAATTACTCCACTTACTTTTGTGCATATTTATATCGTGATCCCAGGTTACGTGTTCTGATGAATCATCTTTTCCTAAAGTCCAAACAAGAAACATGAAAGTGTGAAAAGTCCTGGCTAGGGATGGGCGAATATTTTCAGACACGGATAAATCTTACTAATATAAGTTGCTAATATAAGCATTAAGTATTCCAGAAAACCAAAGGATTTCTAGTCAGTGATAGGAGTAGAAGAGTAGTAGAGGTGCCCATGGAGGGGAATAGGATATGTCAAGGGGGTGACCTACTAGCAGTGCTGTGTTTCCCATTAGGAAAAGTAGGCAGGTGCCTAGAGTTCTATGTTTGAAGGTTGATTCAACTATGCAGGACATGGACACATTCTGATTTGTGGGTGTGGGCAGAGCAACACAAAACAAAAAAGGTGTTATTGAGCACGCAATGCGTAGCTTATTATTGGGCATGGTACCCCACTTCAGGTACTAATCAGTAATGGTTTTCACTACCATGTGCCACTGTAGAGAAGA
Organism: Rhinophrynus dorsalis; assembly: GCA_037306005.1. Classification (NCBI taxonomy): domain Eukaryota; kingdom Metazoa; phylum Chordata; class Amphibia; order Anura; family Rhinophrynidae; genus Rhinophrynus; species Rhinophrynus dorsalis. The sequence goes on from CM074725.1 coordinate 219,385,560, forward strand.
CATTTCCATAAGTCAGATGAAGTCCACAGACAATCCAGCTCACAAATGTCAGGCAAATCTACTCTGCATGGAAGCAAAATCTGAGATGTGTGTTTCAGTCTTTAGTGGGTCTCTTCAGTCAGGTACAGCTGATTCCCTCTAGGCACATGAATACCAAGGGCCCACTTGGGCCAAGGGCCCACTTAGGGAGAATACAAAGCAAAAGAGGAGTGACAAACGTACACGGAGAAGGAAGAAAACGTGGTAGTTTATTCTTGGGAATGGTCCCCCTTAACGCCTTAAGGACCAGCAGTCCCGGGGTGTCTGGTCCTTTAAGGACCAGATAGGCGACTTCGACGTGCCATCCCACATGACTGATCATGTGGGGCGGCACGTCGAACGAAGGACTGAAAGAGATCGCTCCGGTCTTGGAGCGATCAACTTCAGTCCCTGGTATTACTCCCCGCGCTCCTGCAGGAGCGCAGTGAGTAAAAGTATGTGACGTACCAGGACCATCACTGGTCCTTAAGTGCCGGACCAGTGTGACGGTCCGGGTATGTCACAGGACGAGAAGGGGTTAAGTCTGTCCAGTCATAGTTTTCTCTTCCATGAGTCATTACAGGGAACACACTACCACAATCATATGAATCTGATCATGTCCACAGATGATCCAGCACCAAAATATCAAGCAAATACTCTCTGCACAAGCTAAACATCAAAAACCCAGACATACGATTCTGCCTTCAGTGGGCTTCGTCAGTGCAGCTGATATCATCTAGGCACAAGGAGAGCAAGGGCCCATGACTGACATACCCTTTCAGAGCACTACAATGCCTTTGGCGTATGGTAGCCAGTTTGTTCACCTATTTACATCACACTTTACCGGTGATTGTGTAACCCCTCAAGCAATGTACTAGCAGCTAGGAGATGTTAACCCTTTGAATGCCAGAGGGGTCGAGCAATGCATTGCGTACCCCTCTGGCACTCGAAGGGTTAATGTTGTAGGCTTAGGGCTGTATGTTCAAAAGAAAAGTGGAGGAATACTGGGGTGAACCATATGCGCTCTCTAAGTGCCACATGTTATGAAGAAGCTGGAGTAATTTTGAAGTTAACTGAGTGCACCATGAGGGATCAGTACAGTATTCAAGGAGTTTAAAGCACCATTTTTCCCCAGTGGTCCAGTTGTTTTTTTCCCAGAATTCCTCCACTTCTTGGTAGTATACCACCTTCAATGTTCCCTCTTTGCTGTTTCATGTTTATTAATAATATATAACATACATTAATTATATGTTCTGTGCTTGGAGTTTGATGTACTATGAACTGGAACACTTTTGTAGTAAACTAACTAAGCCCTACAGATTCCCTTTGATTTAAATGGGGCTTTTATCCTTTTGAATGCTAGAGCGGTATCTAATGTAATTCTGTCACTCCAATTGAATTGACACTAACCCCAATCAATCAATCTGGAGTCTCCTAGTGTGCCACATGGAGAACCTTGCTGGAATCCTGCTGCCACCTCTTTCCTGGGAGATTCGGAAAAACAAAAGTGTACATGTTCACAGATGTACCGCTATCTCTGGAAGCACAACTATAGAGATTTTGAGAGAATTTGCCATGCAGAAGAGAAGTCGAATCTGCAGCCGAAGAAAGCATAAAAAAAAGAGATGGTTAGTGCTTTGGACCGGAAGAGGTGTTCCAGAGGAGATCTCCATCCCAAAGAAAACTTTAGCAGACCCAGAATGCTTATCTTCTTGTACCAGAGCTGGATCATCCATTATGGCAACTTAGGCTACTGCCTAGGGCCCAGGCAATATGAGGGGCTCTGGCTTCAGGTGAGGGGTCACAGTGAGAGGCCATGCTGTTGCTGTAACTAACATCCTGTGTGAGGTGCCCTTTTTGTTGAAAGAGACCACCATCCAGTTGCCATCACTTCTATTAAAGACACAATGCCAGTACCTGCTAGCAGCACTCTGTGTCAGAAGCACTGGATGAAGAGGTCTGGGGCCCCAAATTGGTACCTTGCCTAGAGCCCTATGGAGCCTTAATCTGTCTTTGTCTTGTACAGAGATAATAGGAACACCTTGATTTTATTGGTGTTAATATTCCTTTAAGAGTCATTCTATAGCTATTAGTCCTTGAAGAGGGATAGGAGACATTTTTCTGAGAACAGGAAAAATGTTCCCTTTCCATGTAATTCCCTGCAGAAAAGAAAGTGCCCGAGAAAGTTATTATTCCAGATGTTTGTCCATTGAGTTAAAAGCTTAGAGGAGATCCAGTACCTCATGGATGACATTGTCTTCATGCGGTAATTCCTAAGGAGCCAGAATAAGATATTTTATGCCTATTTATTTTCCCATCTCTACTCTTTGATGCTACAAAAGTCTTCAATGACTTACAACATGCTGCTTAAAGGACCCTATCAAATAAAGCCAACCTGTATGATGCATTAGTCCTTTTCTATTTAGAAAGCTCATTTCTTAGTTTTTAGTTTTATTAAATATGCTACTTAAGGCATGTCATGCAGATACTTCCTGTCTTAACCCTATATTACCTCCCATACTTACTGACACCTAACCCTTTGGCAGGCGGGCAATGCATTGCTGAGCACTGTCCCTAAGTGGTGGATGTAGGGATGAGACAGGAAGTGTCTGCATGGCATGCCTTAATTAACATAATATATACATCTAACTACAAACATTTTTTTTTCTAAATACAAAATGGCTAATACAACATACAAGTGATTTGAAAGCTTTCAAAATTACTAAAATTGTTTATATGTAACTAGTTGAAGAGCCCGTTACACGGGCCACAGTGCACTGCCAGACGGTCACGGGACAGTCATGCGCAGTAGAGACTGCCCGCGCCGCGGCTGATACAGAGCTGGATGCTCCAAAGTAGCATCCAGCTCTGTATGAGCTGCGGCGCGGGCAGTCTCTACTGCACATGACTGAGCATGACATTGTCTTACACACGTTTTAGCCAATTATTATAAAGGATTGGGTCTCTTTAAGGGAGAAAAACTTACAATTATACAAGGGGAGAGATTCACTAAGCGGTGATGAAGAGGTGATAAAGTGGAGCTGACTTCCCCAGTTTATCACTTCTCCAGTTCCTATGTTATGCTGTAGAGCCTATGCACTAAGATCTCCAAAGCTGAAGAAATCTTAGTGCATATGATCCATAGAATAACATAGGAATTGGAGAAGTGATATCACTGGAGAAGTCATATCTAATCTATCACCTCTTTTTCACCTCTTTATCACTGCTTAGTGAATTTCCTCCCTGGACACCAACTAGAAATGTAAACACAGAAAAATAATTTTTTCTATTACATAATAAATTCACGCCAAATATCACATTCAAAGAAAGATATGTATTTTTCACTTTGTAGAAATAAGTTTAATGTGCAGAATTCTCAGTTGAAGTTTCCTCTTTCATTCCTTTAAAATAACCAAATAATTAAGGAAATTGCAATATTGTAACTGCACGTGTTAGCCGAGTAACAAACAAATACAGACAACCTCCATAAAATATCCGTCTCTAGTGGTCTCCTCACAAAGTCTATCAGCCAGGAGCACATTTGTCAGGTAATATGTGTAAAATATGTTCTGTCCCTTGATTTCCTGTGCCTTGTGCAATGTGTTTCCTAAAGGTGTTCTGCACGAAAAAACATGTTTGTCTCCAACAGAAATGATGGTTAGCAAAAACCGTTCAGAAAACGTTTATTGTAAAGGTGCAAGAATACGATGTGAAAAAAATAAGTGGTGGTGGTAGTGGAGAGATAATCACTAAATTATATCTTGAAATCACTCAAAATATTAATTCAAATAGAAATTGTTACAAATGTCCTTTAGTCACTATAACAAAATCATCTGAATTTAAAAGACCACAAATACCAAAAAATAAAATAAGGTTATATACATTTTGACATCCAGCACTTCAAGCTAATATGTGTAAAAACTATTTCTTTGGTACGGGAAGTCACTGGGCGTGAGTGACCTCTCATGCAGGACACCTTGTAGAACCTGATCACATGCTAGCAAATATATGTGATGGATTCCGTGCCTCAACATGCAGTCCACAGTGTAAAAAGCAGAAGTGAGCCAATGTTTACAACTATGGGAATAACAGGAGATAGGCAAAGGCCCTAAACACAAGAACGCTGGTTTACAGTTATGCCCTGACAACAAAATAGGATATTATGTGAATAAAAATGTATGGATCCTTTAAGCAAGGATCAGAACTGCAAAATTAAGGGGAAAGTATCACCCCCCACACACCAGCAAAGTCAATATGCTATGCTAATATGTACACTCTACTTGTACCCTTACCTGTGTCAAGAAGCTTTTTGTATAACACACACCCAAAATATCCATATAATCCCATCCTGCCTGCTCCTTGGTGAAAAAGCAGGGCCGTAGCACCAGCATTAGCACAGAAGCACATGTATACATATGAGAGGGTTGGGGATTCATATCAGTACCTTAACTGTCCTTTGATTTGAATGGGGTTTTAAAGGTCAATAATCATGTTTTTCTCAGTCTGCTCCTATGGGAATCAGACTTAAAGGGATAGTAATGTTTCATAATAAAAGCAGCTCTAATTAATCATCATGGTATTTGGACTTTGGAGAGTGTTATTTCAATTCTGTCAGAGATGTAGTTCAAGAGTAATTCAATGACAAAGTATCCCCCTCCCGCCCCTTTTACTGATGTAACACTGTTCAGCCAGAGCAGAATGGAGGTGCCCAGGTAGATTGCAGAGAGGGACAATCTTCAATTAAGTTAAGGGAAAAACCTGAAAAACTTGTCAAGGGGGCAGGGCTTTCATTGTTCTGATAGGAAGAAGATTGTCCCCTGCTGTTATCTGTCTGGTCTAAGGACTGGATTCCACATCTGAGAAGAGATGGCTTACACTAGGTAAAAGGGGCGGGAGGGGAAATTTTGCTTGTGAATATCTCTCAAACCATAAAGGTTTGAGAGATAAGACTTATATCGTTCTTCATGTTTTTTTTAATGCCTACAAAATAAAATAAAGATAAAACGAAGTATTACTATCACTTTAATAAAGAGCTTTGGGCTGCACTAACGATCGTCAAGTGAGTAAAAATAAAGCCGAAAAGTGACCAACACGCTCCTGGTTGGAACATAACCCTCAAAATACTTAGCTCTCAGCCAGAATTTTGTGGGTTTCTGATGTATCCTCCATAGGCCATGATCGAATACAAAGCATCTAAGGCAGTGGTTTTCATTTATACATTCACAACCTAAGTGGATGTCTGCAACACCCCAAATTATCACAACTCCCTGCATGAGAATCACTGATCTATGGGGCTAGCATAATGCAGGATGGGAGGCTGAACTGTGAGACTGATGAGGGACCCCCAGGGCATCACAATGCAGCCTCAACTTCATCAAGGCAGATCTGACAATGAGGAGCTATCCATGTGACAGCTGCTCTTTAACCTCCTGAAAGCTAGAGACCTCTCCAAATCATTTTAAATCACTTAGAATTTGGGTTTGTGCTCCACAGTACAGTTGATTTGCTGAAGGACTGCTCATTTTTAGGGGGAATGTATGAATCCCGTCTCCTCACAGAACCATCAGGTATGTTGTTAGCGGTAGGGTTCTTTTCCTCCTGTCTCCTCACAAAATGATCAGATATGTTATTAGAGGGCAGGGTTCTTTTCCTCCCATCTCTTCTACAAGACTCACGTGTCCTCTTCTTTAAATATTTGCTGTGTCCAGTCATTAAACTGGAAAAGTCGATGATAACACTTCAGATCATAAAAGTGGTCAGACGGTCTTGTTGACTCTTATACATCAGCAGTAATTAACAACATACCTGATGAGTCTGTGAGCAGATGGGAGGAAAATAACTCTGCCCGCTATCCAGTACTGGGCCACCGATAACAGATCTATAATAGACTCCGTTAGACCACAATATAATTTTCAACTTTTAACCCAAATAGATGAGGTAGATCTGAAAGGACTTTGGAACATTTGTACAGACTGAACTCGTTTCTACAGCTATCACATCCAGTAAAGTATACACGTTGATAGACTCTTATATTTATTATATTCGGTAATGTAGGCTGCTTTTTCCTTGTTATATGCTTATTGTGCTACAAATATATATATAATTATATTGATTTAACACATATAGCTGTGTTTTAGATAATCCTATATAATAATTATCTAAAATGTGTAGAATGACGCAGTCATGCACAGTACAGACTGCTGCATGTGCTGCAGTCATGCGCAGTAGAGACTGCATGTGACGAGGCTGATGCAGAGTGGGGCGCTCCGAAGGACGGAGCGCGGTGAGGGACAATCTTCTGTAAGCAAAAGGAAAATCCTGCCCTCCATTGTCAACGGGGCAGGGCTTTCCTTATACTTACTGAATGAAGATTGTCCCTCGCTGCATCAGTCCGGTTCCCCGAACAAATTTTAGATCTAATGGGAGGCGGCCAGGAGGAGCCTTTCTGCTTCAATAGCGTTTGAACTACAACACTTTAAGTAATTAAATATAGAGCTATATGTTAAAAAAAATGTAAAGAAGACACAGAGCTAAACTTTAATAGAAGTGTTACTATCCATTTAAAAGATTTATATCTTCCTGACACCTCATGTTATTCTCAGTTCATTCATTTTATATTATGGTGCTCTCTCCTTACTACTAGATATTACACTGATGATAGGCAGGTGAGAAGCTAAGAAATCAGTTCCGGCACATGTCGCAGGGCTAACTCATATTAATACTTTCTTTTTGTGTTTATGATCTATAGCTATATAAATGGAGGCTAATTTATATGCTTATTCACATAACCTGAATGTATAATATTCTAACATATAGGGCCATATGTTCAAAAAAGTAACAAAATAGCTTTTGTTGTTTGTAATGACTTTTTAAACTACAATGTCGTTGGGGTCATTAATGTTTTCAGGGAATGTCGGGTGTGATCGGAAATATGTCGTTTGTCCTGACTTGAAATTGTCGTATGAAAAGACAAAAATGTTGTATGTAACGATACAAATGTTTAACTAACGACAATGTCTCACATTCAGAACTCCACATTCCCTGCACTTTTTTCTTAAGGTTCAAATTTTGTCTTTCATAAGACATTTTCTTGTCATGGTATACAACACATTTTCTTTTCCTTTACACGATACTGGAGAATAGTTTAGCCACGCCCTTTCCAAGCCCCTTTGCCCGGCAATTCTATAGTAGCGTCATACACAACGGACATTACTAGTTTTTTGTCGTACTAGTGTAAAAGTCCGTGTACACGGGCCAAGGTCCGGATGATGTTAAGAGGCCGGTCCTGCCCTGCGTCCTGCCGCAGAAGCAGTCATGCACTGTAGAGACTGCCCGAAAGCACATAATGCTCCCAGCACAGAACTCCCAACATTCCGTGCTCCCAGCATTCTGTGCTCCCAGTGTTCCATGCTCCCAGCATTCTGTGCATTCGGGCAGTCTCTACTGTGCATGACGGCTTCTGACAAACATCCTAGCAAATTATGATATAGGATTCTCTATAGAAAATGTCTTTCATGCATACAATTACTTATTTTTGTCTTTCATACAACTTTTTTTGTCCTTATACCTTTGAACATATGGCCCATAGAGTTTCAAAATTACTAGGAGAAACATTGTACATGAAATGTTTTCTTACTGACTGTTTAACCATTTGAGCGCCAGATGGATAAGCATTGCATTGCACACTCCTCTGGTCACCAGGCAGTTAAGGGAAATGTTCCTGTAAAAAAGTTTTTCCCCTCTTCACTCACCGAAGGATTCCAGGAAAACCATGATTTTCCGTAACAGTAATACCTTTGCATCATTTTAGCTAACTCCGCAACAACAGACCACGGAAGACGATATCTAATGCCAGTAAACACTGACTATAAGTTACAAATGAATACCTTTGTGTTGGTGTCGTTGGGAGTAGACAGGAAAGAATCAGTCTGTGATATGAGAATCTTGCCTCAAACATAAATATTTTGTTGTGGTTTACCAGTTTAGCCCCAGTGCAATTACTGTAATGGTGTACTTTAAATGTATTTTATTTTCTTTTAATCCCAGAAGATAACTGGTTTGAACTTCGGTAAAATGACTCACAGTAGCTGTAGACCTCTGTAATGGATGCTTTAACCTTTTCACTGCCAAAGGGGTGTGAATGCATTTCATATCCCTCTGGAATTAAAGGGATAGTGATACTTTGTTTTATGTTTATTTTATTTTGTAGGCATTAAAAAAACATGAAGAACGATATAAGTCTTATCTCTCAAACTTTTATGGTTTGAGAGATATTCACAAGAAAAGTTTCCCCTCCTGCCCCTTTTACCTAGTGTAAGCCATCTCTTCTCAGATGTGGAATGCAGTCCACAGACCAGACAGATAACAGCAGGGGACAATCTTCTTCCTATGAGAACAATGAAAACCCTGCCCCCCTTGACAAGTTTTTCAGTTTTTTCCCTTATCTTAATTGAAGATTGTCCCTATCTGCAATCTACCTGGGCACCTCCCTTCTGATCTGGCTGAACACTGTTATATCAGTAAAAGGGGCGGTAGATGGATACATTGTCATTCAATGACTCTTGAACTACAACTCTGACAGAATTTAAATAACACTCTCCAAGGTACAACTACTATAATGATTAATTAGAGCTGCTTTTGTTATGAAACATTACTATCCTTTTAACCCCCTTGGTACTTCCGATTAGGAATAAGTGAAAATGTTTCCATAGGAAAAAAAAACAGAAATCATCCTGTTTTGCCTCTTAAAGGGGAACCTCTATACAATGTGTTGGCAAGCTATGGACAGAAGGGTAAGCCCTTTAAAGGGATAGTAATGTTTCAAAATAAAAGCAGCTCCAATTAATCTTCATTGTATTTGGGCCATGGAGAGTTTTATTTCAATACTGTCAGAGTTGTAGTACAAGAGTAATTGAATGATAACGTATCCCCCTCTCGCCCCTTTTACTGATGTAACACTGCTCACCTCAGAGCAGAAAGGTGGTGTACAGATGGCTTGCAGAGAGGGACAATCTTCAGTTAACATAAGGGAAAAACCTGTCATGGGGGGCAGGGTTTTTATTGTTCTCACAGTAAGAAGATTGCCCCTTGTTATGATCTGTTCGGTCAAGAGACCATATTCCACATCTGAGGGGAGGAGGCTTACACTAGGTAAAAAACGATGGGAGGGGAATATTTTATCATTCAATTACTCTTGAACTACAACTCTGACAGTATAGAAATAACACTCTCCATGGCCCAAATACTATGAAGATTAATTGGAGCTGCTTTTATTTTGAAACATTACTATCCCGTCAAAGAAATTTGTGAGTAGGTAATTTCTAACGACATCTTCTTTGAAGGACAGTGAGATTATAAATGGGGATTATTACTAGGAGATGTTAGTTCTCAGTTAACCGTTTGTCTGCCAGAGGGCAATGCATTGGACAACCCTCTCGCTCGCAAAGGGTTAAGCCCCTTGAGATCAATGGGCTTACCCTTCTGTCCATAGCTTGCCAACACATTTCTTTTGCAATACATTGGGGACCTCTGCTTGGGCTTTATTTTATTTATCATTTATCATTTATGGTGCATTTGTTTTTTCCAAGAATCAATCCAGATTTAATCTTATATAAAAATGATCTGCTTTATTATTATTTATTTAATCATTTATAAAGTGTATCTTATGCTGCAGCTCTGTACAACAAGAGAATAACAATCACACAACAAACTAAACCATTTGACTTCTAGATGGGTGAAGAACGAATGCATTCCTCTCCCCTCCAGCACTTAAAGGGTTAAATAGACAAATACAAATGGTGGAGAGGGTCCTGCTCACAAGAGCTTACACTCGAGAGGGAGAACTGAGACACTAGGTACATTCACATGGCTACTGATTCATCTTATTTTACTGGCATAATACTAGCATTGTACACAGAAATGTTCAGGGACAATGAACCAGTGACCTTTAGGGCTTACAATCTAATTTGGTGCCTGAGGTACAAGGAAATACATTGACTTGTCTTAAGGTCAAAGTGATCTGATGTGGGAAGCAACCAAGGCTTTCCTGCTTAAGATAGAGACTTTCTTCTCGTAAACTGGGAACTTTACTGACCCTAACATTCATAGAAGGGGATTAGAATGCTGCTGTATAGAACTGTCCGTGGCAATTCAAATTCTTCCAAACAACAAACTCACAATCCATTAACATGAGCAGGGGACTTTACCTAGGTCAATGAAGACAAGGAAGTCATTGTAATATGCCTGATCCATAAAGTTATTTAATCAGAGCTCTGCAGTATTTTTAGATAATTGCATTTGTGCACACAGCTAGGAAGTTCTTTGGCAATAAAGGTAAAAAGACAGCTGTGACAAATTTTGCCAATGTACTCATCTCATGACACGTTTTATACAGAAATAAATCTGCATGTGGTATTAATTGCTCAGCTGAATAAATAAGAAGGCCACTCTATCTATATGCACTAGAGATGTGCAAGTCTTTCTCAGTCCGTTGGGGTAAAAATTCATTGATCTGGAGATCATTCATTAAGAACACTCTGGTTCATATAGATGTTAAAGGAATAGTAATGTTTCATAATAAAAGCAGCTCTAATTAATCATTATAGTATTTGGACTTTGGAGAGTGTTATTTCAATTCTGTCAGAGTTGTAGTTCAAGAGTAATTCAATGACAAAGTATCCCCTCCCGCCCCTTTTACTGATGTAACACTGTTCAGCCAGATCAGAAGGGAGGTGCCCAGGTAGGCTGCAGAGAGGGACAATCTTCAATTAAGATAAGGGAAAAGCCTGAAAAGCTTGTCGGGGCGGCAGGGCTTTCATTGTTTTCATATAAAGAAGACTGTCCCCTGCTGTTATCTGTCTGGTCTATGGACTGCATTCCACATCTGAGAAGAGATGGCTTACACTAGGTAAAAGGGGTGGGGAGGGGAAACTTTGCTTGTGAATATCTCTTAAATCACAAAGGTTTGAGAGATAAGACTTATATTGTTCATGTTTTTTTAATGCCTACAAAATAAAATAACGTTAAAACGAAGTATTACTATACCTGTAATGTATTTATTCCTAAACGGGAAATGACAGTGAGGGGAGATGTACCAATCGGCCAGCACATCTCCTTTATTGTTAACTTCCAAGTCCAGCGGGTTCACTTTTTGAGTGTATTAGAGTGTATGGTTGGTAGAGTGCATATCAAACTTTAATGTGAGCATTGCAGGCCCAAACCCCTCTCCTACAGCACTGGCGGGAAAATGGAGTCATTTTAAATCAGACCTCTCTAGCATTCAAGGAGTTAACTGGCCCAGTTAACCCTTTGAGTGCCAGAGAGGTATCCAACGCAATATGTTGAATACCTCTATGGCACTCAAAGGGTTAAATCAATGGGGATTTTTTTTTTTTTTAGACGTCCAGTTCTTTTACTACATCAGACTCACCGAGTTCCATTTTAGAGATTTGCAACTACACATTCTTCATAACCAGATAGATTGTTGATCCAAGGAAATATCAATTTGGAGACAGGAAGGAATTATGAGGCAGATTTATAAAAGTGGAAATATGCATTAAAATTACTGTAACAGGGTGTCCTTTACTTATAAATGTAAGAACGGCATTTAAAGCGGACTGAACTCCATGTGGTACTTTTTTTGGAAAATGGTGTAACGTTTGTAAAAGGTTGCGCAGAAAATTTTTAAAGAAATGTTGATATTTGTGACAATTTTGTGACAGAATTATCACCAGAATCTTATTGCCATGAATATGCTGTCCTTAATCATTTCAGGCTTTAAAAAATGCATAATAACAGCATATTTATAAAATTGCCTTTAAAGTAATGTCCCAGAATAAATATTTATAATCTTGTAGTGCTTAATAAGTTGAATTAAATGCACAAAAACATATCTCTCAAACCGCTGTGGTTTGAGAGATATTCACTGTCCGTGTCGGCCGACATGATGAGGCTCTTCAGTAGAGCCGCAATCGCATTATTTTTAAAAAAATTACTTAATTGGAATGGTCTACAAAGTATGCTTGCAAATCAGGCTCACTTTGTAGACCTTTCCAATGAAGTCATTCTTTTTAAAAAACGCGATTGCGGATCTGCTGCAGAGCCGCCAGTTGGTCCCCGGACAGGATTCACCTGCAGTCAGCACATTGCTGACGTCAGGGAAAGGGGAGGGAGGGAGAACTTTGACGGCGAATATCTCTCAAACCATAGCGGTTTGAGAGATAGTGTTTTTTGCATTTAGTTCAACTTATTAAGCTCTACAGGATAATACATATTTATTCTGTGACATTACTAACACGTTAATCATTTCTAAATCAGACCTGGTGTTATATCCACTTGCCATGCCATAAAGACTGTTCTTTAAAAGGTAAGAAAAATGTTTTTTGCAAATCTCCCTCTATGTGTCCACTTGGAGATTAACTGGAATCAATGGATTTTTTTGCCTTCCTCTGGCTCAGCTGGGGTTATATGGCATGGGCTCAACTTTATGGACGTATATGTCTTTTTAAGCCTCATCAGCCGTTACTGTGTTACTATGGGGGAGATTTATAAAAGTGGAGTTAATGGAATAGAAGAGTTAAAATGGCTGTAAGATTGTTGCTGGTAGCTATAAACGTTTTAAGGACAATTTAGGAGGACATAACACCATGTAGTATGTTTGTTTTTTTTAATAAAATGGAGTAAGGAAGTCTATAAGATCAGTGGCGTAACTATAGGGGTCGCAGGGGTCACATCTGCGAACAGGCCCATGCAGTCCAGAGGCCCAGCCACCCCCTGCGTCCCCTCCACCTGTAGCCTGCAATCTGACTCTGGTGCTCTAGTAATGCAGAGAGCTGGAAGATGACATCATCTCCCAGCGCTCTGCATTACTAAGAGGACCGCGCGGGAGCTCCAGGTAGGAGGTAGGAGATGGGGGCATTGTAGAGATTGAGGGGCATTGTGGAAGTGGTCAGTGTGATCGAGGGGGGCCAATGTGGTAGGGGGGACCCGTGGCACTTCTTGCACTAGGGCCCAGTGGCTTCTAGTTACGCCTCTGCTATAAATAGTGGCTCATCAAATTTATGAAGAAATGTCTCTATTTGCCAAAATTTAGTGACAGAATTTTCACAGATATTTAAGACCATGTCTGACCAATTCTTATTCTTTATGGTCACCACATTTATAAATGTAACTAGAATACTTTATAAAAACCAAAACTCCTAATAAGGAATAAGGGCATTTTAAGGATCCGTTCACAAACACCTTTTATAAATCTCCCCCGATGTTACACAAAACTAGAAGGGACATCACACAGTGTAAGTGCTGCTTCTTGTCCTGTGTATAACGCAGAAGTCCAGAAATCTGTTCCACAGAAAATCTTGATATGTCCTGATTAATCCTTCCGATGTAAATTGAGTAAAGCAAAACATAATTTGTACAGTTTCTTGCAAAGAAAAATTAGCAGACTGGATATGGTGATATATTATAAAACTATTTTAATGTTCATGTATCCGTTGATTCTTTTTCAAAATGAATAACCATTTGTATTATTTATTGCAAAAGAATCACACCAAATGGATGAGCTGAAAAAGACTCTATCTATCTATCTATCTATCTATCTATCTATCTATCTATCTCATATATATCTATCTCATTATCTATCTATCTATCTCTCTATCTCATATCTATCTATCTCATATCTATCTATCTCATATATATCTATCTATCTATCTAGTTATCTATCTAGTTATCTATCTATCTATCTATCTATCTATCTATCTCATATCTATCTATCTATCTATCTATCTATCTATCTATCTATCTATCTCATATCTATCTATCTATCTATCTATCTATCTATCTATATATCTATGTATCTATCTATCTATCTATCTATCTATCGATCTATCTATCTATCTATCTATCTATCTATCTATCTATCTATCTCATATCTATCTATCTATCTATCTATCTATCTATCTCATATCTATCTATCTATCTATCTATCTATCTATCTATCTCATATCTGTCTGTCTATCTATCTATCTATCTATCTATCTATCTATCTATCTATCATCTCATATCTATCTATCTATCTATCTATCTATCTATCTATCTATCTATCTCATATCTGTCTATCTATCTATCTATCTATCTATCTATCTATCTATCTATCTATCTCTATTTCTCTCCATCTCACTATCTGTCTGCCTGCCTTTCTGTCTATCTATCTATCTATCTATCTATCTATCTATCTATCTATCTCATATCTATCTATCTATCTATCTATCTATCTATCTATCTATCTATCTCATATCTATCTATCTATCTATCTATCTATCTATCTATCTATCTATATCATATCTATCTGTCTCATATGTATCTATCTATCTATCTATCTATCTATCTATCTATCTATCTATCATCTCATATCTATCTATCTATCTATCTATCTATCTATCTATCTCATATCTATCTATCTATCTATCTATCTCATATCTATCTATCTATCTATCTATCTATCTATCTATCTATCTATCTATCTATCTCTATCTATTTCTCTCCATCTCACTATTTATCTGTCTGTCTGCCTTTCTATCTATCTATCTATCTATCTATCTATCTATCTATCTATCTATCTATCATACATCATTTGTATAGGTCAGTGTTTACTTTTTACCACGAACAGTAGATTTTATTAATTTGGATGAGCTTCGCTATACAGAGAGCCTCATCAATGATTCTCAGGTTATTAAAATGTCCCTGTTCAGTTCTAGATTACAAATGTGCTCAAATGTAAAAAATAGTAATATATATATAGCTGGAACCTTTAAGAAGGACACATTGCTAGACCAGTCATTCTATAAAACAAGTAAACAAACACTTATTTCAAGTGAATAGTCCTACTTTTAAATAAATAATGAAATAAATGAATACAAACAGAAGAATATCTGACTCTCTCTCAGCAATGGAAATGAATGGCCCCAACGCAAATCATCTCAAATGTGTGACTCTTGTGGCATAATACAGTGTAAATACAGTGCTGAGATATGTACAAATCCTTAACTGAACAAAATGGACCAGTTCATCCTCTACTTGAAATGGGGAGTTTTTTGTTTCATTTCATCAAAAAACTTTTCCAATCTGTTTTCCGCATCAGCAGATATTTTCTCATAGTCAATTCTGCATTCAACGAGCAGAAAGTTATGGCTGAATTGTTTTGTTTTTATTTTTGCTTTGTGTTTTTCTGAAAAATAAATCCATTTTGGAAACATTTTGAAGTGCTATAAAACACTCCAAAATGATCCCAAAATGAGGTTCAAAATGCTCAAGGGAAGTAACTGGACATTGACCGCTTCCTTTGGGTGCTCAGACAGGGAAACCAGGAGCGATAGCCTGCAGAGTCCCCTGTTTAATCCTCAATGTCCCTGTACACCCTTCCCACATCCCCACCACCTGCATTTAACCCCTAAGTTTCCAGATTTCAGAGATCCCACTGTACCAGCAATGGTGGGTTTAACTACCATATTTAAAAATAAAAGAAAGCCTCATGCCAAATACCTGCAAAGTAATAAAATAGGCAACCCCCCCCCATAAACATCCAGTCGACATTTTGAAGAATCTAAAAGATTAAAAATTAAACAACAACACCCCTTCAGTCATTCCTGGGCCAGTACCCCGGACACTGCAAGATACAAATAGATTTAGGCTTATATGTATGACAATACCTGTTTAAATATCTTCCCAAGCACTGATTGGCTAAAAGGTGGGATTACATATAGCATCCTACATGCCCTGGAGTAATCTCCCCATCCAACCAATCAGAGTAGAGTGTAAGGGGTTACTTGACCACTTCCTCTAGCCAGTCAGCAGCTCTGCAACATGTTGAAAAACTATCTAGCCTTCAAGGGGTTAAGATTAAGAACCCCTTTTGAATCAATGGGAAATATTTGTTTTCTGTTGTGCAACTCATTTAACCCAGGATTGCTACGCATTTGTTCTTATGCATTATGGCCCTAAATAATGAATCGGTGGACCAAATTTCACCTTGACTGAATGAAATCTATTTAACCCTTTGCGTGTCAGAGGGGCACGCAATGCATTGCTCTGCAATGCATTGCGTACCCCTCTGACACGCAAAGGATTAAAAAAGGATAACAGATTCAGTGTTGTTCGTTTTACAAGCACATTAAATCAGACGTACATAACAGCTATGATATTTAACTTTCATAGAGTGTATCACGTTCATCACAGAGGTGTCAGATAAAGCCGTGTAACAGGTATTTTCTCAACAAAACATAACAAAATCTGGCATTGCTGTCATCACGTTGTAGAGCAATGGTTCAGTTCGCTGTCCTTAAATTATCTGATCGCATCAATTTTGTGTCATGTAGTGGCAACTGTAAGATGACACATCATAGCAGTTTTACATCTAGGTTTGATTTTTTTTCCGCATACCAATTTGTGCTTTTAGTTGTACAGTGAAATCACTGGAACTTTCCACACTGCACTACTGATATGGAAGCACATTTTAAATGTGAAGAAAAGGAGATTTAGCTTAAAAGAGAATGTTTTGTTTTGTTTTCAAAAATAAAGTATTACATAATCTGGGCAAACTATATTGTATGGATTTTCTTGCTAAGTAAAACAAGGTTATTCGTATGCTTCTTTCGGACAGTTACATCTCTAGTCTATATTTTCTTACATGCACTACCTCCTTGGCCTAGCATTTCAAGGGGGAGCTGTTGCTATAATAGCCTATAGGGGGTTATTGTGGTTGACAAAAATTATCCATACACATATGAACCAATAGCACCACCCTTAAAATGTCAGGACATGGAAGAATTACATATGAGAAATGCAGAATTATCTGTGACACATTTTTTAAATTAAGCACATCAATGCAGTGGGAGTGTCCTTGTGTATATTAAATTGATGATCCATACATACATATATATATATATATATATATATATATATATATATATATATATATATATATATATATATATATATATACACACTAGTGTAAAGGTCCGTGTACACGAACCAAGATCCGGGTGATGTTAACCCTTTGAGTGCCAGTGGTGTACGCAACGCATTGCTTTGCAATGCGTTGCGCTCCCCACTGGCACTTAAAAGGTTAGATAGATAGATAGATAGATAGATAGATAGATAGATAGATAGATAGATAGATAGATAGATATCTGACTATCTATCTATCTAGGCAGAAAGAGCTAACTGCTAACATTCTTTCATCCTCTAGCTCAGTGGTTCTAGCCAGGATTTGAGGATTTCCTTGTTAGAGCACAGGTGAGTTAATTAATTTGAATGAGCCAATGATCAACACACCCGTGCTCTAGCAGGGAAATTACTAAGTCCTGGCCTGTTAGAGTCCTCTGAGGGCATGGGTTGAGAACCACTGCTCTAGCTGATATATGATATAAGGAGCAGACTCACTGATTTGATTTTTCATTACAAATATTTCTTCATCCACAAACTGATATGCTGCAAGTAGCAGACTTACTGGCTTGATCTTGCCAGTTAAAAAGCTCACAAGCATACAACAGGTCAGCTGGAGGACTACATCTACATAAATTATGCTTTTCCTCATGAGTCAGGAAACCTATGCAAAGTATATATTTTTCGTACGAGTTTACTTCCCCTTTTACATGAATCAGATTATCTCTCTTTCCCTAGGACTAATGTCCACTTTAGTTTGTTCCATAACAGACCTCACATGCCTAAGAAACCATACATGAAACCAATGGTGGTTAGTTTCATTAGTGATTCAATTGTTGCAAAGAAATGGCCAGCAAAATGATTCATGGCTGGTTCACTTATTTCGAAAACCACTTTAAAATGATGTGTAAAATATAACTAACTCAAGATGGAATTCATTAATTTGAATTAGCAAGGGTTTAAATTAAAGGCAATCACATGGGGAACTGCAATGACGGATCTCTGGAATGGTTCTAAAATAATGCATAGGGGTCATCTATAGTATTTACAGTTATAATTCTGATGCCTAGGCATGGTTTTATCAATTGTTAATGAAGACTGGGTAAGTGATCAGTGGGATAAATATATAAATATACTTAAAGAGCAACTAGTATGAAGAGGAAAGAAATATATGTTAAAGCTCTTAACAGTTAATCACATATATGCACACAGCGGGAGTCGCAGGATTATTAATGTGCAGCTCTAATTGTACAGGTTTACCAAAGTGGAAAAAGAGGTTTAACACTCTGGAAAAACTGACAGCAACTGTCATGTCTGCCTCCATTGACTTCACATCCAGTATAATTAAAGATATTATTTCTTGAACCAAAACACATGGGCAAAATTCAAAGTGGTTATTAGAATTTCCAGGCACTAGTAAAGTAAGTGGGGTATATTATAAAGAGGTATTAGTTCTCCTTTAAGTGAATAGGGGTTTTATGGTGCTCAACCAAATTCCTCATTCCCAACCATAATGTGACTCCATTTCCTAATCCAAGTGTTAAAGTAGACACACCCCATTAACATTTCAAAACACTTTCCAGTGTCAAATCAATATTGCCTGTCCTTTGTTACTTGCATAGTATTTATACTATGTGGCAAAGCTTTGTCTGTGTGGAGAAATGTTATTTTATTTTTTTATTATTGTATTAAAAGTCAGACCTCATGGTGTGGCATCAGGACCCCTCTTGAAGCCCTCTAGCTACTGATCTCCCAGTCGATTCATCAATAAAGGTAATTTAGGGGAATAAGAGAGCTCCCCTGATTCCACTGTATTATGCATAGCCTTTATTGACTAGGAAATGCTTTTAACTCAATGAATAGATAGAGCTTACATCAATATCCTCCAATCAATATATGAGAATGCAACAGCATCAGTATAGATTATTAATGATCAACATAGAAAAAGACGTCCAACAAGGAGACACAATTTCCCCCAAACTATTTTCACCTTCTTTAGAAGAAATGTTCCTCAATCTACACTGGGACAAAAAAGACATAAGATCAGTGGAGACTACCTACATCTCTGATAATAGATGAGAGTTGGTATCATGTTAGCCGTAGAAATACAGAAGGCAAAAGTTTAGTAAAGCTGATACCTTTATTGACTAACTAAACAGATTTAAAATGCAAGCTTTCAAGATTTTAAATACTTTAAAATGCAGGCATGAGGAAGAGACCTAAGAAGTCTTGAAAGCTTGCATTTTAAATCTGTTTAGTTAGTCGATAAAGGTATCAACTTTACTACATTTTTGCCTCCTACCTACATCTCTTACATTTTGTAGACAATTTCATTCTCTTTGCCAGTTTTCCTGAAGAACTACAAGAATGCATTGAAAAGCTAGAACAGGAAAGCAAAAATTGTGGCCTGAAGATGAATATCAACAAAACCAAAGTCATGTTTAACAAGTTTAACATAGCAAGGAAAATCACAGTAGATAAAAAAGAGCTAGACGTGGTGGACCAATATGTTTACCCTGGACAGGAAGGAAATGTCAACAGATAGAAACACAATGATGGCCTGACTCCTTCCAAAGCCAGTGGGTAACATTTTATATTTTTATATGTATTTAAACAGTATCAGTGGCAGTTGGTTTAGGAGACAGATGGCAAAGTTTTCCAGCCAAGCCCCCGACAGCAAACCAGATTCACTTAGATTATATATATATATATATATATATATATATATATATATATATATATATACGTGTTGGGATCCACACGTATAAAGTACCGCCGATACTGGGAGGCGGATCAATGTATCTCAATTGGACTATTGAGCCTTGCAACAAGACTCCGCGTTGACTGTCAGGAAACAGCACGCGTAAGAGTCAGCGGCTCTGACTACTGGTTCCTTTCATGCAGAACAACAAAGTATCGCATGCCACAATATCGAATTGATTAAACCAAGATAATGTCATTTGAAACAAGGTATCTTATGCATCTCCAGACTATAGTCTATACACGTATCACTTCAGCGGATGCGCTTTTATCATTACATGTTTCTCTATGCTGGATTTACACAGTCCGATTTGCCTTGAATCCTACCATGAATCTATGTATATTTTTGTACATATGTGTAATACCCCATCCCTCCCTATCCTGATTTATTTATGATTCACTCGATGGTGTTTTTCCTCTTACACATTATACTCGGTGTCACAACTCCCATCATCCTCAGTTCTCACTGGGAACGCCGGGACCCCTGGTGGTGACGTCACACAGGTGACAGCGGGGAGTTTCTGGCGGTTTTTTTACACATGGTTCACAATGTATATAAGATCACTTAGGTATTGAGATCAGTGTCTTGATAAAGGCCCTTAAGGGGGCCGAAACGTTGACAAAATAAATAGAAAATAATTTTTTTGCACAAGACCTGTGTGTGCACTTCTTCTATGGATTTATACCATGTTCTTTGATATATATATATATATATATATATATATATATATATATATATATGTATACACATATAAGTACTACAAGGTTTAACTCAACTTCCTAAATATCAGATCAACATCAACTCAATAATGATATCCCACTATTGGTCTGAGCAGACAGTATAATGTTAAACACCAATAAATACTCTCCATCCCCTCCCTAAGTGATCTGAATGTCTAAATGTCCCTCCTCACAATAGTAAAGGTAACCGAGTCAATGTAAGAAGCACCAGATTCTGGTTGTAATAACACAATGTCATAACCTACATATCTATGTAGGTTACATATATATGTATCCTACATATCTATGTAGGTTATTACATTGTGTTATTAAAGCAAGCAGGGTCAGTATTTCCCAATCTGCCTATCAGATTATGGTCCTTATCCTTGGCTTACTGAGAAAGCCTACAGTGGGTTGACAATGGCTGTGGCTTTACATACATTGCCATAAATCCAATCAGGTGTGCTAATCACTGTATAAATGAATGTCTTGGGGCCAAGGTAATGTTAAATAAGTTGTGTAGATGGGTCTGTGCATAATTTTTCAAATCTTCAGAGCATTTGTTCTGCATATATTATTTAAGATAAGTGCTTCATCTGTCAAGTGCATTTTCAAATGTGCAATATACAGTAGGGTATGTTCTATTTTTAAAACCCATGTGAAAATGACATCTGACTTCATTTTCCAATAAGTGTCAGTCCCTTCTCGGTAGCGCAAAGCCTATGAATGATAATTTTTACAGTACTTTGTGGTATATAGCTGCCGTGCATGCATTTTCATTTGCAGCCAAAATATGAATGTTAACAAGAATCAGAATTCTAATTATTACAAACATGTCAGTGCAGGTAATGTCACAATATAGAAATTCACCGTCAAAACTAGCTTTTTTAATTTTTCATAAAAGGATATATGTATTGAGCCTACAAAAAGACAAAAGTAGAGAAATTCGAGAGCATATGGACAAACATACATTTCAATGTATTTAACCCTTTAAGTGCCATTGGAATATCCAATTCTTTGCAAAGCAATGGGTTGAATATTCCTATGGTACTCAAAGCAGTGGTTCCAAATAATTTAATTAACCCCTTAAGGTCCAATGCTGTGCCAGGACCGTCACGGCTGTCCGGCAGTTAAGGACCAGTGACGGTCCTGGCAAATCATGGAATTCAGGCCTCCCTGCACGGCTGCACACCGCTCGGGGATCCCTGAATCAAAAAAAAAAAAAAATGCCCGTGGTCCTTTTAAGTGCCAGCCGCGCGTGCATGCGCCGGTCCTTAAGGGGTTAAGTGAGATTGTTTTTAACTGGTAGAGTGCCAGATCCATACAATGCGACCACTCCATAAGCCAGTATAACCATGATGCAATGACCACATTAAAAAACAAAACAAACAAAAAAAGACCTTGTGGGGGGCATCAGAACCCCTCCTGATGTATGTAGATAGATAGATAGATAGATAGATAGATAGATAGATAGATAGATAGACAGACAGACAGACAGACAGACAGACAGACAGACAAACAGGCAGGCAGAATGATAGATGGATAGCTAGCTAGACAGATATCAGTAAATGTAAATGAAGTAATACACATATTTTCACATTGTTGTCAACCATATTGTACAAAACTAATACTTAAAAGAGTATTGTTCTAATATTTTACATGGTTTAAAACTATAGTATCTTCAGAGGCAAAGTACACATAATATATATTATTGCTGTGATCCACTTAAATCATTCCCTAATGCCAAAACCCAGAGTACCTATCATTTTCAAGCTGAAACGTGTCCAATAAATTTGTAGGGCTCTAATCATTTTAAATCACTGCATACTGCACATGCTCAGTCAGACTCACAATCATTTGTAAATTCAAGGGCACATAAAAAATCTGAACAGCTTCAATTATTTTAAATCACCATGCTCTGTATATAGAATGATTTAAAATAGTTGTAGTGCTTTACATTTTTTAAGTATTTCAAGTTGGAAATGACTCAAGCAAGATTCCGGAGTGGCTGTTAAAAGCGTATTGAACGTATTACAAAAATGGAACACCGAACAAAACTTTGTGTTTATTAAAAAAGTTTTATGAAATATATTACCATTGGAACTATTAGGCAAAACGGTAGAGCAATTGCTGATCAAGTCATAGAGGACAAGTAAAATTTCCCCAGAATTTCCACTGATTGAAATGAGTCTTTTAAAGGGATAGTAATGTTTCAAAATAAAAGCAGCTCCAATTAATCTTCATAGTATTTGGGCCATGTAGAGTGTTATTTAAGTACTGTCAGAGTTGCAGTTCAAGAGCAATTGAATGATAAAGTATCCCCCTCCTGCCCCTTTTACTGATGTAACACTGCTCACCTCAGAGACTGTCTGGATGGATCACAGAGAGGGACAATCTTCAGTGATCATAAGGAAAAACCTGTCAAGGGGGGCAGGGTTTTCCTTATACTCACAGTAAGAAGATTGTCCCTTGCTGTGAGCTGTCTGGTCTGCAGACCAGATTCCACATCTGAGGTGAGCAGTGTTACACTAGGTAAAACGGGCGGGAGGGGGATATTTTATCATTCAATTACTCTTGAACTACAACTCTGACAGTATTGAAATAACACTCTCCATGGCCCAAATACTATGAAGATTAATTGGAACTGCTTTTATTTTGAAAGATTGCTATCCCTTTAACTCACTGATGACCTTTCTAGTATTCAAGGGGACTAATGGTCTCATTTAACCCACTGAGTGCCAGCGAGGTATCCAACGATACCTCTATGGCACTCAAAGGGTTAAATCAATGGGGTTTGCACTGCGTCTCTTACACAGAAAGCAGGAGATGAAGAATTGTTGAGCTAACCATCTACATCACGAAGGGGATTGAAATGTCCCATCGATTTAACCCTTTGAATGTCAGACAGGAATCCAATGCATTGCTTTGAATGTGTTATGTACCCTTGCATTCAAAGGGTTAAATGGGGCTTTTAAAGCCCATGAAGTGCCAGGGGGGAATATACCATTCTGGCACTCAAACATTTAACCTATTTAATGGTAGAACCCTCTCTTCAATCGACGGGTTATAAGACCCATTTAAAACGATAGGAATTATTTTGTTTTATTTATCCCGTATGAAGTAGTTGGTTTGCTCCAGAATTGCTCCATATGGAACTTTTAGTGACTGGTAGTCCTAGTCATTAAAGGGATAGTAATGTTTCCTGACACAATCAGCTCAGATCGTTCATCATATTTAATAGGACTGACATCTGATGCTTGCACTGTTCATAACTGTCTAGTTACGCTGTAATTATATGATTATTATTCTTTATTTATATAGTGATAGAACGCCAACTTATTAACCCCTTAACGATGCATGACGTACATGTACGTCTTGAGGTTGCGGTCCCTAAAGGACCAAGGACGTACATGTACGTCATGAATTCCGGCCTCCCTGCGCGGCTGCACGCTGTACGGGGAGTCCGGAATCAAATGGTTAAAAAAACAAATGTTCCGTGGTCCTTAAGTGATCGCACCATGCGTGCATGGCCGGTCCTTAGGGGTTAAGAACTGATGTACAATAGGGACTAGACATATAGACATAATAAATAGTACAAATCGAATATGGAAAACAAAACGATCACAGGGCCCTGCTTTTGAGAGCCTACAGTCTAGAGGAAGGCAGGTTGGACTCAGAAGGAGTAAGTGCAGTGGGATGTAAGTGCCTCCTGACACATGAACTGCCAGTCAGCGGGTATGATGAAATTCACCTCTCCTGCCCCTTTTCCCAATTATAAGTAACCTCCCCTCAGATCTGAAAACCGGTCATCGGACCAGACAGATCACAGAGAGGGACAATCTTCCCTCTGTCAGTATAAAGAGAACCCTGACCTTGACGCGGAAGGGTAGGTTTTTCCTAATACTGACTTAAGATTGTCCCTCATCGTGATCCACTGTCAGATCTGAGTGAGAAACGTTGACATCGGGAAAAGGGGCGCAAGGGGTAAACGTCATCATACAATTACATCATAACCAGCCAGTTATTTACAGTGCGAGCATCAGACATCAGTACTATTAGCTCTGATGAACAATCTGTCACGGTTTGTTTAAGACTCACAGACGCAGAGTTTGGTTAAAACTTAACTTTATTGAAAAGTTAATGCAACCCCGTAGGGTAGAATACACATACACATATATATCTTTATTAGACAGGAATATAATGCAAATAAGCACAATGATGGCTCTACCGGCCTTGCCAGAACACCGTGCAAGGCAGCCAGGAGATAAAATTGCGGGATGAGGCTCTACCGGTCTTGCCAATACCGGGTAAGGCAACCCAAGGAAACAGGACAGGTTCTACCGGCCTTACCGTTACCGGGCAAGACAGCCAATTAACAGGTGGAGAAATTAGGGCAACCGGCAGTGACTAGTTGGTGGTGAAATAGTCACTAGAATGGTAAGGAGGCAAATCAGTAAGCGAGCTGCCAACAGCAGAGAAGATAGCACTCAGTAATGCTTTACACCAACGTAACGCCCTTCACCCGTAGAGCAAGCAACTCTGCATGGAGCGAACCTGTTCCCTATGCGTGGGATGCACAATCTCTATACTGAGGCAGCTGGGCAGCTTGCGGAGCGAACCAGTACCCAATGAGTGGAACGCTATAATACTGATACAGCCGGATGGCTTGTGGAGCGAACCAGTGCCCTGTATGCGAAACGCACAACACTTAAACAGCTGGTTGGCTTGTGGGACGAACCAGTACCCTGTACGTGGAACGCTATAGCAAGTATACAGCCGGGTGGCTTGTGGAGCGAACCAATGCCCTGTATGCGAAACGCACAACACTTAAACAGTCGGGTGGCTTGTGGAGCGAACCAGTACCCTGCACATGGAACGCTATAGCAAGAATACAGCCGGGTGGCTTGTGGAGAGAACCAATACCCTGTATGTGAAACGCACAACACTTAGACAGCCGGGTGGCTTGAGGAGCGAACCAGTACCCAGTACGTGGGACGCTATTAGCAAGTACACAGCTGGGTGGCCTGTGGAGCGAACCAGTACCCTGTACGTGGAACGCTATAACATGTATACAGCCGGGTGGCTTGTGGAGCAGACCAGTGCCCTGTATGTGGAACGCACAACACTTTAGACAGCCGGGTGGCTTGTGGAGCGAACCAGTACCCTGTACATGGAACGCTATAGCAAGTATATAGCCGGGTGGCTTGTGGAGCAGACCAGTGCCCTGTATGGGGAACGCACAACACTTTAGACAGCCGGGTGGCTTGTGGAGCGAACCAGTACCCTGTACATGGAACGCTATAGCAAGTATACAGCCGGGTGGCTTGAGGAGCGAACCAGTACTCACATAGTAACCAGGAAGATGACAATGTCGCCTAGGCTACTCAGGAACATCTGAAGGCAGGAATCAGCGTACGGAGGCAGGAACCAGCAGGCAGACGGTCAACCGGAATACTGGAGGAGACTGGCGGCAGGAAGCGGAGAGAGCGACCGGAACAGCAGGAGGCAGGAACTCTTCACAGAGAAACACTGGAATGTCCAGAATACAGGTAGCAGGAACACAGCAGGGGCCCAGGATACTCAGGAACAGACTCAAATGCAACAGCATGGAGACAATACGAAAGGGCAACCAAAGGGTGCCCTGACTAGGTTTAAATAGGCTATACAGGGCGGGCTGACAACAGCCAGCCAATGGAAAGCCCCCTACTGGTGATAGACAAACAAAGAGAGCAATCACGGGCACCGTGTTACAATCTGAGCTGCTTGTGTTAGGAAACATTAATAACCCTTTAAGCCTTTGAGTGCCATAGGGGTACGCAACGCATTGCCACTCTGGCACTCAAAGGGTTAATTCACATCGAACATTAGGGCTGGAAACCTCTGGATATCCAGGGAGTGTTGAACTGCACCTTCCATCATCCTCTGCTGACCTCTGGCAGCCTAAAGTTGCTGACCTGGCACGAGGCAACTGTGTGTAAACTTGGGCTCCATTGCGAAGCAATGGGATGGAGACCTTTTTAGCATTCAAGGGGTTCAAATCCATATTTTACCCCTTAAGGACCGGCCGTGCACACACGCGACGGTCACTTAAGGACCACGGAGCATTTTTTTTTGTTTTGTTTTGTTTCCGGTTCTGGACTCCCCGAATGGTGTGCAGCCGCGGGGGGAGCCCGGAATTCCATGACGGCCATAGTATATCATGGGTCATTAAATCAGATATGCCCATGACGTGCTATGACTGTCAAGGGTCGTTAAGGGGTTAAATCAATAGAAATGTTGGTATTTTTTTATTTGTCCCCATGCTGTAGATGGTTTGCTCCAGAATTGCTCCAGTAATCTCAGGATTGTTTGATGCAGAAATGATATATTGTAGTGCTTATCCTGCTGAGTAATTCAAGGGCAGTCCTACTGCTGAGAAATGTTTTATTTAAAAGTTATTGCAGCTCAAACTTGCATTTCTTGGATGCAGTACCCCTCATGGCCTGAAATGCTATGATGGTGCTGTTGTTACAGCAGTTTATGGACTATTCGTGTCAGTGACAGTAATTCTCCACAGACTGCTATAGCAAGAGCAAGTCGGTAAAATGTATATTTAGTGCAAACCCTCATATTGCAATAATATTGATGTGCAGGTAATGAACTGGAAACATCCCCTAAACATAAGTGACTAATTAAAACTGATGTACAAAGAAGAACTGGACAACTCTGGGAAAACTAGGTGCACCATAGGGCACAAACAAAAATTATCTCTGGAATGGGGTCATTAGGATTTTATGGGCATAGTAAAATAAGTTGTCAGTTATAATTAGGAGGTGTTAGTGCTTTAAAAATCAGAAATCTTTGCAATGAGTCAGATACTCAGATTTCATGGGGAAATTAAAAGGTAATACTTATGGACTTTGGGTATAAATTATGACAAGCAATCCAGAGACTTGGGAATGATTTGGAAGTAAAAATGTACAACTTAAATTTTCCCACAGATGTCTTTTAATGGTACTGACATTTCACTCGTCATGTTTTTCCTTTGCCTAAATCTGTCCAATTAGGACAATTTAGTGATTTAATTTTGGTGATTCATGGCTTTACTTATAATTTTTGATCATGATTACAATATTTTTTTATTTCTACGTATCTATGTAAATTAATGAAGTACGAGTACAAAAATTGCACAATAATATCCTTGGAAGAGTTGTCTTCAAAAATTGCATTTTGGAGATATCTAATATTGCAGGGGTTTAAATCAAGTACAATAAAATTCATGGCACAATCATACTTCCATATTAAAACACTGGGAAAAAGTTATCATGAAAAATAACATGAAACTGTTTATAGTTAATTTACTGTTTACAACATACCTGGTAAAAAGTTTTCTTTAAAAAAAAAAAAATAATAAATATATAGTAGAGTTTTTCCTACAGCATAAAGGCAATAGTTCTTACACTGCTGGGGGATGCCAGTACTTAAAACAAAGATGACAGTGCTTAAAATAGAACATAATAAAACTGACACACACACACATATATATTTATATATATACTAGTTGAACAGCCCGTTACACAGGCCACAGTGCCTCTGGCAGCCGGTCGCGGGGCAGTCGCGCAGTAGAGACTGCCCACACCACTGCTGATACAGAGCAGCTCTGTATCAGCCGTGGCGCGGGCAGTTTGTACTGCGCATGAGTGCCGCACGTGCAGCAGTGTCTACTGCGCATGTCGGGTGTTACACACAACTTAGCGAATTATTATATAGGATATATATATATATATATATATATATATATATATATATGTATATCTACACATATACTCCCAGGTTGCAGAGTGAGACAGCACACATCTGTAGTCACTAAGTATCACAAATCATCATAGGAAGCCAAATGTTTTTGGTTCTTTAGCAGACCTTCATCAGGCTGAGTACATTTACGTATCTATTCTTATGTGACATGTACCATTCCTTTATTAAGTGATTTGAATATTGGTATATTTGTTATATAGATAGATAGATAGATAGATAGATAGATAGATAGATAGATAGATTAATTAGTAGTGATGAGCGAGCGTGCTCGGCCGATGCTCGGATCGGCTCGAGCATCGCTCTGCTCGGCACATGGCGGTACTCGTCGAGTACCGCCATGTGCTCTCCCGCCATGTTCGGGTGGCGGGGATCTGTGCCGGAAGAGGCACAGATCCGAAGACGCTCCGCTGGACCACCAGGGACTGGAGGTACGGGGGCATTGCGGAGATGAAGGGGGCATTGCGGAGATGAAGGGGGACATTGTGGAAGAGGGGCATAGACTCTATGCCCCTCTTCCACAATGTCCCCCTTCATCTCCGCTATGCCCGTCTTCCACAATGTCCCCCTTCATCTCCGCTATGCCCCTCTTCCACAATGTGCCCCTTCATCTCCGCTATGCCCCTCTTCCACAATGTCCCCCTTCATCTCCTCTATGCCATAGAGGAGATGAAGGGGGACATTGTGGAAGAGGGGCATAGCGGAGATGAAGGGGCACATTGTGGAAGAGGGGCATAGCGGAGATGAAGGGGCACATTGTGGAAGAGGGGCATAGCGGAGATGAAGGGGGACATTGCGGAGATGAAGGGGGACATTGCGGAGCTGAAGGGGGCATTCGGAGATGAAGGGGGCATAGCGGAGATGAAGGGGGCATTGACCAGGCACCCTCCCCTCATCAGAGCAGGGGGTGCCTGGTGTCGCCCCATTGAAGTCAATGGGGCTCGGGTGCTCGGCCGAGCACTCGAGCCTCAGGGGGTGCTCGGTCAGAGCACCCGAGCACCCGAGCATCGGGGTGCTCGCTCAACACTATTAATTAGAGGCAATCAGCACTCTCAGGAAGCTTTTATAAAGTGAAACAAATATTTATTGTAAGATCAACGTTTCGATCCCAGCAGGGATCTTTATTAACATACTCTTGATAAAAACGTTGCTCTTACAATAAATATTTGTTTCACCTTATAAAAGCTTCCTGAGAGTGCTGAATTTCACTACAATATTCAGCCTAATATACAGCACTCAGGCATTCTTCTACACATTGTGAGTGCCTCCATCTATCTATCTATATATATATTTGGTGTCACTTAGAAATGTCAGTGTTTTTGAAAGAAAAGAAAATCTTGTCTATTAAAATAACATCAAATGTATCAGAAATACAGTGTAGATACTGTTAACTATTGTAGCTGGAAATGGCTGATTTTTAATGGAATATCTACATTTGCTGCAAATGGAGGCTTCTTCAATGAAAGCAAAGTTTGAAGGACACAATTATTATTTAAATTAAAAATCATTATTTATAACCTCATCAACATCTTGACTGTATTCCCTATTCATTTTGCAACTATATATATATATATATATATATATATATATATATATATATATATATTTATATATATATATTTATATATATATTTACATATCTATCTATCTATCTATCTATCTATCTATCTATCTATATAATGTAAAAGTGTTCACTCCAGAGTAGAACAATGCAGTGGTTAGCTGATGAGGTGAGATGAAATCACTGTATAGGTCAAACCATTTAGACAATGCAGAGAGACTAATAACTCCCAGCATCTATAGTTTTCCCTACAGTAAATGGAATGGTTCTCTTTCAGCGTACTGGAGTGACAGATTAGTAAATATATACAACACATCTTATGCTCTGCAATATTTTATTGAATAGACCCATTAGAACTTCTTCTGCTTCAGCCATCAATCAAAGAAGAGTTAACTAGTTCTGTATAACATTTCATGCCCCCAGTCCTATGAGCCTCTAACTGTGTCCCACTGTGCTTCAGATCCAGATGTTAGTCCTCCCTTTTCCTTTGTCCTCACTCTGGTGCTGATGTTTTCTCTTCTCAACGTCCAATTCTTTCTTACTGTACTCTTGAGCTTTGCAGTCTTTTCAACATGGTGCCTTAGTTATTAAAGCGGAGACTAATCAGTGGATAACCTCTGTGGCTCAAACTGCAATACCTTTTATGGGAAGGCTGATATGCCTGGTAACTGGAGCACAGGCAATATCACAGGGATATCAACAGAGAAGAATAAAATGCAAGAGGGAGTGTCCTAGTGTTATTGTGATTTCTCATTGAGCACGTTAGACTTCACTGCTTGTTTCATCATGGATTATCCCTGATGAAGTGATCACTGAAACCCACAATACATGTCTCTGTTTAATGACTAAGGCAACATACTGAAGAGAAAAAACCCAAAGTATGTGGAGAAAGGCCTGGTTACTTCAGAGAGAGGAAAACATCAGCACAAGACTGAGGAGAATAGTGGAAACGAGAGGACTGTTATCTGTATCCAGAGAACAGATGAACATCTTTTGAGACTTGTAGTACTGGGGGCAGATGTGCTTGCTTGTTGACAAGAGTGAAGAGTGCAAAGTGTCTTGCAAATTGATGTTAAATAAAGATAAATTCACTTTTGTTTTATAGAATCTTGTACACTGTGGGTGAAAGAAGCCTCTTTGTAGTAGTGGTATACAAAAAGGAGGGTGTAACAAATAGGGAAGCACCCCTAGTGTTGGAAAACGTCTTAACCTAACTTGGCCACCACCACAATGCACCTGGTGGATCTATACTCACAAGAGTATTGGCTGAGTGTTCATTTATAACCCACAGCAACAACGCTTATTCTGATGATCACACTTTTCTCTTTAGGCTGCTCCTTCCATGATCACGTCTCCCACCACGTAACAAATATGAACTTGTAGCAACAAAAGAAAATAGAAGGGAGTCCTTCTATTTTCTCATTGTAGTAGCACCATTAAGGAATGTTGCAAATTCAGCTCAGTATGGTGTTGGTCCTACATGTTGTATCTAAGTACCATTATTCATCTCATCTATCCTTCATCACTTACATCACTTACATCACAATATTTACTATTATCATGACTATCATAATTATTTTGTCTACAACCATACTAGTGTGGGATATGTTTGCAAACTCTAAGGACCGAGGACTTAAACTGCACAGTGATTTGTTACTATTTCTCCTTTAAGCCTTCATTTACTTGTAATATAATGTGTGGGCATTTTGAGGTATAATTCCCCTAAACCCTGAGCGCATCCTCTTGCTTTTATGTCTGTTTGACATTACAAAAACTGAAAATACAGTGTGGTTTATTGAGCTTCACTGTAATCAGTAACTTGGGAAATGAAATGGGAGAAAAAAGCCTTAAAAGCTGTGGAGTAATTAAGTAAATTCAGTGACAGCTATAGCAGGTCCTGGGCAAGACTGGCTTCACTGAGCTGAAATAATGGCATCAACATCCCAATATCTCCATTAACATTTGGTCATTAATTATAACCCACTGACAATAAGAACTGAGACTTATAAGCAGTAGTGCAACTGTCTACATTACTTGCTAAAATAAAAAGTCATATTAATAATATATGCAAAACCTAAACTTATTGACATAAATAGAACACAAACTTTGCACAAATTCGGTTTGGCTTATTTGGGAATAATCACTGTGCAAATGTTTATTAACCCTTTGAGTGCCAGAGAGGTGCACAACACTTTGCTCTGCAATGTGTTGCATACCCCTTTGACACTCAGAGGGTTAAAGTTGACCTGTAGCCTATAGAATAAGAATTAAAATGGATTTTTGGAGAGTTTGTATAATTTCATTTACACAACATGCCTACCACTTTGAAGATACAAAATATTTTTTATTGTGAAACTAACAAGAAATAAGACAAAAAAAAAAGAAAACTTGAGCGTGCGTAACTCTTCACCCCTCCAAAATCAATACTTTGTAGAGCGACCTTTTGCAGCAGTTACAGATGCAAGTCTCTTGGAGTAAGTCTCTATAAGCTTGGCACATCTAGCCACTGGGATTTTTGCCCATTCTTCAAGTCAAAACTGCCCCAGCTCCTTCAAGTCAGATGGGTTCCGCTGGTGTACAGCAATCTTTAAGTCATACCACAGATTCTCAATAGGATTGAGGTCTGGGCTTTGATTAGACCATTCCAAGACATTTAAATGTTTCACCTTAAACCACTCAAGTGTTGCTTTAGCAGTATGCTTAGGCAGGGCCAGATTTGCAATAAGGCAGAGTAGGCATCTGCCTACAGGCACACCCCACAGAGGGGCGCCTGTCACTGAAATCAATTTTATTTATTTATTAGTATTTTTTATCACAGCGATTGTGCTGCGCACAGTGGCAGCAGTAACCATCCGCATAGTAAGGTCTGTGCTTCTTTCAGCATAGATCTGTATGCTGTTGCTCCCTCCTTGGCTCTTTAGTAATGCAGAGCGCTGGGAGATGACATCATCATCTCCCAGCACTCTGCATTATTGAAGAGAAGGCCGTGGGAGAAACAGCATACAGATCTTTGCCGAAGGACGCACAGACTTTTGCTGGCGCTGGACCACCAGGGAGGTAGGGAACAGATATGGGGGGCAATGTGAAGATGATGGGGGCAATGTGGAGCTGATGGGGGCAATGTGAGGGCAGGTTAGAAGCTGATGGGGCAATGGAGATGATGGGGGCAAGTGGGAGCTGATGGTGGCTATGTGAGGGCAAGTTGGAGCTGATGGGGCAATGTGAGGGCAAGCTGGAGCTGATGGGGCAAGCTGGAGCTGATGGGGGCAATGTGAGGGCAAGTTGGAGCTGATGGGGGGGCAACGTGAGGGCATTTTGGTTATGCGGGGGGTAATGTGGAGATTTGGAGCATTGTGTAGGTGTCCAGTGGAGATGGCCAATGGGGGGAGCGCTTCAGATTTCTGTGCCTACAGGCTCCTGAGATGTAAATCCGGCCCTGTGCTTAGGGTCATCATACTGCTGGAAGGTGAACCTCCATCCCAGTCTCAAATCTCTTGAAAACTGAAACAGGTTTTCCTCAAAAATTTCCCTGTATTTAGCACCATCCATCATTCCTTCAATTCTGACCAGTTTCTCAGTCCCTGCTGATGAAAAACATCCCAACAGCATGATGCTGCCACCACCATGCTTCACTGTGGGGATGGTGTTCTCGGGGTGATGAGTGGTGTTGGGTTTGCACCAGACATAGCATTTTCCTTGATAGACAAAAAGCTCAATTTTAGTCTCATCTGACCCGAGTACCTTCTTCCATATGTTTGGGGAGTCTCCCACATGCCTTTTTTGAACAGCAAACATGTTTGCTTATTTTTTTCTTTAAACAATGGCTTTCTTCTGGCCACTCTTCCGTGAAGCCCAGCTCTGTGGAGTGTACGGCTTAAAGTAGTCCTATGGACAGATACTTCAATTTCTTCTGTGGAGCTTTACAGCTCCTTCAGGGTTATCTTTGGTCTCTTTGTTGCCTCTCTGGTTAATGCCCTCCTTTCCTGGTTCGTGTGTTGTGGTAGGCGGCCCTCTCTTGCAGGTTTGTTGTGGTGCCATATTCTTTCCATTTTTTAATAATGGATTTAATGGTGCTCAGTGGGATGTTCAAAGTTTGGGATATTTTTATATAACCCAAACCGGATCTGTACTTCTCCAAAACTTTGTCCCTGACCTGTTTGGAGAGCTGCTTGATGGTGTTGCAGACTCTGGGGCCTTTCAGAACAGGTGTATATATACTGAGATCATGTGACAGATCATGTGACAATTTGATTACACACAGGTGGACTTTATTTAACTACAGTAATTATATGACTTCTGAAGGTAATTGGTTGTACCAGATCTTATTTAGGAGCTTCATAGCAAAGGGAGTGAATACATATGCACGCACCACTTTTCCGTTTTTTATTTTTTTGAATTTTTTTTTAAAAGTTATTTTCTTCATTTCACTTCACTAATTTGGACAATTTTGTGTATGTCCATTACATGAAATCCAATTTAAAATCCATTTTAATTCCAGGTTGTAATGCAACAAAATAGGAAAGATGCCAGGGGGGGTGAATACTTTTACAAGGCACTGTATGCTTTATTACTGATATGTTTGTAATATTTTTGAGAAATTAGACTTTATTAGTTCATGGCACAGTATGGCGTTTTATGTTATGGAACAATATTACCACACACACACACACTGAGCTATGAATAAATCTAGGCAGTTCTCATACATTGGAGTCATTTCAAATAGCATATGAAGACATGTTTGGCCGCGTACAGAACTAATTAGTGTACTGGGCAGAGAATAGGGGCAATTCTGTGGCAAACCAGCTGCACTGTAGGGAAGAAATTAAAAATCTCCAAATTCCAAATGATTGAAATGGGTCTTTTCACTGCTTCAATGCTAGTGTCACGGTTCCCAGGAATAAACCAGGAGTCAGTACGGTAAAGTAAAACAATCTTTTATTAGAGTAATACCAGTAATGCACGTAAACAGATAACACACAGTGGGTGATCAAAGAGGCAAGCACTGTATCAGAAATAGCAGTCTGCCAATAGATCAACCACACTGTCTGAGACTAGGCCTCAGCCCACTGGAGCCTTGAGTTAATTCAGAACGCCCAAAGGACTAGCACTGACTCAGCCTGCAGTCAATAAGCTAGGAGTCTGATAGAGCCCCAGGTGTCTGTGGAGCGGGCACCAACACACACGGAGGAAACAGACAGAGCCCCCTAGTCAGCACTAGAAAGGATAGTCAGACAAGCCGGGTTATACATGGAGCAGGTAGTCAGCCAGAGCCACAGGTTTGCACCAGATAGGATATCCCCTGAAGTGTTGGTATGCTGGATGTGCAGTGGACAGAGCCCCAGGTCAACATCAGTGTAGGTAGTCAGACAAGCCAGGTCATACATGGAGTGGGTAGTCAGCCAGAGACACAGGTTTGCACCAGAAAGAATGTTTAAGCCAAATTGGAACGCACAAGGAGACTGGTCAGACATAGCCACAGGTCAACACCAGAATGGATGGACAGACAGACCGAGTCATACACAGTTCAGGTAGTCAGCCAGAACCACAGGTCTGCACTAGATTGGGTGTCCACTACACAATGGGAGCAGGCAAAAGAGTAGTCAGACAGAGCCACAGGTCAGCACCAGAATGAATGGTCAAACTAGCCAGGTCATACACAGAGCCCCAGGGAACTGTATTGTACAACAAAGCAAGGACAACTGAGTCAGGACTCAGTATGCCCTTTAAACCCCTCCTCAGGAAGTAGGTAGGAGGAGCAGCTCAGAGGGAGGAAATAGGTAGGAGTAGACTACAAGAATCAAACACATAAAACAGAGGTCTGCTGCATGCTTGAAGCCTCGCATCTGCAGATCTAGCTTTGATGCGTCCAACCATGTGTCATTCCGGCAACATCCGTGCGGCATGGATGGCTGCTGAGTCCGAAGCGTAATTTCGAGCGTCGCCTGAAGCGGCAGCGCTGGATCCAAGGTAAACTGTAACATCTAGAGAGGTCTCCAGTTCATTGCTTGTAATGCATTTGAATCTTCTTTAGCATTTAAGGAGTTAAAAGCCCTGTTATATCAGTGGGAATTTGTATTTGTTCCCATGGTGCAGATGGCATGCCCCATAATTGTTCTAGTTATCGTCTGAATATAGGACCCAGTTTAGCTTGGTTGATGCCATATCACGTACCAACAAGGAGAAACTGAGAAAGAGAGAAGTAATCCCGAAGTAGCAATCTGATGAAGGTCAGACTCCTCCAACAAGGGATTAGGGAGCAAGACGCTGGAGTAAACAGCTTGGGTATGGTGGTTGCCTATACGGAGTTGTGCTGCGGCTATGCCGGGTAAAGGGACTAGCCGTGAAGCTTGATTGGTCGCCTTCGGTTGAGCCAATAGGGGCCTGAGATAACACCATGTAAACAAACTCTACATTCCTAATCCCCAGGGAGGAACTATCACCAACTGGAACTAAGGGAGGGTACTCACTCAGACCTTGCTGGAGTCTCAGAATCACTGGAGATGGGAAGTTGCAGAGCCGGGTCATACACAGGAGTCAGAGTAGGTGCCAAATCAGGAGACAGGAGAGAAGTCAGGAATCCAGCACACAAGAAATCCACAGATTAAATCGGCAAGTAGAAGAGTGGTCTTTAAAAGGAAAGTAATACTTCGTTTTAACTTTATTTTATTTTGTAGTCTTATCTCTCAAACCTTTATGGTTTAAGAGATATTCACAAGCAAAGTTTCCCCTCCCGCCCCTTTTACTTAGTGTAAGCCATCTCTTCTCAGATGTGGAATCCAGTCCATAGACCAGACAGATAACAAGCTTTTCAGGTTTTTCCCTTATCTTAATTGAAGATCGTCCCTCTCTGCAATCTACCTGGGCACCTCCCTTCTGATCTGCCTGAGCAGTGTTACATCAGTAAAAGGGGCGGGAGGGGGACACTTTATCATTGAATTACTCTTGAACTACAACTCTGACAGAATTGAAATAACACTCTCCAAAGTCCAAATACTATGATGATTAATTAGAGCTGCTTTTATTATGAAACATTACTATCCCTTTAATGGCTGGTCTGGGTCATACACAAAAAGGCAACCAGAACAGAGCAGGGATACTTGGGACTACACAGCGGGGCACTATACAAACGCTCCTGATGAAGGTGAGCATCCTCCTTATATAGCCGCAACCCGGAAGTAAGCGCAGAGTACCTAGCAATGGGGGATCAGCTGACCCGCTGCCAGGACATGTCATGCCCTCTGAGAACCACAGAGACGAACCGCATCAAGAGGCAGGAAGCAATATAACGGGGCAAGAAGCAGCCCTGGAAGTGACATGCCAACACTGCTGTATAAAGGAGGATCATGTTACAGATCATTACTCTCAGCTGAAGCGAGCAGCCAATCATTGGAAGGCATCTAGATTCATCCATGTTTTTTATTCTTGTAATTTGCTATTTTAATCTATTTTAATCTGTTGCCAATAGCTCAGAAACATTAAGGTTAAGACTAAATATCACTCTTACCAAGATATATTGTTGAAGATCAGTCATCAATGGACTCAAACAGAACGATACTTAAAGCAGAACTATCATGCATATAAAAGTGCCCCCCATCCCAATTAATTCTTACCATAGCAGTAAGCAAATAAATCCATTTATAATCCTTATTGATTGTGGCATTATTTAAAAATGTAAGTTATTTGGAGACTCACCGCCAGACATCTTGTAGTAGAGGCGTCTGTGCTTCTGTGCTGTCTGTTGCTGTCTGTACCTTAAAGGGATAGTAATACTTCATTTTAACTTTATTTTATTTTGTAGGCATTAAAAAAACATGAAGAATGATATAAGGCTTATCTCTGAAACCTTTATGGTTTAAGAGATATTCACAAACAAAATATCCCCCCCCTGTTCAACCAGATCAGAAGGGAGATGCCCAGGTAGACTGCAGAGAGGGACAATCTTCAATTAAGATAACGGAAAAAGCTGAAAAACTTGTCAAGGGGGGAAGGGCTTTCATTGTTTTCATACAAAGAAAAGTGTCCCCTTCTGTTATCTGTACTGTCATACAACCTGATCCACATCTGAGAAGAGATTGCTTACACTAGGTAAAAGGGGCGGGGAGGGGAACTTTGCTTGTGAATATCTCATAAACCATAAAGGTTTCAGAGATAAGACTTATATCATTCTTCATGTTTTTTTTAATGCCTACAAAATAAAATAAAGTTAAAACGAAGTATTACTATCCCTTTAAGGTACAATGCAACTCCCTCTTAGGTTTCTTGACAATCATTGAGGCGACAGGGACGGACAGAGATGCCTCTTTGGCAAGATGTCTGCATTGTTGTCTGCCGGTGAGTTTCAGAAGATTCTAAATAATGCCGGACTTAATAAGGATAGCTATGGTAAAAATGAATTGGGGGCACTGCTTTTTTTGGGGTGGGGGTTGTGAAAGTATTTTATCAGGAAGAATACGTTGAGATTGTCTCTCGTTTTCAAGTATGTCCTGGACTCATTTTATCTACCTCAGAAGGGTGAAAGGCAAAGCTGACCTTGCCAGGACTAGAACCTGTGACCTTGCGACATGAACAGATTCTACAGCTGGTGCGTTAGCAATAGTTCTGCTTCAAAGATTTTCCTGTTTGAACAGAAATGTGTTAATAAAAATGAATCAATTAACTCACCTGTACATAATCAATGATGTCATTAAAGGATAATTAGTATCACTTAATAACAGCCGCCCGTCCTCATACTATGGCCAAAACTTCCTAATGGCCTCTATAAATTTCATTCTTGTACCTTGATACAAGATTTAAGGCAGTACTATCAAAAGAAAAGTGGAGTATTTCTGAGGCAAACAATTTGGACTATGGGGGAGAATGCCCCTATAATCCAGTTGATATGTTTCACAACTCCTCCATGTTTTATTTGAACATATGACCCTTAATACCTTCAACATGTTTTGCATGCCATATCCATGGAGGCAGACATGACGGTTGCCTGGAGGACCACAGGACCTCAGACTCTTTCAATGCACATGATAATCTTTATGGACCACAAGGTTATGCAGTGCGTTACTTTACTCTAATAGGCTTATGCACTATTCAGGCTTCAGTGTGAAAAAACTGGCAGTAACTGTCATGTCTGCCTCCGTGGATATGTCTAGTGCTAATTGAAAATGTTATCTCTTGAACAAAAGCACAATTACTTTCATATGCCAATCTTTGGATGTAACGTACCTTGATATACTCCAGTAAAGTCTTTTGAAAAAAAGAAAAAAAGCATAATTACAAACACGGGGCATTAGAGTTTCCTAGTCATAGGTACTATTAGGAGGTGTGAATTTTCTTTTTAAATCCATGCATACTTGTGGCGCTTCAATACCGAACTTTGATACCCCTGCTGTGGACAGACATCTTTTTTCATCTGAGAAAATAAGAACCAATTATAAACGATGTTGGCAGTCCATTTCTCATTTTTAATTATGCCACTATATTATTAAAGGGCTAGTAACACTTAATATGTAAAGAATGATGAATTGTAGGGTTTTTCTCCTGAGTAAAACCAGGATACTTCCACTGCTGAAAGGTGTTTTATTCAAAAGTTATTGCAGCTCAAATTTGAAATTGTTATGTGCCATATCTCAGTGGCCTGAAATGATACAGTGGCGCTGTTGTGACATTATCCTTTGGACAGCTCTGGTCAGTTGACTATAAACCTCCATAAGGTGGTGTAGCAACAGCTCCACCGTAACATTTCAGGCCACTGAGATACTGCACATAAAAATTCAATAACTTTTGAATAAAACACCCTTTCATCAGTGATTCAAGAGAATACACCCTTTAACCCTTTGAGTGCCAGAGTAGTAAAGCAAAGCAATGTGTTGCTTACCACTCTGGCACTCAAAGGGTTAATATATAGTTTTTAACATAGTAAGTGTTACTATCCCTTTAACGAATTACTGAAAATGTATTAACAGTTTAAAAGGAAAACAAATTTCATGACATGTTCATGAACAGACTAAATTTAGATGAAGACCAATAATATTATATGAGCCCAGTCCAGATGAAATTGGGTTTGCACTTCTAACTAAAAGGGCAGAAACCTTTGGACAAACCAAAAACGTTGAATGGAATATTAGTCTTGATAGACTCTGAAAACGGACAAGTTCAGCAGATTTCAGAGAAATGGAATACAAATGGGTACACAGAGAGTACATCACACCTAATATGTCATTGACAGCTTCTGACAAACATCCAAGCGAATTATTATATAGGATAAACTAAATAAGGAATTCCCGTATGAATGTACTGAATGCAGAATATAGAATGCTGACTTTAAAATATGGAGTATCCCCAAAATAAACATGTTTTGGAACAAAATGGTGTGCTACATCAACATTTCCAACATTTCTTTAACATTTAATTGCTCAGAGCAATTATGCTTTGCACACCCCTCTGGCACTCAAAGGGTTAAACGCAAACATGAAAACTGCTCCATTTGCATTTAACACAGCTTGTAAAAGTAAAAAGTAAAAAAAAAAAAAAAAAAAAAAAAGATTAGCAATACAGAATTTTATATAAGCTATCTTAAGTGTGATTTTGTACCCTTTCTCTTATTCTCTGATAAAACTTCAGGGTGCCGCCTGGCAGCCTCGGCTTCTGCCCCTGGTGAGATGGAGCAGTCTCTGCAGCGCATGACTTCTGGCAGTCTCTACTGCGCATGTGCATTGTACGCAAACAGGGAGCATTGCAGCCTAGCAATATATAGTCTTTTGAAAAAAAGAAAAAAAGCATAATTACATTACATTAGAGTTTCCTAGTCATAGGTACTATTAGGAGGTGTGAATTTTCTTTTTAAATCCGTGCATACTTGTACAAAGAAAAAATATTCCTCAGAATTAGATTAAACGAGAACTACACCTCCTAATTATAACCCTCCACTTAACCTGTTAAAGCAATAAAACCTTAATAGCTACTACAGATCTGTCACTTGTTCCTTTGTTCAGTAGATAACTGTGGTTATTCACTAAGGTGTGATAAAGTGGAGATGACTTCTCCAGTTCCTATGTTCTATGGAGCCATTACTTACGTTTTAAAGATCTTGGTGCATAAGATCCATAGAATAACATAGGAACTGAAGAAGTGATATCACTGGAGAAGTCATTTCCGCTTTATCACCTGTTCATCACACCTTGGAGCATAACCCCCCACATATTCATAAAATACTGAATGTCATCTCCATGGAGGAGGACATGACAGAGGCTTGTGTACTGCATCGCTTAGCAATGTGTTGTGTACTCCTTTGGTCCTTAAATGGTTAAATAGCTTAATTCACTCTGCCTGGTTCAGTTTTAAAAGCCTGCCAGGAAATGTCATGTCCACCTACATCGAAATAACATCAGAACTAATTGAAGATGTTATCTATTGAACAATTTAGACTGTAAGCTCCTTGGGGCAGGAACCTCTTTCCTATTGTTTCTAAGAATGTGACACTTATTTAATCCCGTTTTGTTTATTGTAATATGTTTCTAATGTAACGTGCTGCATACACTGTGTGGTGCCGTATAAATAAAGATACACATACATACAAAGTCAAAATTTATCTTTAACCCTCCTTTGGTTTGCCACTAGATAATAATAAAGTGCTACTTGACATCTAATGAGAACTATTGATCAGCTGATTGGATGCCTTGAGGAACTCAAGCAGGTATTTTTTCAAGTGGATCTCAAGTGATCACATAAATGCTAGAATGGAGATGCATTCAGTGGAGCTTCTCATCACTTACAGCTAAAAGAAACAGCTTAGTGTGTGCAAACCCCACCAACAGCCCTCCAGTAGAACAAAGAACACGACAAATGGAATCATTTGATGTGATCAAAAGAGCAAACGCTCTGTAATTGCCTTTTATGATTAAGAAGATATAGTTAAAGTAACAGTAAGCAGTGTTTATTTTACAAAAAAAAATACTTTTAGGGCTTTTCCTGCCAAGTAAAACAAGGGTGCTCCCACCGCTGTTACTATTACATTGGAGGGGGTAATGTAGGAATAAGACAGATACTTTATAGATTATAATCTTTGAGTGCCTGAGGGGTACGTAACGCATTACTCTGCATTGCCTATAAATCTAAATAACCCCAAAAATATATATATATTTTTAACGGCCAGTACAACATATAGGAGATTTTGTAAGCTATTTAA
The DNA here is from genome assembly GCA_037306005.1 of Rhinophrynus dorsalis. Lineage (NCBI taxonomy): Eukaryota > Metazoa > Chordata > Amphibia > Anura > Rhinophrynidae > Rhinophrynus > Rhinophrynus dorsalis. The sequence continues at coordinate 219,427,526 of CM074725.1, forward strand.
AATCAGCAAAGTTAATTTAGGTGGTTGCAAGGTGATTACCGTATATGAATTTGCAAAATCAGCTCCACTAGGGTTAGCCTGTAATGTCAGTGGCTGCACTCTGTAGTATCAGAGGCGTAACTAGAAGCCACCAGGCCCTGGTGATGAATTGCCATGGGCCCCCCCTGACCACATTGGCTCCCTCAACCACATTTGCCACCTCCACATTGCCACTCAATCTCCACATTGCCCCTTCATCTCCACAATGCCCCATTCTCCACAATGCCCCCATCTCCACAATTCCCCCATATCTCCAAATTGCCCCTTCCACAAAGCCCCCTTCATCTCCACAATTCCCCCTTCATCTCCACATTGCCCCTTCCACAATACCCCTACCTCCAGTCCTTGGTGGTCTAGCGGTGTGGCTTCACAGATCTGTACCTCCTTCGGCACAGATCCCTAGAACTGAAACTCCTGTGCGCCGCTCTAGTAATGCAGAGGCTGGGAGATGATGTCATCTCCCAGAGCTCTGTATTACTAGAACAGCGCGCCGGTGGCCTTAGTGGGAGATCAGCTAAGCTGCAGATGGAGTTTCTGCGTGCGAGGGGGTCACAGGGGGCGACCCCTATTGTTATGCCTCTGGGTAGAATGTACTGGAGAGCATGATGTCGGAATGCAAGAAATGTGCGCATACGCTGAAGGCATTTTTCATGTGCAGATAGCTATTGCGCTTGTTCTAATGCAAGAAGCTATATCCCGAACGCTTCTTGAATTGTGCATGAAAAATTAGCTTTTACGAAAACACTACACAGATGTATAAAATCATTCTCAAAAGCTATTCCTGCATTAGGCACATTCGTTAGTCCATTCAGATAGATACGTTAATTCTAACCATGGCCACCAAAAAAAATATGCGCAGCTGTTCACTAATCCTGATTTTTCATGTGCAATTCAACAAAATCATGCGCAAACCTATTCGCTAGTGGTTTTCACTCTGGAAATAGCGATTACACATGTTGCCTGCATTCCGCCATTGTGCATACCGATGCACAAACATCTTTTAAACCCCTTTACTGGCAGAGCTGTATCCAATGCATTGCGATACCCCTTTGGCACTCAAGGAGTTAAGACTTTAAAGCGGAACTACCACCATAGTTAAAGTCACCCTGCAATAATTAGGCAGATGGCAACTAGCTTAATAATACATATATTACCTCTCTGAATGAGCTGATTCTAAAGTAATTATGAATCTTCTGAGACTGACGGCTAGGTTAGTGCAGTCCATGAGCCTGTGCTGTCAATCCCTTCCGTTGCCTTTCGGCACAGTGCAGTGCTGTGTAATGGAGACCGGGACTGACAGCGCCTGGCTTCCGGTCTCGGAAGATTAATGATTTCTTTAGAATCGGCTCGTTCAGAGAGGTAAGCTAACTATTATGAAACTAGTCACCATCTGCCTAATTATTGCAGAGCGACTTTAAAGGGATAGTAATACTTCGTTTTAACTTTATTTTATTTTGTAGGCATTAAAAAAACATGAAGAATGATATAAGTCTTATCTCTCAAACCTTTATGGTTTAAGAGATATTCACAAACAAAGTATCCCCCCCTGTTCAACCAGGTCAGAAGGGAGTTGCCCAGGTAGACTGCAGAGAGGGACAATCTTCAATTAAGATAAGGGAAAAAGCTGAAAAACTTGTCAAGGGGGGAAGGGCTTTCATTCTTTTCATACAAAGAAGATTGTCCCCTTCTGTTATCTGTCTGGTCATACAACCAGATTCACAGCTGAGAAGAGATGGCTTACACTAGGTAAAAGGGGCGGGAGGGGGAAACTTTGCTTGTGAATATCTCATAAACCATGAAGGTTTGAGAGATAAGACTTATATCATTCTTCATGTTTTTTTAATGCCTACAAAATAAAATAAAGTTAAAACTAAGTATTACTATCCCTTTAACTATGGTGGTGGTTACTTTAATGTAAGGAAGCCCTGTATGCATATGCAAGAACATGATGTAAATTTAGTCTATTTTCTCTGTGCCCTGTTTAATACATTGTGTTAAACAACACACAGAGGAAGGTAACACCCCAAAATGCCCATAGGCTGCTCATTACCCTCCCCCTGGTGCAGACGATGTTAAGGGAAGAATTTTTGGTGTAAATCCAATGTTATTGTACCTCTCAATCTGGAGCTAGCATCTCACACTTCGTATTTTAAAAATAAAACAGTTGAGGTACAAGAATCCACCCTGACTGAATACCACTCCAAACACTTCCAGGCATCCCAAGGGTTGGGAAGGGCCTGTCAGATTCCAGAGGTTTAAGAAGGCACGTGGGAGGCTCTAAATCAGGAAATGCTTCGAAATATGGAAGAGTTGGTAATCAACCCATCGTTCTTACTTATTTTTATCTCTAATCTGTTCAATCTATTTAAAGGAGGAGGAGGGAGAGACACCCTTCCTATAAATATCATTCTTGGCTTTAACTGAAAGAACAATATTTTTGTGACATAGATGTTCTTTTACAAAAACATCAGGATGCTATAAATTCTTATAAAATACATTATATCTATTTTCTTTCTAAATGGTATATCACAGATATTAGTCTGCATCAAATAATATAAATATTATCCCCTTGGATGTCTGAGATGTCTCCAACACAATGCACAATGCTTTGGAAACCTCTGTAAATGTATTTCCTGACAGCTCCAAAAATACTGTCACATATTGATTTGTTTTATAGAATATTGTGGATTAACTCAGAGAAATCTGTGTTCCACAACATTGATTCATTTGTGTTGAAAGTAGAATCAAATGTCAAATACTTGTTATGTTATTGACGTTGGGCATTCACATAGTTGGAGGCATGTACTAATCCTCCAGGGCAGCTGCTTTGGCTACAGGTTTCAACTGATGTTGCCACAAGTCAGGTTTTAGAGAGCCACTAATTACATACCAAAGAACAAGCAGAGATGTATTAAGAATATGACCTGTTGGTGCGTGTTTGTGGACTGACATTGGGAATTACTGCATTAGAGTGTATGATTAGTGAGTACCGGCGTACATCCTCGAACATTATTAAGACTTTAAGGCAAGCAATGCAACAATGCCGGACCTGTTTTATTTAATATCTCTTTAAGTGATATTACTGGTGGACTTCAAGAGAAGGGGTGCCTTTTTGAGGATGATGCAAAGACACATAACAGGATTGAATTACTGCAGGGAGAAGTTAAATAAGAAGTGAATTTAAAAAAATAAAGGAATGGGGTTCCGGTTTTGCATCCAGTATGGGATCATTGTGCTAACTCTCCAGAGGGACTTGTATGGAATCCATCTCCACCTTTATATAGACTTAATGGTACTCTGCTGATAACAACAGCAGAAGAAGGGGACTTGGGAGTAGTAGTTAATCTAATGATTTAAAGGTAGGCAAGTAATACAGAAAAAAGCCATGGGGAAAGCCAGTAGGATACTGTGTTGTATAGGAAGAGGCATTAGTAGTAGAAAAAGGAAAAGTCCTAATCCACTATACAGATCACTGGTTCAACCTTATCTGGAGTATGGTGTACAGTTCTGAAGACCATATTTCCAGGAGGACTTCAATAAATTAAGAAGTTAACCCCTTAATGACCAGCCAGTCTGGAAGCGGGGAGCCATTAAGGACCACGGCATATATATATTTTTTTTAACTTTTGAATTTTGGGAGACCAAATAATTCCGTGATGTGCCAGCACCATCACCAGTCCTTATCTGCAGGACATGCCTGACAGTCCTGGCATGTCAAGTGTCCTTAAGGGGTACAGTGGAACTGTCACCTTAAAACATCTTAGGGGATTATAAAACAAAGAAAGACCACACATCTACTTATACACCAAATGATTTAACCCTTAATGCGTCTAATGTGTAATTATAAATTATAAATAGGACAAACATTATTGCACCACCAATGTCCCATAAATAACTTTCTTTTATTGATTTTCCAACCTTTTCTCTTATTAACTCGTTCAGTACACCCATACTGTACATGGTTGATGTAGCCAGTTTGGCAGCTGCATACCTCCCAAGTGTCCTTCTTTGAGACCCAAATTCCTCTGTCCCTCTTTTCTACCCTTTTGTCCCTCTTTTTAGGAGATAAGAATGAGTAGTGTATATTACATTGCTCCACAGCAATAAAATGCAAATAAATGTGTAGTTAATCTTCAGTATATGTGTTTATAAACTAATCTGCATAAATAAAATACTTTGATCTTGTTCTAAATCATTTATTGGTTACACAAAGAGGTGCCAGTAGATCAAGAAAAAGCCTAAAAATTCTTTATAATGCCCCGCCCACCAGCTTTGCCCCCAGAAACACCAACTAAAACTCAAGTGTCCCTCTTTGGCCATTTGAAATGTTGGGAGGTATGCAGCTGATGGGTTAAATTAGTGACTGCGATGGCTGCTCTGTCCTTGGAGTCAACAGCAGTTCACTTTGGTCTTTCCTGTATATTCCACCTTCACATGGTAGGCGTTTCTAATACACTATTAGTAAGCGTTCTAGTTTCCTTGTATACAATGCAGTGTTGCAATGTGTTGCAATATCTAGGTGAAATAGGGAAATTACTAATATAGCAAGTGTGACAGTCACTACTGCACATTAAGATCATTTTCCTTCTTCAGATTGTTTTAACCCCTTAGTGACCGGCCTCGTGCTCATGCGGCCGGCACTTAACGCCCGCTGAACATTTTTTTAAATTTTTTTAACGACTTTCGGGGCGTACATGTACGTCCTCTGTCAACCTGGGACATCCACTCGGGACGCACATGTACGTCCTCGGGCGGTAAGGGGTTAACCCCTTGAGTGCCAGAGAGGCCAGATGTGGACATGGGGAGAAGAGACTTTGGGAAACAGCCCCCCACACACATACACACAAGCACGGATTAATTGCTATATGCCTTTAACACCATAGGGGAGATTTACTAAGTTCCTATGTTATTCTACGTAGCCTATTCACTAAGATTTCTTCAGCTTTGGAGATCTTAGTGAATAGGATCCATAGAATAACATAGGAACTGGAGAAGTGAACAACTGGAGAAGTCATCTCCACTTTATCTCCTCTTTATCACCGCTTAGTGAATCTCCCCCCATGAGTGCCAAAATAGATCTGAAATCCTTTGCTATGTTTTGCACGTGAACATGGAACACAAAGTGTTAAAGTTGGACTTGGGCTGGAGATGGGAGGAGTGAATCACACAGAGGGCAGACCAGGTGAACTAGAGGAGGTCATTTGTGCCAGCAGGGGACTGGATAGCACAGAAAACTGCTAAATCCCTTTTAATAAAGGAAACAAATATGACACAACATAGAGGTGATTTCACTAGACGTAAGATGATAGTTCCACTTACATATTTATAGTTCGGAAGGTAGTAGGGAGAGGGGTGTTATGATTGAAACCTTCAAATATATTAATCCTTTGAGTGCCAGGTAGGTATACAATGCATTGCAATACAATGCATTATATACCTTTCTGTCACTGAAAGGGTTAAGGGACTTTCAAGTTCAGAAAAAGCTCCTTTTCAGAGTAAAAGGAAAACAGAACAATAGGAAATGTGTTAAAATTGGATGAAATAAAATAAGACGACGTATGAAAAAAATTACATTATGGAAAGGGTGATAGACAGGTGGAATAGGCTCCCAGCAGAAGTGGTTGAGGTCAAAACATTAACCCTTTGAGTGCCAGAGGGGGTATGCAATGCATGGCAGAGCAATGCGTTGCGCACCTCTCAGGCACTCAAAGGGTTAAATGATGGTAAGAACTCATGGGATAGACATGTGCATACCTCCCAACATTTCAAATTGGCAAAGAGGGACACTTGTGTTTTAGGGGATGTTGCTGGGGGCATGGCTGGTGGGCGGGGCATTACTGAGAATTTTCATGACAGGTTGACAGCTCCTTGTATAATCTAATAAATGACTTATAACACACAGACTAATTTATAAACACATATACGGATATTTAACCCCTTAACGACCCTTGACGGTCATAGTACGTCAAGGGTCGATTTGACTGAACGACCGATGACGTACTATGACCGTCATTGAATTCCGGGCTCCCCCCGCGGCTGCACGCCGTTCGGGGAGTCCGGAATGCAACGGAGCAATAAAAAAAAATGCTCCGTTGTCATTCAGTCGCGCCCGTGCGCCGATTCCCCCGTCGTTAAGGGGTTAAACAAACAATAATGTTAGTTTTATTGCTGTAGAGCAGAATGATACAGTTATATATACACCTCACCAGTCTGATCTCCTAAAAAGAGGGACATCAGGGTGGGAAAGAGGGACAGAGGGATTAGGGTCTAAGAGGGACTGTCCCTCCTAAAGAGGGACACTTGGGAGGTATTCATGCGGCTTTTCTAAGAATAAAATAAGCCTGAGATAATTAGGTAGGGAAATGGGCAGACTGGATGGGCCAGTTGGCACTTATCTGTCGTCAGATCCTAGGCTCCTGAGTAATCAAGCCCTAAATGTCTCCTCTATATCACAGAAATTAAATAAAGCTATCCCACTTTCCTCTCCTTCTTGTATATAACTTTAAAGGGATAGTAATGTTTCTTTCAACACATTTTAATATTGTAGACATAAATGTGTTAAAAAGAACCATTACTATCCCTTTTTATAGAAACATAAAAACATAGAATATGACGGCAGATAAGAACCATTCGGCCCATCTAGTCTGTCCATTTTCCTACTGTAAAAACCTCAAACCTTGTTTGGTCCTTGGTCTTTTCTTACATTAATGACAGCCTTATGCCTATCCCATGCATGCTTAAATTCCGTCACTGTATTAACTTCTACCACTTCTGCTGGTAGGCTATTCCACTTATCTACTACCCTCTCAGTGAAGTAACACTTTCTTACATTATGTCTAAACCTGTGTCCCTCTAGTTTTAGACTACGGCCTCTTGTCCTAACATTTTTACTCCTTTGAAATGTACTTCCCTCTTTGCACTTTGTTGAATCCCTTCATGTATATGAATGTTTCTATCATATCCCCTCTCTCTCTCTCTTTTCTCTCCTCCAAGCTATACATGTTCAGATCCTTTAGACTATCCTGATATGTCTTTTCCTGTAAACCAGTCACCATTTCAGTAGCCCTTCTCTGAATTTTCTCTAGAGTATCTATATCCTTCTGGAGATGGGGTCTCCAGTACTGTACACAATACTCTAGGTGAGGTCTAACTAGAGATCTGTAGAGTGGCATGAGTGGCCACTTCCCTTTTTCTGCTACCAATGCCCCTAGCTATACAACCCAGTACCCTGCTTGTATTTCCTGCTGCTTTATTACAATGCCTGCCTACCTTTAAGTCATTAGAAATAATTACTCCCAAATCCCTTTTCTGTGTTGTCTTTGACAGCACAGTACCATTAACAGTATATTTTTCCTTTGGATTTTTATGTCCCAACTGCATTATTTTACATTTATCAATATTACACTGCAGCTGCCACACTCTTGTCCATTTTTCTAATTTACCTAAATCATTTGTTATTTGGCTTATTCCCCCTGGAGTGTCTACCCTATTGCAGATCTTTGTATCATCTGCAAAAAGGTATACTTTACCTTGAAGACCTTTTGCAATATCAGTAATAAAAATATTAAAAATAATGGGCCCAAGTACTGATCCCTGAGGTACCCCACCAGTAACACTCCTTTCGTCCGAATATTCTCCATTGACCGCCACCCTCTGTCTCCTGTCACTCAGCAATTGCCTTATCCATTTAACTATTTTTGCATCCAGACCCAAACACTGCAATGAGGGACAGTGTCAAATGCTTTACTGAAACATGGCACAGAGGAATTGAATGCTCCAAAGCCCACCCCTCCCAAATACACAAGGGTTTAAAGGATCAGTAAACTTTTTTATGAAAACATATATTTTTTAAGCTTTTCCTGCTGAGTAAAACAAGGAAACTCCCAACACTGTCAGTTGTTTTATTCAGATATTATAATATTTCGAATAATCAGGAAGTAAATTGCAGTGTGTTTACTTCCTGAAAGCTCTGACAGGAAGTGATGCAGATGAAGTTTGTATCATATTCTATAGAAAACTGTTTGTCAGTGACTTTCCTCTTAGATAGCATGTAACAGAACAACTAATTGGAATTTGACCACTAGAGGACACTGCTAATGTAAAAAGACATTAGTTTCAACTGCAATAACTCTGGAAATATGCATCTCTCAGAAGTGGGAGTACCCTTATTTTACTCAGCAGGAAAATCTTTACAATCCTATATAATAATCCACTAGAATGTTTATCATGATGCAGTCATGCGCAGTAGAGACTGCCTGCTTTTGGGCAGTCTCTACTGAGCATGATTGCATCGCGTGAGTGAGGCGACACAAGACTGCATCTGGTGGAGCTGTGAGGTAGCGGCGTCTTATCTCTTTGAGTGCCAGAGGGGTACGCAACACATTACAAAGCAATGCATTGTGTACACCTCTGGCACTCAAAGGGTTAACATTTTTACACTAGTGTATATATATATATATTTCATAACAAAAGTTTACTGCTGCTTTAAGAGGAGAGTTAGTAAATTGGCCTTAGGCAATAGTAGCTCTAGGTCAGTGGTTCTCATCCTGGGTGCTGGTACTTTGAGGCACCCCAGGCACCAGCTTAGGATGCCATGCTTTTCTATGTAAACTTTTATAACAATATGAATACTTAAGTTTTGCACCTATAATTATGGAAATGTTATTGCCCAATATATTTGTTTTGTCATTATTATGAGAAAACGTAAGAATAACCATATTGTGCATTTGTTCCCCTTATTACAACAATGACAAATATCCTATCCAGTGTAATTGGTGCCCTGAAAACTCCAGACTGCAGGTTAGAGTGCCTCCAGCAAAACGAGATGGATAACCACGGCTCTAGGTAATCAGTTCCAGCTCTAATATAGCTCATAATCGCATTAGCACATCCCACCTGTTGTGTTCTTGATCTCTGGCATATATAGAAGAAGGCTAAAATATAAATATTAACCCCTTAAAGACCCTTGACGTGCCAGGACCATCACAACGGTCTCCGCAATGCATTGCGTACCCCCCGGCACTAAAAGGGTTAAGGACCGGTGATGGTCCTGGCACGTCAAGGAATTCCGGGGTCTCCCCACAACTGCGCGCGGCTCAAGGACTGTGAAATCGATTGGCAGAAAAAAAAAAAAGTCCCGTGGTCCTTACCTGACGACCTTGAGCTGCCACAACTGGTCACTAACGGGTTAAAAGTCATTTCTGGGAAAACCAATTGCACCATAGGGGAGAAGAATAGCAATTTCCCCAAATTCACATGTATTTAACCCTTTGAGTGGCAGAGGGGGTATCCAATGCATTGAAAAGCCATTCATTAACCCTTTGCGTGCCAGAGAGGTATCTTACACATTGTAACGCAATGTGTTGTACATCAACCTGGCACTCAAAAGGTTAAAGGCCTCTCTAACATTCAAGGGGTTAAAATCCCCATTTAAACAAATGTGAATTTTCAGCCCCCTATTATATCGCTGTTTGTTTGACCCACAATTTCACCACAGCTCAATGGGCCTTATTCATTACGCTAAAGATGGGGCGATTTTGTAGCGGACCAATTACACGACGGGGTAATTGAAAATTCTCCATGGGATAAAAGCGGTTCAACCCCCTTGACTGCTAATAAAGAGGTCTCCAACACATTGGTAAGTAAGGCATTGAAAACATGTCTAGCATTCGAGAGGTTAAAAGCCCCATTTAAATCAATGGCTTTTGTGACATTTTCATTTCTGCCCCTATAGTGCAGATGGTTTGGTCCAGAACCGCACCTCTTTAAAGGGACACTAATGTCCCATAAATTATACTTGTTTGTAAAGGTTTAAAAGTAAGTTAGTTGGCACAAATCCTATCTCTCAAACCTTTAAAGTTTGAGAGATATTCGCCTGTAAAGTTCCCCCTCCCTCCCCTTCTCCTGACATCAGCGCTGTGCTGACAGCAGGAGATCCCGGTCCGGGGACCAGCCAGCGGCTCAGCAGCAGAGCAGAAATCGCGTTATTTAAAATAATTAGTTCACTGGAAAGGTCTACAAAGTGTGCCTGGTTTGCAAGCACACTTTGTAGACCGTTCCCATGAAGTAGTTATTTTTAAATACTGAGATTGTGGCACAGCTGACAGCAGGAAAAGGGAAACTTTATAAGCGAATATCTCTCAAACCATAATGGCTTGAGAGATAGGATTTGGTGCCAAATAACTTATTTTTTAAACCTCTACAAACCAAGCATAATTTTTATGGGACATTACTATCCCTTTAAATTGATGAATAAGGCTCAAAGCACATTAACTCTTTGAGTGCCAAAGAGTTATCCAATGCAGTACAATGCAATGCGTTGGATACCTCTGTGACATTCAAAGGGTTAATGGATAATAAATATAAATATATATATTTTTTTTTTTTTCTTTTTTTCATTTTTTTTTTTTCGGAAAACATATTCCACTACTAAATACCCCTCTGTATTCCCATAAAAAAGGCCAGATTTTAAAAAACGTAAAGAATAATATAAACAATGTTTAATTATTCATTTCAGACCTGTAAGTTATAAAAAAAAAATGTAGTTTAGCTCTGGTGTTCACTCGCAGACTTCCTAATTACTAATTATTTTGCACAATGCTTGGAGCATCGCTAATTACACAAATGCAGTTCATGACCATCCATACAGTATGGCAGTAGACAATATGTAAATTCTACCTTACCTACAGTTTAATGACAAAAGGTTACTTCTGCCCACGTACTTCAAAAACGTTATTCACAATTATGTAATCGCGAAAGGTTGTAGATAGCTGTTAACTGTTCGAGGATATGTGGTTTTTTTGCTCAGTTCAGGAGAAAAAAAATCTACAGCTTCCCTTTTTTTTATTGCAAAATCTGTAAAATGAACAGGTGTGCGCAATCATGAACCACAATCGCACCCAAACTGTTGCCTTTTCTAAAAATTCCACTGGACAGTGATACGTGGTTCTGTGTTGCACAAGATCTCGTCTTCCTGGTGACTCATTCCCCCATGTTAGGTGATTTTCTATATTACAGACTGCAATTCCCATAACAAAGTGACCTATTGCATTCACTTTGAACCTGCAAATGTATTTCTTTAGAAATGAAAAGAATAGGAAGGTGGTCACTAGTGTTGAGCGAGCACCACGATGCTCGGGTGCTCGGGTGCTCTGACCGAGCACCCCCTGAGGCTCGAGTGCTCGGCCGAGCACCCGAGCCCCATAGAAATGAATGGGGCGACACCAGGCACCCCCTGCTCTGATGAGGGGAGGGTGCCTGGTCAATGCCCCCTTCATCTCCGCTATGCCCCCTTCATCTCCGAATGCCCCCTTCAGCTCCGCAATGTCCCCCTTCAGCTCCGCTATGCCCGTCTTCCACAATGTGCCCCTTCATCTCCGCTATGCCCCTCTTCCACAATGTCCCCCTTCATCTCCTCTATGCCATAGAGGAGATGAAGGGGGACATTGTGGAAGAGGGGCATAGCGGAGATGAAGGGGCACATTGTGGAAGAGGGGCATAGCGGAGATGAAGGGGCACATTGTGGAAGACGGGCATAGCGGAGATGAAGGGGGACATTGTGGAAGAGGGGCATAGAGTCTATGCCCCTCTTCCACAATGTCCCCCTTCATCTCCGCAATGCCCCCTTCATCTCCGCAATGCCCCCGTACCTCCAGTCCCTGGTGGTCCAGCGGAGCTTCTTCGGATCTGTGCCTCTTCCGGCACAGATCCCCGCCACCCGAACATGTCGGGCGAGCACATGGCGGTACTCGACGAGTACCGCCATGTGCCGAGCAGAGCGATGCTCGAGCCGATCCGAGCATCGGCCGAGCACGCTCGCTCATCACTAGTGGTCACACTAAGACATAGAGTCAATTAAACTCTTTAAAGGAAAAGAAACACTTCCAAATTATAACACCTTGTACCTTACTATGGAAAGAAAATCCTAATAGCCCCTATGATTTTTCAGTTTCACATATCATGCCCATGGAGACTGGACTGAATCAGGCAGTGTGCAAGAACCTACTTAAAGGGATAGTAATGTTTCACAAAAACAGCAGCTCCAATTAATCGTCATAGTATTTGGGCCATGGAGAGTGTTATTTCAGTACTGTCAGAGTTCTAGTTCAAGAATAAGTCAATCATAAAGTATCTCTATCCCATCCCTTTTACCTAGTATAAGTCGCCTCCCCTCAGATTTGGAATCTGGTCCTGGGACCAGACAAGTCACAGCAAGGGACAATCTTCTTACTGCGAACATAAGGAAAAGCCTGCCCCCCTTGACAGGTTTTTCAGGTTTTTCCTTATGATCACTGAAGATTGTCCCTCTCTGCGATCCATCCGGACAGTCTTGCTGCTCTGAAGTGAGCAGTGTTACATCAGTAAAAGGGACAGGAGGGGATACTTTATCATTCAATTACTCTTGAACTACAACTGACAGTATTGAAATAACTCTCCCCAAGGCCTAAATACTATGAAGATTAATTGGAGCGGCTGTTTTTGTGAAACATTACTATCACTTTAAGGCTGATTTAGTAAGAAAAGGAGCCATTCTAAGACAAAACGGCTGTGGCATACCGTGCAACTCAATAGCAATCTTTAACCCTTTGAGTGAATGAGAAGTATCCAAAGCATTTCGACGCAACTGGCACTCACAGGTTTAAACATTTTTGTTCTAATAGAAACATTCTTGGAGTGGCAAAAACTCTGCATGAATTTGCTAAAATTCCTGCGGGAAAAAAGCTGGAGTTTGCATCCATCCTGAATCATCTGAGGGGGGAATGACAAATACTATTCCATGGTAATGCAGGCTCTGGAAAAGATTTGCAAGCCCTGCACCTGCCTAATACCAATTACAAAGCTACTTCCCCCCCACACACACACCTCCCTTAACGCAGCTTGCGCCAAGGGTGGGGCAGGGAGTTTTGGGTCATTCATTTTCTCTTAACACCATGTATTAACCGTCTTGGTACCAGAGGTATGCTCAATGCACGCTCACCTCTGGCATTCAAAGGGTTAAACAAAGCAAGGATGTAACTTTACTGCAGATTCCTGTGCATGATATGAGACAGGTATAAAGGGATTGCTGACATAGAAGTCTTAAAGGGACAGTAATGTCCCATAAATTTTTTTTAGAGTTTTGTAGATCTTAAAAAAATAAGCTAAATGCCACAAATCTTTTCTCTCAAACCACTATGGTTTGAGAGATATCTTCGGTTAAAGTTCCCCTCTCCCTCCTCTTCTCCTGACGTCAGTTTTACAGCTGACATCAGCAGAAGAGGAACTTTAGAGGATGATATCTCTCAAACCATAGTTGTTTGAGAGATAGGATTTGTGGCATTTAGCTTATTTTTTAAGCTCTACAAAACTTTTAAAAACATTTATGGGACATTACTGTCACTTTAATGACGACAGATTGTGTACAACTATATACACTTAAGTGATCATACACTGTGCTGTATACTCTAGGGTTCGGTCATGGTTGCTGTACGCTATCACGATTGGGGCTATTCTGGCAGATACATACATACACACATACACACTCAATTCCGTTTTGACATTTAGATCACTTGATAACCAATTTAAAGAGATAGCAATATCTCAGTATAAAGTAAGATTCAATCGTTCCTTATACTTTGTAATAATGCTCTGTATTGTTGCCAGTGTTCTAATTGGTGCAGTTTTTAGTGTAATTATATTATAAAGTCCTCCTGCCCCTTTCACAGATGTCACAATATTTTCCTCAGAGTAGAAAGCTGTCCTGACAGATCGCAATGAGAGACAATCTTGTATCAGCATAAGGAAAAACTTGCCATGCTTTGTCAAGGGGACAGGGTTTTCCTTATACTGATAGCCACATTGTCCTTCATTGTGATCTGTCTGGTCAAGTGACTGGATTTGAGATCTGAAGGAAGAATAGCAACATCTGTAAAAGGGGTGTGAGGGGGAAACTTGCCTAGGGGCGCCTAGGATTTAAGTCTGTCCCTGATTGTGTGCATCATTCCATCAGAGTAAGAACATCGGTGCAATGCCGGGAATGTTGGCATTCAGAAATATAGACTTTTCCACATCCCTAGCCAGGACAAAACAATGAGATTATCAACCTTTTTGCCTATACTTTTTATTAATTTTTCTTTTTTCAATTTTATTTGCACCTCTATGTCCTGACAGTAAACTGCCTATATCTTTTGTTTCCAGAGAGTTTTCTGGTCAGTCTACTCTCAAAGCAGGACAATGTAACACTATCCCTACAGTACTGATTGATCTGTATGCTGTATGCTATGTTCTTTACATTGTATCTTTTTACATTGTATCATAATACCTTGTTTTGCAGTCCATGATAGAAAACTCTCTGAAACCAAATTTAGGGAGATCATTATCAGCGACACAAAAGTGTGAAAAAGTAGGTGAACATGAGAAAAAATAATAATACAAAGTATAGGCAATTTAACTTTACATATCAGGGGCAGATTGTATTTACCGACAAGCTTTGTCTGAAGCCACACACATCCAGGGCCTGCAGTAAGGAGGTGTTATGCAAATCTCCTCTATACTGGCTGTCCCATTGGTGTAAGCATGGGGTGTGATTTTCACAGGAGTGAGTGGGCAGGTTTATCCCCCTGGTCACTCCCATCAAAATCTCTGCAAGGACTTCACCTTCTACCACAGACACACCCCTCCCCTAGACTACACACCCATCCCTCCCTTTTGCCTCACCCAACTATATGGAGTCTCTACTAGTCATCCTTTTCCCTGCATTTGACCTGTGTACTTGCTGCCATTCTACTACTTTGTGTTCCTTCACTTTCAAATTCTGCGAAGACATTTGTGTCCCTCACATTCTTATGTGGTCTTTATTTTGCTAAAGTTAATCATCCCGGGTGCAAAGCACTGCCTGTTTGTGCCTCCACTCACTCTGTTGATGTTACATTGGGCCATCCATGCAGGCTCTGGGGAACCATTATCTCTCTTGCTTCCGGTATGCTGGGAGCACTTTACACATCAATCTACCACCTCCCCACCTCCGATTATCTCCACATCACCCTCCAATCTCCCACATTCACTAACCCTCCATCCCTTCACCCCATTGACTCAGGCCTATCTGGGTCGGTGGGCCACTGCCTCACTTCATCTCCCGTTTGCTACTGTAAAGCAGCAGGAGGTGAAAATGAGCACGGCAGGCCCAGCACCTAATTGGAGGCCACTCATAAATATAAAGAGGCGTGTGTCAGGAGCAAAGGAGGTGTGCTTCATAACTGGGGCTCACAGCACAGTGGACTGCCTCTTTGCACCGGAGTTTGCCACCACATCGGGGGGTGTTTCTTCAGACAGATTCGGTCAGCATAAGAGCAACATTAATTCTCTGTGCCAGACCGGCTCTGCAATGCATTGCATACATTAGGGCACTTAAAGGGATAAAACTGCTACATCACAAACTGAGAATGGTAAAGAAAAAGATCAGTTGAATCTTGTTACACTACATTTTTTTGAGAGGAGCCATACCCCATGTGTAACTCCATTGTGCATGGATATTACAATGAAGCCATGAGGGCATGAGAATTTTCACACACAGTGCAGGTCTGCCCATACGAGATGCAGTTTTGTTACGTCAGATAACACCACCTCGCATACACGCAGACTTCCACTGATGTACTGCCTGTAAGTAAAAGAACACAGGGCTTCATGCCTCCCATCTGTCCCTTTTATCGCTTTTATACTTTACAGAGGTTGGCTTGTTCAGTAGGGCAGAAGTGGCATTGGCAGTCTGTCGCAACTTAACTCCTTGAGGAACAAAGAGGGAGGCAATGCTTTCTGAAGCAATGAATTGTACACCTCTCTGATCTTTAAAGGGCTAAAAAGGAACGTGTCGTGAGCTTCAGAATGCAAATATTTCAGGAACACTGCCTTATACAAACAAATATAGCTGTTGATACCTTTATTGGCTAACTAAGCAGATTTAGGATGCAAGCTTTCAAGACCTCTTAGGTATCTTCGTCAATCATGTTATCTGCATGCCTGAGGAAGAGACTTAAGAGGTCTTGAAAGCTTACATTCTAAATCTGCTTAGTTGGCCAATAAAGGTATCAACAACTGTATTTGCCTCCTGTATTTCTACGGCTAAAACGGCACCATCTCTCATCTGTTACACAAACAAAACAGCTATATCTGTAGATGTGTTTTCATTTATTGATGATGTGTGTTTTCTCTGTTTCATAAACATTTACTTTGTTTCAGTCATATTTCTTACCCCTATTTTCTCCACCATTTAAACCCATGAATGCTCAAAACATTGCCACAACAGTGCTGACCTAAGCTCTCAAAACCTCTGTAAGACCAGCAGGGCTATGTGTTAAAGCATTTACCCAATGCATTGTGAAGCAATGGTTAGTATAACCTTCTGCAGCTGCAAGTATTAACCTGCATGGCCAACACTGTGCCAATATTGCTAGTGTGTGTATATGTATGTAGATATATATATTATATACACATACCCTTTCCCTTTCTAAACGCCTTCTCTCACCCTCTGCCTATTACTCCTTTCTCTTTCTAATTACAAGCCCCCTTTGCTGCTTCCTCTCTCCCTTTCTCCTCCAATCTATTTCATCCATCTCCTTTCCCTGTCTCCCTACTCTATCACCTACTAGTTTACCCCCTCTTTTCTAATATTTTCCCTCAAACCCCCTGACTTCCCTGCCTCTCTCCTAGCCCTCTCCCCTTCCTATAGTCTATATCATTCTTTCTTTTCCCCTGCTTTTCCACATATCTGCTTTTTGAGTATCTTCACCTCCTATTTTGCATTCCCTGATGGTTCAATGTTAGGAGTAAAAGATATTAGCCTGCAGCACAGACTTCCATGGCAGTGCTCCCTTGAGGTCTCCATGTGTCATAGGAGTGCAGGGCAACAGGATATGATGTCATATCATGGGGCTCTGCATTAGCAACCAAAGCAAGAACTGTTAATGAGCTCTGGTATGGAGATCTGTGCCAGTGGCAGCACGGATGTCTCCTTCAACACATTGTGGGCTGATTAGGTGAGATCCTCTGATTTACTCAAAACTGATCTATGATCTTGCAGTCCACTGGGAGATCCTTGATCCCCCGACAGGACCATCCGCCCCCGTTACATATTATGCACTTCCAGAAAATAAAGGATTACTAGCTCTTTAAATTAGGTTACGTGAGCATTTTTGTGTTTGCAAATTGTACATTTTTATCAATGCTGTTTCATTAGTATGATTCAGAAACGATGCAAACCACAAACAGCCTCTTATGATTCACAGAGCACTTAAAGTATTTTCTTCTACTTTGTTGAGAATTATTAGGAAAAATACTTTGATTTATTTTTTCTCCGGGTAAAAAGTTGTTACAACTATAAGGCTGATGTACTAAGAATTACTCAAGTCATTCTGGGGTTAACATTAATACAACTCAGTTTGTCTGGTGATAATATCTGAAAACATTTTCCAGTAGAATAAATAGGATCAAATGTTGAAAATACCTAGCAGCTGTTTGAAAAAAAAAACATTTTGTATTATTAGTTTCTGAAAGAAAAAAAGCATTTTTTTCATTGAACATGTTTCATCTCAAGAAGGGTCCCTACAGGAACAAAATAAAGTAATTGTTTCAGCCATGCATTGAGCCCTTCTAAAGACTACTCTCGAGAAGGAATCAAGGCTGGGGAAATGGTGATCTGTAAGTGCTTGCTTCATTAATGTCCACTGGACATTTTTACCAAAACTAGATCATATTCAAATTATCCTTAGGGTTGGTCAATCAAAGGATGACAAGGGAATCCCACATGTTCATAGTGCCTAGGGAGATCAGCTACACCTCACTGATGAAGCCCAACAATGCCAAAATGTATTTCTAGACTTGGCTGATTCTCTTTTTTACAGAGGAATTGCTTGGCCCTTTGTGGATGAACTTCTAATTTGAAAATATCAGCATCATCAGCTTTAAGATATTTCCCTCTGTGTAAAGCACTAGAAAGTTAAAGGAGGATCCTGTCTTCTCCTATAGAGCCAGATAAATTCTATGGTAGGCTTGTTCCTGGCTGAGCATCTCTGACCAATACTTTTTTCAGATCTTAATGGGGGCATCAGCACTCTTCTAATGACCTACCCCCCGAATGATTGTAGTTGGTACAGTTTTGTGCTTCTGGCATGCCCTACTGTATGCCAACAAATAACAATGGGATACGATTTTTCTTGAAAGAGCAGTAGCTAATGAATACAGAAGGAAATGCTATTGTTTTCATAATTTCAATAAACTTGAAGGGGTTTAGATTATGAAAAATATCTATGTTATCTTTTAGCACCATCTTCTGGAAACATTTATGTACAGCCGGCTAGGGTTAGAAAGGTAAATGACACCTCATTTGATGCAACAGGTTATCTACTTTCAGGTTATATATGGTTTTAGAGGGTTATTTTGATATTATGTTGTAATTAAGCTTTCAAACTATGTTTAGTTAATTTGGGTTATCTCCCTGAACATGTAAATCAAACTTGGTTATGTGCTGTTATGTGCTGTTAAGAATTTGGAGTCCCCAGAGAAAGACACACATTTGTGTACCTATATGTATTGGGTATCACTGTACACAATAGATATGTGGCATTCATACTGCATACTTGTTTTGTTTCTGGTGCTAATACTGATTTATATGTTGTTCAGTAAACTGTGGCTAATCTTAATTTCGGAAAACCCCTATTTTTAATGACATTTCTTTCCTTCACCATTTTGTGCAGGAAGACGCTTTCTAATTTGAATGTTAGTCTGCTTTAACAAAATATGGTTATCGAGCTGCTTTTGGGTAGTTGAGCATGTAACCAATGGAATGTGCATTTTAGTTCATAAAGTTTAAAACACAGTTTGCGTTCCTGCTAATTAAGGGACTCTGCAAGCCACGAATGTAGGTAAAATATTTGGTCTTTATGTACTCAGGGGATGCAGTATTTGAAGTGTATGATATTAGCAAAATAAGTAAGAACTTTTTTTTGTAGTTATGACATCATAGCTTGTTGTACACTAAAAATTTTGCTTTAAATGATACACCATGAAAAACCTGAATTTATATTGAAAAAAAAAAAAAACATTTATTTTTCCATATATATAACTAGAAATGTAGCTTCCATAGGAATCATGTGTAAACAGATGGATAGAAAAAATTGCTGAAAATGTGTCCAGCTTGGCTTCTAGGGTACAAAAAATTCCTCTGGCGCTGAATGGATTGAAATAATAAAAAATCAAAAAGGACACTGGTTACATGGACAAAACAGTATCACTACAAAGATTCTCTAGTCTGATTCACTGTGAAACTACAGATGCACATGTGCTTCTAGAAACACAGAATAAATTGATTTGGCAGTTGACTAAAGAAAACACAACAACAAATAACTCAAGCTTAGTTGAAAAATAGCCCAATTTGGAAGGTGTTCAAAGTTGTTGAAGGTGTTTCCCTTTAACCTACATTGTACATCATGTATTTGATGCTCTTTTGCTCATATTAATTTGCATTTGTGGTTATGATATATGACACTAAAAACATTATATTCATCAGCCGCTCCGTCATAGAAGGCCAAATATAATTATCTTTATAGATTCTGAAAATGGAATCCTCGCTGGAATATATTCTTATCAAAATAATCGGAACTCTGTACTGCTTCCAGGTTAAATTTTGCTCAAATTCCACTGTTCACAAATGAGGCTTCATTTTGGCAAAATTAATTTGGATTAAAAATGTTTGCCTTTTAAATTACTTTTTCATTTGATTGTCTTACTTGTTATATTATTCTGGAGAAATTGTATTTTATTTTATTTTATTAGTTACATTGGTAAAGCATTTTTCCCTTTTAGTTACTATAGACTGTAAGCTCTTCCGATCAGAGCCCTTTTATCCTTTTGTTTTCTATGTCCCATTTGTACTGTTTAATGTCTCTTTTCCCTATTGTACAGTGTTACAGAATAAGAGTTATATAAATAAAGGATAATAATTCTACAATGGCGACTCTAGGAATTCCATTCAGGGGGTCACACCTGGGGCCAGAGGAAAAAATGGGGGGCCAATTTAATGAGCAATGTCAACGTCCTACACCTAAGCAGGGCTTAAAATGTGAAGTCCTTTGCTACTAGCAAGACCCGAAAAGTTACTCGCCACAGCAAGCCATAACATACCCACCAGGGCTGAATTTCTACTCGCCAGGGCTGAATTTTCACTCGCCATTGGCTAGTGGTGAGTGGAAATTTTGAGCCCTGAATAATGACATTCACGCCAGGGGGCATGTGTGTCCACACATTATATCAATGGAAAACATTGGTAGACTGGTAAAATATTGATTTTGTTCTCTTAGCTCTAGCACAATGCATCTTATCACTGGTCCATTTGTATTCCTGTCTTAATCCTCTTCTGATAAGTCACTTTGCATGTACATATCTAATGGAAGCAAAAAAACTGTTTGAGATATTATTTTTAATTATATTAATATATAACTGAACTGGCAATTACATGATAGAGCCACAGGTTACAACATTACTTATCTGAAATACTAGAAGCTGTGCTATGTTTGTGAGAGGTACATAATTTACTTAATTTACCATTAGAGTTTTAGAAAAGATATAAAAGAATCCAGCTTGCTTGTATGAACACATTCTCGCATCAAGATGGTGTTGCTATAAAAGGTACCATGAGGGAGTCTGGGGGGTAGTTGCTGTCCAGGGGGTGAAGTACTTGGATAGTCTGTGGGGTAGTTTCGGGCCTGGGGGGGTAGTTGATGTCCTGGGAGGTACTTGGCTTGTTGGAAGGGGGTACTTGGCTAGCCTGTGGGGTAGTTGCTGGCCTGGGGGATACTGGCTTAGGGGGTTACTTGGATGGCCTGGGCAGGGGGTACTGGCTAGCCTGGAGAGGTTATTACTACTATATAGTAATACAGAAGAAAGGGGAGGGAGAGCGAACAAAGGGACAACTAAGTGTAGTATTTAAAAATGATAAAGAGGTAAATGACCTACAGTATATATGTTTAATTTCTTTAACCCCTTAAGGACCATTGACGTGGCAGGACCGTCACGCTGGTCCGGCACTTAAGGACCAGTGACAGTCCTGGCACGTCACATACTTTTACTCACCACGCATCTGTAGGAGCGCGGAGAGTAATACCGGGCACTGAAGTTGATCTCTCCAAGACCGGAGCGATCTCTTCCAGTGCCCCGTTTGGCGTGCCGCCCCACGTGATCAGTCACGTGGGACTGCACGCCAAAGTTTCCTATGTGGTCCTTAAGGGACAACACACCCTGGGACTGCTGGTCCTTAAGGGGTTAAAATTAACATACGTTAATAAGACCAAAATATAAAAAGACCATAAAAGGTAAAAAGAAATCCCTGATAAAATATATATATATATATATATATTCTAATATTATATCAGGTATTCATTTTTTCTTTTTATGGTTCTTCTATATTTTAGTCTTATTAACTTATCTTAATTTTAAAGTGATTAAACATATATACTTTATGTAGGGTTGCCACCCAGCCGGTATTTTACTGGCAGGCCGGTAAAAAATTGGCTTCTGTCCAACGTTAAGTCTATGGAGGGAATGCCATAGCCGGTATTTTTTTTTAAGAAAAGGTGGCAACCCTAGCTGTATGTCATTTACCTATTCATCGTTTTTAAATGTTTAGTGGTTCTTTTGTGCTCCCTCCCCTTTCTTTTGTTTTACTATATATTTGTTCATTTTCAAATAAACTATATTAAGTTCGCTCTCCTTTATTAACATTAAAGAACGCTGTTAGGGGTTTTACTTCTGTCTCCTTGGATAGCCGGGGGTGGGGTGGTTGTGGTTACTAACTTGCCTGGGTACGTGGGTCTTTTGTGTTCTCCTCTGACTGCTGTCTTTGTCCGGAATTGGTTCTTGTCCTTGAGAGTGTGAGTGTCTGCCTTGGCGGGACCGCAGCACTCCTCTCTTCCCATGCAATCTCCTTAGCCTCTCTACTCCCATGTCATCATGTGCCCCTTCAGGCCGTGATGACATCAGTGGCATGCTGGTCTCGTACACATGCACAGGGAACTGTACTCGCTTCTCTTCATTGTGTCTTAAATAGACTCAATGAAGAGAAGCTTTGCTTGCTGCAAGACCAGGGCCTATTTTAAGGAAAAATTCCCACTGCACGTCAGAACCAAAGTTGTTCGCCAAGCAAACGTATGGAGTGAGAGCCGTCTATTATTTTCTTATTTGCTAAATAAAATTGTATAATTATTCAATTATAAATGATAATTGTACAAATTAATACATTTAAATTCCCATTGAAAGAACACATAGCTAGCTACATAGGTTTGCTAAGTGCAACATTAAGTGGAGAGCCAGAGGTTGCCCTCTCCTGAACTAGTCACTCCACATGTTATAGACTGACACTCCGGCCTTGTTCCACTGGAACCTACAGAACCATGCCTACACAGATACCCAGTCTTTTTCTAGTGTCCACTAGTAGACAATTACACCCCGATTTTTGTTCCACTGTCCATTGTAGTTACAGAACTACACAGACTGTTTGGCACATCATCCTTGTCCACTGCCATTTGTGGTCACAGAACCACACATACACTGTCTGACACCCCAGCCTTGGCCACTGGTAGTCACGGAACCATACATACAATGTCTGACACCCCAGCCTTGGCCACTGGTAGCCACAACACCACACATACACTGTCTGACACCCCAGCCTTGGCCAATGGTAGTCACAGAACCAAACATACATGGTCTGACACCCCAGTCTTTTTCCACTGACACTTGTAGTCACAGCACCACATATACACACTCTGACATCCCACCCTTGTTCTTACTGATAATCACAGGGCCTACACTGTCTGACAACTCAGTGATGCTCATTTGGTAGCCACAGAACCAAGGATATACTATCTGAGAACTCTGTCTTATTCCACCTGTGAAAGGGGGAGATAAGCATGAAAGAGGAAGGGGAGAAGGTGACATGAGAAGACCTGGAGGAGGGGAAGAGAGTCATGGAAGAAGGGAGACATGGAGAAAGATAGCTGGGTAGAGACAGACATGGGGTGGGGAAAAGCCTTTTTTCCTACTTACCTCCCCAACTCTGGGCAAGACCCTGAAGGTTGATATTAACCCTTTCGGTGCAGGAGGAGTAAGCAAGGCATTGCTCAGCAATGTGTTCTCATTCTCACAAGTCCTGCACTGAATGGGTTAATTGTGTTAACGCTGCCCTAGTACGAGTCATGTGTGGACAGTGGTCATAAATTCTCCAGATCCATTTTCTGCTCTCTGCCTGCTAACAGTGTCTGTCTGACCGGAAGCAGCTTATTTATCGGTCACACACAGACTGGGGTACTCTTGGGAGTGCAGAAGGGGGAGGAAGGTAAAATCGGTGCACTAGAAGATTTATTACCACTGCTCAGGAGCAGCTCACATATCATCACAGTATGAAGCTGCCAAGGGTGACCACAGGTCCCAGAATGCCCTGGGCTGTCCCTTATTGGGGGTCTGTGTCCCATGTCCTGGGTCACCCCCCCACCAGGACAACAAAGAGTCCTGGAACTGAGCAACACGAGTCAGTCAAGCCAGCCAATGAAATGTATTTGCTATATGGTCCCCATTGGCTGGCTGAGCCAGCCAATGAAGACCACATATCAAATACATTTCATTGGCTGGCTGGACTGGTACGTGCGAGACAGCTGGGGTGGAGCAGGTATGCTGGCTCTGCGAGTGAGTCCCACGGCTGAGGCTCCTGCCGGTGCTGACCTTCTTTCTGAGGCTGTTCCCACTGGGAGCTCTGACTCTGTGTCAGCCTCAGAAAGATGGTCAGTGCCGGCGGGAGCCTCAGCCGCGGGACTAGGGTGACCACATGTCCCGGAATGGCAGAATAGAAATGTGGTCATCCTACAGCTGCATAACCCTTTCAGTGCTTGAGGGGGTGAGAGTGCATACAGAGCAAGGTGTTGCTCACTCAGAGCTCCCCTCTGGCATTCAGACATAACCCTTTGAGTTTCAGAATGATATGCAGCGCATTGCAAGGCAATGTGTTGAATACCCCTCTAACATTTAAATGGTTAATGTCTCTTTGGGTCCATGTCATACCTTCTTCCAACTCCTGGTTGTTCCCATACAACTTTGTCCCTCCACTTGGCTCTCCTCTCTCTTGTTCTGTCTCTCTCTCCAGACCCCTAGTCCTAATGGTAACATGGCAAAAGTGGAGACAATGAAAAAGTAATCAGAGAATAATGGGGCAATGATATTGAAAAAGTGGTAAAGGAATGAGGAGGGAAGAAGGAAGGTAGGATCACTGACACCACTGGCAGTAAAAGGGTTAATATTTCTTATACAGTTATCTTTTAAACATCCCCCTCTCCTTTGCTGACAAAAGCTGGAGAGTGCTCTGCTGCAACTCACTGAGAGCCCTAATAGAAGGTATACCCGCTGTGATTCCTTGGAGGACCTTCAAATGTCCACATGATGCTTGTTCCCATTTCAGCTACATCTCCCCCACCCCCAGGAAAGTGCCTGTCCAGCCCTTTTCTTACCTTAGCTGGTCACTGTGCTTCACCTCTTTTGCACATTCTGCCTCAGCTTATCCTTCTCTGACAGAAATAGCTGTACAAGCGATTGCATTACGAATTGCACTATTTGTTCTACAGCATGAAGGTGTCTTTCATCTTCTCCTCGTCATCCACCTCAGCCATCTTCTTAATGGTCCCTATGCATTCCTACTTACTTAAACCTTACACATTCAGGTACTTGCCCCTCTTCCTTCAAAGGTGCTGCATACATCATATGGCATTGTCTTAATAAAATTATGCATACATATAATATTTTTTTCATGTTTGTTATATTGTATAATTATTCCATATCTCCCAACATTTCACATTGCCAAAGAGGGAAACTTGTGTTTTAGGGGATATTGCTAGGGGAGTAGCTGGGGGGAGGGGCATTACCGGGAATTTTTACACTATTTCATGACCTATTGACAACTCCTTGTGTAACCTAATAAATTACTTATAATAAAACCAAAGTATTTTATTTACACAGACTAATTTATAAACACATATACTGACTTTTGAACAAACATTAATGTGAGTTTTATTGCTGTAGAAGAGCAATATGATACACTTATATACACACACACCATACAATCTGATCTCCTAAACACAGGGACACCAGGGTGATACACTTATATATACATACCACACGGTCTGATCTCCTAAACACAGGGACACCAGGGTGATACACTTATATACACACCACACAGTCTGATCTCCTAAACACAGGGACACCAGGGTGATACACTTATATAGACACCACGCAGTCTGATCTCCTAAACACAGGGACACCAGGGTGATACACTTATATACACACCACACAGTTTGATCTCCTAAACACAGGGACACCAGGGTGATACACTTCTACACACACCACACAGTTTGATCTCCTAAACACAGAGACACCAGGGTGATACACTTATATACACACCACACAGTCTGATCTCCTAAACATAGGGACATCAGGGTGATACACTTCTATACACACCACACAGTTTGATCTCCTAAACACAGGGACACCAGGGTGATACACTTCTATACACACCACACAGTTTGATCTCCTAAACACAGTGACACCAGGGTGATACACTTATATACACACCACACGGTCTGATCTCCTAAACACAGGACACTAGGGTGATACACTTATATACACACCATACAATCTGATCTCCTAAAAAAAAGAGGGACATCAGTGTGGAAAAGAGGGACAGAGGGATTTGGATATAAAAGAGAGACTGTCCCTTCTAAAGAGGGACACTTGGGAGGTATGTTGTTCATCTTGATGTATATGCTCGTTATCTTATCCTACTAGTTGAAATATGCACAGGTCTGTTCTTCTGTTTACTCTGGGCAAGGCAGATGGTGCAGAGGGAACTGTTGTGATAAACCTGACATCCAAGGGGGAACATCATCTCAAGGACCCACTAGGTTCTAGTTACAGCCATGGGAGAATATTTTTGTGTAAGGGGCCCAAAAAATAATATTTGCACCAGGGTCCTTCAATGGCTGTTTACACCACAGGTGTAAAGAAATGCCCAGCTGGCTACACTGCAATATGTTTGTCTTACTAACTATGTTATGTAGAAGTTTTCCTGTTTGGTTGAATTGTACATGGGCTTCTGCCCCTGGTTGCATTGTATATATACTTGCTCCACTGGTTACATTGTAAAAGAGTTAAAATGTATCCAGGATTGTCCTATTGATTATATTTCTTATGGATCTGTTCTACTAGAAAATATGTGCATGGGACTATCCTACTGGTTACAATATAGAGAGGGTTGTTCTGCTGTTTACTCTGTAAAATGGTTTTCCATATTTGTAACATTGCTCATGTGTTTGCCTTACTGAATATGTTGTATAGGAATTTGTTATAATTATTACTGAGCATTGTACAAGGGTTTTTGCCAATTATTATAATGTATATAGGATTGGCCTCTAGGTTACATTTTCATGAGTCACTACTGCTAGACACATTATGCTTAGAATGATCTGGGTTTATGTACTGGTTTAATTTCCCCATGGGTTTATCCTTCATGTCACCTTGTACTTGGATCTTACATATTATTGTTATTATTTTTATTCTTTATTTATATAGCGCATCATATTGGTAACATTATTATATTGTGGTTTCCTATCCTGAAATATATTTTATGAGACATTGTATAAGACAAGTTTTGGTCATTGTTTCATTTTTTTTTGTATTGATATGTTATTGCTAGACCACACTGCACACGCGCACACGCAAACACACTAACACACACGCGCACACACCAACACACGCACACACAAACAGAAACACCTGTGATCCTTAAAGCTTTCCTCCTAAAGCTACTCAGCCAATAGGGATATCACATTTACTCTTCTAGTCTCCTGCTCTATCCACAGTTAGAACAATACCACTCTTTATCTACCGTAACCCCTTAATGACCCTTAACAGTCATAGAACGTCATGGGTAGATCTGAGTTAACAACCTATAATGTACTATGACAGTCATGTAATTCCGGGCTCCCCCCTCGGCTGCACACTGTTCAGGAAGTCTGGAAACGGAAACAGCAAAAAAAAAAAAAAAAAGCTCCGTGGTCCTTAAGTGACAGCGATGAGCCGATCGGCCGGTCGTTAAGGGGTTAAAGGGATAGTAATACTTTAATATTACTAATCCCCACAGTGTAGCTATTTCAAGAAGAATTCAATTGCCCCCAGTGTCATCTCTTAAACCTTTATGGTTTGAGAGATAACCGAACGCAAGGTTCCCCCTCCCTCCCCCTTCCCTGAAGTCAGCGTTGTACTGACAGCAGGGATAATCGGTTTTATTTTCATCAGGCGGCTCTGCAGCAGAACCGAGATCGCGTTAGTAAACAAATTTATTTCATTGAAACGGTCTGTTACGTGTGCTTGCAAACCAAACATATGTAGAAGACCTTTTCAGCGAAATAATTCTTTTTTACTAACATGATCTCGGCTCAGCTGTAGAGCCGCCTGATGAAAATAAGACCGGATATCCCTGCAGTCAGTACAATGCTGACTTTAGGGAAGGGGGAGGGAGGGGGGAACTTTGCATTCGATTTTCTCTCAAACCATAAAGGTTTGAGAGATGAACATGGGGCAATTCAATTCTTTTTTAATAGCTACACTATGGGGATTAGTAATATTAAAGTATTACTATCCCTTTAATAGTATTGTCTTTATTATGGACAACAACTGCAAAACGTCCTGTTTCCTTACCCAGAAGTTTGCAATCAAAAATGATATCCTGGGGCTCTCACACAGGCCCAGAAAGTGACCTGTGGGTGAGGCCTGGAGCCCAGACCTAGAAAGGGTTGTTGAATGTTCATTATTTGAAGAAGATGAAAGCAGCAGGGTTCCTAACAGGCTGGGAAGTAGCAGAAGATAGAGACCCCCTACTGAGACAATAGGGACCCGACTGGTAATGGGTGAAAGTGATCCCGCCTGCCTGTTTAGTCATTTGGAGAATGTAAGCCACCTATGACAACCACTAAATCTGAGCAGTCTTTAATAATATAGTCATAACACTGTGACATCCGGGTGTAAGAAACTATTTTATTTGCCTTTTTATTCTGGGCCATAAGTTAAGCAGTTCTGAGGCAAGCCAACTGCACCCTGGGGAACAAATACAAAGTCATATTGATATGAATGGAATATGTAACCCCTTAAATTGCATTGCATTGGCCACCTCTTTGGCATGGAAAGGGTTAAGCCACATGCAGACTACTTACTAGAAGGTTGCTTTGATTTCATTGAAGCCCTGTAATATGAATATTTCATATATGTGTCTGGTCAGCTTACTTTACATTTCTCCCTAACAAAGAGGGTATATGTTGATAGGATTCTGCACTGGAATCAATGTAATAGCTCTACCCCCACCTAATACTTCGTTTTATCTTTATTTTATTTTGTAGACATTAAAAAAACATGAAGAACGATATAAGTCTTATCTCTCAAACCTTTATGGTTTGAGAGATATTCACAAGCAAAGTTTCCCCTCCCGCCCCTTTTACCTAGTGTAAGCCACCTCTTCTCAGATGTGGAATGCAGTCCATAGACCAGACAGGTAACAGCAGGGGACAATCTTCTTCCTATGAGAACAATGAAAGCCCTGCCCCCCTTGACAAGTTTTTCAGGTTTTTACCTTATCTTAATTGAAGATTGTCCCTCTCTGCAGTCTACCTGGGCACCTCCCTTCTGATCTGGCTGAATAGTGTTACATCAGTAAAAGGGGCGGGAGGGGGATACTTTGTCATTGAATTACTCTTGAACTACAACTCTGACAGAATTGAAATAACACTCTCCAAAGTCCAGATACTATGATGATTAATTAGCGCTGCTTTTATTATGAAACATTACTATCCCTTTAAAGCTGCTTGTACCAGAGGGTTGAAGGTGGTAGTGAGAACATTTATGGGCATTTAAGGGTGTTCCATTCCTCTACTCCTTGTTTAACTCTTTACGGACCAGAGAGGTGTTCAACACATTGTGAATCACTGCATTGTGCACCCTTTGGCCCTTAACCCTCTGGGAGTCATTGCTATGTTATGCATTGTTCATACCTCTGGCACTCAAAGGGTTGAAGACATGTACTAAGAAGAGGGGCAACTTTCCTCCCTTTTTCTGTGCATACTACAGTTCGGGCATTTCAAGGCTTGCTGTCATTAACCCATTGAGTGCCAGAGAGGTGTCCAATGAAGTGTGTTGCAATGTGTTGGATAACTAGCTAGCACCCAGGTGGTTAATAAAGCTGTAGTGATAGAATGTGTGTGCCAGTATGAACTAAAGTGAGTTGTATGGGCAGATTTGTACATTGTCCCCACAGTCTACTGAACTGATGGCCATGAAACAAGATGAATTAGATCTCAGCCTTCAGAAATAAATATATAATGAACTACTACAGCCAGTGAAGGCAAACTGAGGCTCTAGCATGTATGATAGTACTTTTATATTAGTTTCTCTTTAAACATTAATATATTGTAGCACACCCCAGTTACTCTCTGATGAATATTACTGGAGAAAAAAAAATTAGCACAGGTGAGCGGACAATTTAAATTCAGCAGCCAGATAAGAATATTTTCCTTTTACTGAACTTCCACATAAAAAAATAAAACATCTATACGGTGAACATGAATATGCTATTCAAAGAACCAAATTGCACTCATTTGTCACATTTTGTCAGTCGTTTTAATATGACACTTTCCGGAAACATTACATGATTATGTAGACAATGTTTCCTGTAGATTTCAAAGTTGTGTTTTATGTCACAGTAAATTCTGTCAAAAAGCATAAAATGTGACTACTGAGAGTAGTATAAAATATATATTAGATTGTATACACAAAGATAAGAGGAGCAATTCTAGGGAAAACCAGCTGCACCATTGGGAACACATTATCAAAATTTGCATTGCTTTAAATGGGACTTTTAAATCAATGCACATTGAACTCATGTGGTGCTGGTGGGAGGATATAAATGATGTGATTTGTGTCAGAAATGGGTGGGGCTTGATTGTGGGTGGGACGGGGCTGTCTAATAAAGTGGGCAGGGAGTGGGTGGGAAGTGGGCAGAACATGGGTGGGAAGGAGGAGAAGTTGGAGGAAAATGGGAGGAACAGAGTGGGGAAGGTGAAGTGGGAGGGAAAAGGGAGGAACAGAGTGGGGAAGGAGGAGCAGTAGGAGGGAAGTGGGAGGAACAGAGTGGGGAAGAAGGAGAAGTGGTAGTGAAGTAGGAGGAACAGAGTAGGGAAGGATGAGAAGTAGGGGGAACAAAGTGGGGAAGGAAGAGAAGTGGGAGGAACAGAGTGGGGAAGGCAGAGAAGTAGGAGGAAAGTGGGAGGAACAGAGTGGGGAAGGAGAAGTGAGAAGGAAGTGGGAGGAACAGAGTGGGGAAGGAGTAGAAGTGGGAGGGAAGTAGGAAGAACAGAGTGGGGAAGGAGGAGAAGTGGGAGGGAAGTAGGAGGAACAGAGTGGGGAAGGAGTAGAAGTGGGAGGGAAGTAGAAAGAACAGACTGGGGAAGGAGGAGAAGTGGGAGGAAAGTAGGAGGAACAGAGTGGGGAAGGAGGAGAAGTGGGAGGGAAGTAGGAAGAATAGAGTGGGGAAGGAGGAGTAGTGGGAGGGAAGTAGGAAGAACAGAGTGGGGAAGGAGGAGAAGTGGGAGGAAAGTAGGAGGAACAGAGTGGGGAAGGAGGAGTAGTGGGAGGGAAGTAGGAAGAATAGAGTGGGGAAGAAGGAGTAGTGGGAGGGAAGTAGGAAGAACAGAGTGGGGAAGGAGGAGAAGTGGGAGGAAAGTAGGAAGAACAGAGTGGGGAAGGAGGAGAAGTGGGAGGAAAGTAGGAAGAACAGAGTGGGGAAGGCAGAGAAGTAGGTGGAACAGAGTGGGGAAGGAGGAGAAGTGGGAGGAAAAAAGGAGGAACAGAGTGGGGAAGGCAGAGAAGTGGGAGGAACAGAGTGGGGAAGGCAGAGAAGTGGGAGGGAAGTAGGAGGAACAAATTGGGGAAGGCAGAGAAGTGGGAGGAACAGAGTGGGGAAGGCAGAGAAGTGGGAGGGAAGTAGGAGGAACGAATTGGGGAAGGCAGAGAAGTGGGAGGAACAGAGTGGGGAAGGCAGAGAAGTGGGAGGGAAGTGGGAGGAACAAATTGGGGAAGGCAGAGAAGTGGGAGGAACAGAGTGGGGAAGGCAGAGAAGTGGGAGGGAAGTGGAAGTAACTGGGTATTGAAGGAGGAGAAATGAGAGGGAAATGGGAGGAACAGGGTTGGAAGAAGCAGAAGTGGGCAGAGTGTCAGAAGACCTGGTAATTCACTATAAAAACCACAGTCTCCAGGGAAAATTCAGAGTGTTTCCAGCTATGGTTGTCTATTGTGCAGATAGTTTGTCCCAGAGTTTCTCTGCAGTGTGTTTTGAGGATGAGTCCCAGTGGAGGTATTCTGAGTCAAGCTAATTGCACTATAGGGGAGAACTAAAAATTCCCCAAATTTCCATTGATTAAAATGAGAATTTTAACCACTTGAATGCTAGAGAGGTCTCCAATGCATTGATTCACAATTTGTTGGAGACCTCTCTAGCATTCAAGGGGTTAAAGTTCCCATTTTAATCAAAGGGGATTTTTAGTTCATCCCTATACCTCCACTTTTTCTTTGAACATACAGCATTAAGACTTTTGATAATTAAACAATTCAATTAATATAATGTCCCCACTTACCTTACTATTTCCAGAAAAGTCAAATGACCCCCGTGGATTTTGGTCTTGTGCCTTTGTTCAGTAGAAAACATCTTCAATCAGCCCTGGATCTCATGTCCGTGTGGGCGGACATGAAAGTTTCCGACGGTTTTTGCAGACTGAAGCAGGCTGAGACCATGTGCTTGATTAACCCTTTAAGAACCAGAGGACTGCACAAATCATTTCAAAGCAATACAATGCACACTAGACTGGTCCTTAACCCCTTATTGACCAGCCACCGCAGAGAGCGTCCGGCAGTTAAGGACCACAGGTCATTTTTTTTATTTTTTTTTCATGATTTGTCAGGACCATCACTGGTCATTAAGTGCTGAACCAGTGTGATGGACCTGTCATGTCGCCAAGGGTCGTTAAGGGGTTACAGGGATAAGAATTCCATATGCACTGAGCGTGCCTGGAAACCTTTTTCCAAGCCTCCATATGTCCACTAAGGTCTGAGGATTGGAGTGCACGATTCATGTCATGAATGTGGTGAGTGGCATTAGGAGGAGGGGGGACTGGGAAGACTAGGGAGGAGGGGGACCGGAACTGACAGTGAAGTGGGCGGAGTTACACTGAGACCTGGGAATCAGTCGCTGTCTCAGGAGATGCGGTAATTACGTATAAAACCCAGAGCCACTTGATTGGATCTGGAGACTTCCTAGATATGGTCCCGTGGTCCTACTAATTTCTGTCATGTCTGTCTCCAGGGTCATAACATCCAGGTTTGATTGAAGATGTTATCTCTTGAAACAGGGAGCAAGGAAAACATTCAGAGGGGCCATTAACATTTTCTGGCCATTATACAATAAAGGTAGCCTTATATTTAGGAGGTGTTGCTTCCCCTTTAATGCAGGCAGGTACAGAATGCATCCCTTGAAGCAGGGGCAGGGATATTGAGTAAAGTTACACCAATTCCTTTTACCCCTTGTTTAATCTGTGGTATTAAACAAGATACAGTAAAAGGAATGTCCGAAATCCTCCATGCGCTCCTACACTACCCACCCCTTGGTGCAAGAAGGGAGAATTTTCATCATAAAATGGTTAGTAAATAGACAGCAGCAGTAAATTAATCCCAGTGCCTGTTCTTGCTCTGCATCACGTTTGTACATCCCTCTGTGTCTTTTTTTTATTTTCATGTTTCAAAAGCTTTAACCCTTTGAGTGCCAGAAGGGTATGCAAATCATTTCAGATCAATGCATTGTGTTCCCCTCTAGCACTCAAAGGTTTAAAGGGATGCACTTTTCAACTGAACTGCCCTCCTCTACGCTTAGTAAATTTGCTTTAGGTAGGAGTACCCCTAATAAATCAGGGTCAGGCCTAACCATCTGATGCCATGAGGGTTAACTCAAATACTCCATATACTTAGCCTTCTTTTACTTAAAGCGATAATAATACTTTGTTTTATCTTTATTTTATTTTGTAGGCATTAAAAAAACATGAAGAACGATATAAGTATTATCTCTCAAACCTTTATGGTTTGAGAGATATTCACAAGCAAAGTTTCCCCTCCTGCCCCTTTTACTTAGTGTAAGCCATCTCTTCTCAGATGTGGAATCTGGTTGTAAGACAACGCAGATAACAGAAGGGGACAGTCTTCTTCCTATGAGAACAATGAAAGCCCTGCCCCCCTTGACAAGTATTTCAGGTTCTTCCCTTATCTTAGTTGAAGATTGTCCCTCTCTGCAGTCTACCTGGGCACCTCCCTTCTGCTCTGGCTGAGCACTGTTACATCAGTAAAAGGGGCGGGAGGGGGATACTTTGTCATTGAATTACTCTTGAACTACAACTCTGACATAATTGAAATAACACTCTCCATGGCCCAAATACTATGAAGATTAATTGGAGCTGCTTTTATTATGAAACATTATTATCCCTTTAACCCCTCACCTACTCGATATGTCTCCAATGCATTGCTTTACAATATAGTGGAGAATTTTTTAGTATCCAAATGGTTAAGGGGAAAAAATGAATCAAGGCTGTTGTAAGTGGCTTTTAAAGCAGCTTACAGAAATATAAATATGTGAAATGTATGTTTTCAATCAAAGATATGCGCTCGGTGGAATCTCACCTCCAGTCAGTCGAAGGTTTTGATAAAATATTCAGAAAAAAACTCCTTTCCTTCCAGTGCAGAATGCAGGGAGTTCCTTGTCTGACCCACTTGCAAAAAATGTAGGTTAAAGGAACAGTTTTTTTTTTTACCCTTAGGATGCTAGGGATGTTTCCAGTGCTTATCTTTTATTATTTTAGATGTACAATTTGTATAAAGTTACTTTACAAGCTGAATGTAATTTTTTTGTGTACTACGTACCTTGACTAAGCAGTTTTAGTTCATCTCTTTATTTCAGTTTCACTGACGTTGGCTCCCTCTATCTGCAGACTGTATAAACAGTCTACGGCTCAATTTTATCTACCATGGCTCTGCCTGTGTGTATGTTTCATTTCCCGGATGAAGCAAACCCATCACCTTAAGATATGTTTTGTTTGCTTTACTGAAAGACACAAAGTGCATATAGGCTGTGCTTGTCTGTAAAATCATAGCTTTGAGGAAGCAACCTTTCTGTTTGGTGACACCGTATGGCATTTTATGTTAATTTCCTACGAAGAATGCTAATTAGTTATGTTTGAGGTAAAACTTAGCCCTCGCTGTGGTATTAGAAATGACTCCAGTGTGTGGGCTCTGCCTAGATTCTGTCATAGCACAATGAGTCCAAAACAGGAACTAATTAGTGCATAGTGCCACTCTGTGCCATCTATAATTAAAGTTAATTTCTCAAAAAGTATTTATATTATAAACAAATGGCTAGCTCATCATCACTTTTAATTATCTTTAAAAGAACTCTCTTCTCTTAGAATGACGTGATGACATTAACCCTCTGAGTGCCGGAGGAGTAAGCAACGTATTGCTTTGCAATGCGTAGCGTACCCCTCTGGCACTCAATGGGTTAAGATGGACATTCAGTGATACAAAAAGTGAAAATATATATATTGAATTCCAAGTAAAATATGCACAAAGAACTGCTTTTGTAGGCTGAACCTGGTGAACAACAAAATGGTAGCTTTGTGTTCCATATACCAGACAGTGAGAAGTAATAGTGTGACTTACAGATTCTTTCTCTGAGCTATGGTGTTCTCTGTACGTAAATTGGGGCCAGAGTAAATCAGAGCTAAGTTCTTCATTTTATGTAAGCCAGCTGTAGGATTGCAATAAGGGCTTGTTCACCTGGATGTTGTGACCAAGCAGATTTATGTGTCCCCATTTCCCACATTGCCTTTACAGAGTTCCGGGGGCATTTTAATTCATTGAAATACCCAGCATTAACCAGAGACCTTTCATTTCATGGAGCCTCACTTTAAGCTTCCAGTTTCCCCAGCTATACTGCAAGAAACCTGCTTAATTGTTTGGTTAGAATATGGGTCTATACCGTGAGGGATATCAGAGTACACGGTAGTCAGATACTTAGTGTCAATATTGATAGGCCTCTCAAACTACACAGCATTACACAGCTAGCTTACAAAGCTCTTTTACACAGTAAAGGAGCAGGTCGACCATTAAGCATGCAACATTTTGAAGCGGACGACATTACAATCTCTCCATTTTCATAGCTGCCAAATAGAGGGAGACATTTCAGTAGTAAATCCAAAATATCAGTAAATTCTATACCTGGGAGCTTTCAAAATTTGGTGACCCTGAGAGCTTTGAAATATTAAATCCTAATGTTGGCAAAATTGTAGATATTTGTCAGTATGCCCCTACTTTCGCTATCCCATGTTCAGAGGTGCTCCATTCGTTTGACAAGGAACCCTAAACATGCTACATTGTATACATCTCACTGCTTAGACTTACACTAGATGTGTAGGACATCTACCTCTGCCTCTCTGTTAGACATGGATCTGATTCAGAAACTAAAGGAGCAGTTAAATTGGTGCAGATAATGTAGTAGGTAGCACAGGACTCTCTCACCCTAACATTTTGGCCCTTAACCCTAAGTCCCTGAGATATAGGTCAAAACCCATAGTCTAAGGGTCAAAGCCTGAGGCTTCCCAGTTATGGTGAATACTTAAGAGCCTATGGAAGTACCCTACTTAACTTGGTATCCTTTTAAAATGTTGCACACAAAAGAGCGGATGACATAACACCACATTCGCCAGGTCTCCTTGAACAAAAGGGTGACATGAGAATCTCGCCCTGCATGAATAGCCTGTGATTCTCATGTTGCCACATTAAAGGTCGCTGCTGCTTGCCATAAGAAGGCCTTGACAACCGATTGTTGGGAGAGTCGGGGAGAGAGGACTTTATTGGAAATTGTTTCTGAAATCTGAATTTGAAATAAGTGTATAAAACAAATCACACCTACTCCTGTTACTCCATTGCCTTTGACTTGAATAGCGTTATAGTAGTACAAATCAGGGTCCACAGACCCCCATTCCACCCCCTCTCCCCTTAGAGGTGCAGGTTAGAGGTCAAAAGCAGCAGCCAGCTGTTGACTAAGGATGATGGGGATCGTAGTCCAGCTTGTATATGGTGCAGCAGTGACATGGCCTCCATGCCTTTCCTGGCAATGGGTTGTCAAGGCCTTCTCATGGTAAGCAGCAGTGACCTTTAATGTGGCGACATGATAATCTCATGATATTCATGCAGGGAGAGATTCTCATGTAGCTCTTTTCATCAAGGTGACCTGGTGAATGCGGTGTTACATTGCATGCACTTTTGTGTGCAATGTTTTAAAAGTAAACCACTTAACCCCTGGATAGCTGAGATTGTGAAGCAATAAACTGGAAACAAGTATGGCATCCGAAACATTAAAAAGATTCCAAAAGAATATTCTACATTTGGGTCCTCTTTTCCCAATTTTTCCAGGGATCTAAGAAATTGTTAATCCTTTGAGTGACAGAGGGGTATGCAACGCATTGCTTTGCGTACTTCTCTGGCACTCAAAGGGTTAAAATGGCCCTGTAGAGTTCTTATGATCCCATACCTCCCAAGTGTCCCTCTTTAGGAGGGACAGCCCCTTTTGAAACCCAAATCCCTCTGTGCCTCTTTCCCACCCTGGTGTCCCTCTTTTTAAGAGATCAGACTGTATGTGCTGTGTATATAAGTCTATTACATTGGTCCACAGCCATAAAACTCACATTAATGTTGGATTAACCCTTTGAGTGCCAGAGGGGTAATGAATGCATTGCTTTGCAATGCATTCCGTACCCCTCTGGCACTCAAAGGGTTAAACGTCATTATAAGTGTTTATAAATTAGTCTGTGCAAATAAAATCCTTTGGTGTTGCTCTAGATCATTTATTAAGTTACACAAAGAGATGTCTGTAGGTCATGAATTCACCTATAAATTCTTGGTAATGCCCCAACCACCAGCCACACCCTCAATAACATCTCCTAAAACAAAAGTGTCTGTTTTTGGCCATTTGAAACGTTGAGGTGTGTGTGATCCTTTACAAATACAGATGAGTCGCAGACTTTTACACAGCCTGCAGTCAGAGGGTGCTCACATTACTAAAAAATTGAAAAAATTTATACAAGAGAAAGACACAGAATTAAAGAACACAGAATCATAAATAATAATTTATAACACTATCATAAAGAAAACCAAAACGTTCAAACAAGCCAGGACAATTGCCTAAGTAATTGTGCTATTTTTGATGATAAAGAGAATTCAGTACAATTTTTGGCTGCTGATCTGTTTGTTTGCGTTGCATATTCCTCTGGCATTCAAAGTGTTAAACCTAGTTTGTTGTACCTGGCAGTAGCAATAGAAATGTGTGATTTACACCTATGTACCCAGTGCTATTGTGTACTAGTTCCAGAGATTGTTGTGTCTTGAAATCTAGACCAAGGTGCCAAACACATTCTTGGGAATTATCCAACAAAAATATTGCAGTTAAAATGCAGAATTTGAAAGCAAATAAGAACCTATCCAGCTGGCCTTGTTACCTATCTAAAACCACATTATTTGAACCTTGGCTTTCTTTTATATTCAGCCCAGAACTATGTCTATCCAATGAAGGGACATTTATCAAGAGGCCATAAGAGATAAAACAAAATCTAAAATGACCCCTGTGTTTACCCCTGCTCAGTTATTAAAGGACAACTCTCAACTAATTGCTTTGGCTCGTATGGGAGCAAACACAGGGCTGGATTTAATTGCAGTTGATAACTTTATCAAGAGTTTTATGTAAAAATGTCTCCATAGACTTCAATGGAAATCTGATAGATAAAACAGTGATGAAACACATCAACTGCAATGTAATCTAGGCGAATGTGAAGTGGATATGCTAAGTACAAATGGCGCAATGCTGGTACAAACCAACTGCGCTACAAATAACACACAAAATAATCCAGTGTATTAGAGACCCATTAAGCATTCAAGGGGTTAAACTGTAAACAGTAAACTGTTAAATTGTATCTCTGTTTTAAATGGATAGTAATGATTCACAATAAGGGAGACAAAGGCAGAGACTGCTGGGATAAATAGACATCTGTACAGGTTGCTTTATAGGTTGTCCCTTCTCACTGCTGCATGATGCAGAACACCATGTAGAGATGAAGGTTTACTGTTTAAAGCAGAACTACTACCCGTTGTAAACTTTGCCCCAAATAATTACCCATCTGGCGACTAGCGGCTCAGTAGCGATAGTCACCAGAATTATTACCATGTTAATGAGAATTATACACTGCTCCTGGACTGACAGGCAGGGAACAGAGCAGACATCTTTCCATAATGATGTCTCCACGCCAGCCCTGTCAGTCCCTTCCGGTACCGTGCGGCTCCTAGCAAGGCCTCCTAGAGCAGGCTGGGACTGACAGAGCAGGCGAGCGGACATCACTATGGAAAGATGTCTGCGCTGTTTCCTGCCTGTCAGTCCGGGAGCAGTATAGAATTCTCATTAACGCTGTAATAATTCTGGCGACTATAGCTACTGAGCAGCTAGTCACCAGATGGGTAATTATTTGGGGACATGTTTGTAAGGGGTGGTAGTTCCGCTTTAATTTATTTTAGAGGGGGTTTGTACCTTTCTTACTTTGAAGCAATAGTGCCAGCCTGCAATCAAAAACTAGTGGCTCCCCCCACCCCTAAATACACTGATGTATGGCATCAAGTGGATCACTGCGCATTAATTGCAAGCTCTGTAGCGTATCTTGTTTTTCTCTCAGGATCACTATTGAAGCTCCCTTTTAATTGTAAGCTCTGCAGGATCGCTATTGTAGATGCCTTTTAAGTGTAATCTCTGTGGTATCAGTAGTGTAGCTGTCATTTAATTGTAAGCTCTGTGGTATTACTAGTGTAGTTAATCTTGGCACGCCAGCTATGTGGTATCAGTAGTGCAGCCCCATTTCAGTTGTAAACTCTGTGGAATCACTTGTGTAGCAACATACTAATTATAGGCCCTGCTGAACATTTTTAATATATTTAACCCTTTGGTGCCAGGGAGGTGCCCGATGCATCTATTTGCAGTGCATTGGTTACCTCTCTGGTACCTAAGGGGATCCAGCATTAATTTTTTTGTCTTTTATTAAACTGGTACTAAAATCATTAACCACAACAGTAATGGTCAGGCGAAGAGGTGTGCGGTGGTGGTGAGGGCAAGCTCAGGGGCATCAGTCTGGAATCCTGCCTAGGGTCATGTGGAGACTTAATCTGGCTCTGGGCTCCCTGTCAGATGAAGAAAGCCTAGGAGGCACCTGTTTGTCACATCATGTGGATTTCCACCTACAGCTCCCCTGTTTCTCACAATAGTTTAATGAGAGCAGCCAACCCTCTGCATGCTGGAACACCACATGTTGGGACTCAAAAAGCCTCCAGGTCTTTATGTAAGGTAAAACTTCAGGCTTCACCCATTATCACCTAGTAGACTTTGCCACATTCAACACTGATGGCAAATAGGGTGACTGGATTCATGGCTGGTGTGCACTTCTTACCAGGCTCCATTTTCTGTCCCTCTTCATTTTCTGTATATACATCAGGTGAGTCTCCAGACATTCAAAAGACTCACAAAGTGGTATCAAAATGGCACCCAGTCTATGTCTTGCAACACTTAGTCACTTTTTCAGGGTCACCTGATATATCCACAAAAGGGAAGGGGGGACACTAACTGCAAAGAAAGTCAACCTAGATGCCATCTGTGTTGAGTGTGGGGAAATATACCATATGATATTTCTTATGGATTTAGCAATTCTGAGTGCAGTACCGTGAGATATGTTATCTTTCTGTATGCCTCTGTGTTCATTGCTCCTTTTGATTTTGCTTTATAAATTGTGTATGTTGCAAACAGTTACTTTTGGAGAATTGCTGGTCATCTGATGTTGAAGTGTGATAATATGAGAATCTAAACTTCTGGACTAACATGATCCTATTAACCCTGAGTAGAGAACTCATACGGATATGTGTAACTCATGTGTTGTACCTCTGTTTTACATTCCCTTCACATTGTCAAAAACAAAGTTTGTGGACAACTAAGATGGAACACTGCAATAACTGCCCTATGAGCCAACAAAATTTGTCAGAGAGATAATTGGTGGGAAGGAAAAGAGATTTATTTGTATGTACATGTAAGGGGGTGTGGTAGACAGCTGGCTGAGGGTGAAAGAAGTTCTTGAGTGAAAGAAATGGTGGGAGCAGGAAAAAGATCTGTATGTGTGAAAGATACTTGAATGAATAGAGTGTGTTTCATGGGGCAAGGTGTGCGTGATAAGGGTGATAGGAAGAAACCTCAATGGATGTGGACAAGGAAAAGAGAAACCTCAATGGATGTGGATAAGGGAGAGAGAGAGACCTGTGGGTGAAGTAAAAGGAGCAAGAAACAGATCTGTGAGTATGAAAAGAGACCTGTGTGTAGGAAAAGAGACCTGTGAGTATGAAAAGAGACCTGTGTGTAGGAAAAGAGACCTGTGAGTATGAAAAGAGACCTGTGAGTAGGAAAAGAGACCTGTGAGTATGAAAAGGGACCTGTGTGTAGGAAAAGAGACTTGTGTGTATGAAAAGAGACCTGTGTGTAGCAAAAGAGACTTGTGTGTATGAAAAGAGATCTATGTGTAGGAAAAAAGACTTGTGTGTAAGAAAAGAGACCTGTGAGTATGAAAAGAGACTTGTGTGTATGAAAAGAGACCTGTGAGTAGGAAAAGAGACCTGTGAGTATGAAAAGAGACCTGTGTGTAGGAAAAGAGACCTGTGTGTAAGAAATGAGATCTGTGTGTAGGAAAAGAGACCTGTGAGTAGGAAAAGAAACCTGTGAGTAGGAAAAGAGACCTGTGAGTAGGAAAAGAGACCTGTGTGTAGGAAAAGAGACCTGTTAGTATGAAAAGGGACCTGTGTATAGGAAAAGAGACTTGTGTGTATGAAAAGAGACCTGTGTGTAGCAAAAGAGACTTGTGTGTATGAAAAGAGACTTGTGTGTAGGAAAAGAGACTTGTGTGTAAAAAAAGAGACCTGTGTGTAAGAAATGAGACCTGTGAGTAGGAAAAGAGACCTGTGTGTAGGAAAAGAGACCTGTGAGTAGAACAACTTGAAGAGAAAATTAATTTAAACCTCTCCAGTAACTAGTCCGTTTTAAGAACCTTTTATGGGGTAGTTTTTAATACTGTGATTTCTGGAATGTTTAAATTGTAATATGCACTTATTTATATGCAATTTGTGTATATCTTATTCCCGTTATACCATTTGTGCATGTAATATCATAGTGTGGCCACCACGACATGGCTGTGGCCGCAGTGACGGCCACCAGAACATTGTGGTGGCCGCCAGAAAAAATCCCTTAAGAACCACTGATGTAGGGTGTTATTTCAGTACTGTCAGAGTTGTAG
Source organism: Rhinophrynus dorsalis (assembly GCA_037306005.1). NCBI lineage: Eukaryota > Metazoa > Chordata > Amphibia > Anura > Rhinophrynidae > Rhinophrynus > Rhinophrynus dorsalis. Next base: position 219,469,129 of record CM074725.1, read on the forward strand.
TTCAAGAGCAATTGAATGATAAAGTATCCCCCTCCTGCCCCTTTTACTTATGTAACACTGCTCATCTCAGAGCACCAAGACTGTCCAGATGGATCACAGTGAGGGACAATCTTCAGTGAGTATAAGGAAAAACTTGATAAACCTGTCAAGTGGGCAGGGTTTTCCTTATCCTCACAGTAAGAAGATTGTCCCTCGCTGTGAGATGTCCGGTCCCAGGACCAGATTGCACAACTGAGGGGAGGTGTCTTACATTAGGTAAAAGGGGAGAGAGCTGGATACTACAACTCTGATATTATGGAAATAAAACTCTTCATGGCCCAAATACTATGAAGATTAATTGGAGCTGCTGTTTTTGTGAAACATTACTATCCCTTTAACATTGGCTTGGACCTCTTTTCCTTCATAAATCAGCCTTATTTGATTAGCCAGTTTCTGATCCCACTGAGATGTCTAACAAGAGATAAGGGAACTCCAAGCGCATTGGTTAAGTTCAGTGTTTGCTGGAATTTTGCTGTTAGTTAAATCCAGAAACGTATTTCATGGATTGGGTGGCTCATAAGAGATTTATACATTGTTATCTTCGTGATGGAAGGGGTCGCACTTACATCTCAAGTGCCCGTAGGCAAGGCAATCTAGGTGCCCTTAGCTCTACCCATGACCACACCCCCATTCCTCACATAACTCCACCCCTATCCCCAACGACTGTTTCCTGGCACAGAAAATTCCCACGGCCTATAGCAAGCAAGAGCAAAAAAAAAAATGAAGTGTGGTTTGTAGAGAGATCTCTATACATACAGAATTCAGAATATGGATGCGACCATACTGGTCTACTCTGCCTATTGGGAAATCCAGCCCTAAACCCCACACACACACACCCCACACACAAAAATACATATACTTCCCTCCAGATCAGTTCACCAAATTCAGAACTTCATGCTCATAGCTGGGAACTCTCTGGATTTGCCAGAAACTCAGTTTTTTTGCCGTTGATTACCAGGTCTCAGGGACAGATCCTGATTCTCCAGTTGTGGGGAGTTTCCTCCAACTCCCTGCCCAATTCTCTTCCATCCCCACCCTGTTCCTCCAACTTTTTCCACGTTCGTTAAACTTCTCTCCCCATGCACCACACAAATCACGTCATTTATCTCCCCCAGCAGCACCATAGGACTCCCCTCCAGAGAGTCCACAACACAAATTTCCAAGGTATGTTCATAGTCCTCTAACCAATCAACTCATGTACTGACTTCTAAAAATGAAAAACAAACTAATAAAAAAGCAGAACATATTCTGTTCATTATTTCTAACATAGTAACATAATAAATTAGGTTGAAAACAGACACAAGTCCATCAAGTTCAACCTATTCCTATCCCTATGGAGTTCATCCAGAGTAAGCCAAGCAGAGTAATCCCATCAGCAGACTACTGTTTTCTGTCTGGAAGGTGAAGATACAGATCACATAATGACCTACAACATACTCAGTAAAAGAAAATTAGAGTGCAGCTTAAAGAAACATACATCACTTGTTTAACAACCCTACACTATTTTACTTTGTGTTACAAAAAGGTTAACAGACACATATTCTTGTCCTGAGATTTTCTCTTTTACTGTTATGTGTCACTGTAAAACTGGTATTTTCAATAATGTTCATTGGGTTCTCAGCAAATTTATTTTTTTTCTATCATGACTTTTGAGAGAAGATTTCATGAGACATGTGTGTTCCATTTACTTAGGTTACATCAGGTCAAACCATGTGATAAAATATGTTTCAGTATAATCCACAGCATTAAAGCTCAGTTGATGTTAAACGTATTTTGAAGGGGCACTAATGCTTGGAAACAGATTGCTTTGATTTTAACTCCTTAGAGGCTGGAGGTGACTGTTGCATTTTGAAGAAATGCATTAGGGACCTCTCTAGCAGGCAAAGGGTTAAACAGCAGAGATAACAGAGCAGTATAAAACATTTTTCTGCTTCATAATACTCTTCGTTTCTTAACCCTTTGAGCAAAGCAATGCTTTGGATATCTCTCTGACACTCAAAGGGTTAACACACCTTGAAGGGCAGAGCGGTATCCAACACAATGAAACGAAATGGGATGGATAACTTGCTGCTAATCAAAGGATTAAAGGAAATGTATACCCCCAAAATACATTTGACTTAATTAAAGCAAAAATGACCCTTTATTCTGACTTTACATATTGTACAAGTGCATAATAATATGTGACGTCAGATTACCTATAACTTTTCTTTACTTATTTAATTTTTCTCCTCTCTTTTTTTACAATCATATACCTGACATTGCTCTCCCTGGATCAGAGAGCTTTGTTTCGGGGAATGTGAAAGAAGGTACAATGAAATAATTTAGAAAATACACCATGTAAAAATATAGCATGCATCATACAGAGCACTCAGTGTAGTGCATTGTATCAAAGTCCTGCTTTGGTGATCATCTGTCTAGAGGAATCTGTGAAAACAAAGGTCCAGGGAGCCTACTGTCCGGGACATTAAAAAAGAGAGAATAAAATAGGTGATGATGAGAAAAATTAAAGGCAATATTAATCTACATACTGTGCCCTAGCAGAATATAGAAAGTCACAATAAAGGTTACCATGCCTTTAACTTGAAAACTTTCACTATTATTTCTGATATATGTTTTTAACTTTTTGAGTGCCAGAGGGGTACGCAACACATTGCTTTGCAGTTAACCATATATTTATAAGAAAGCCACTTAACCTCTTAAGGACTGGCCGCGCAGTGGCGCGCCTGGCACTTAAAGGGATAGTAATACCTAGTTTAAATTTTATTATAGGCATTAAAAAAAATTAAGAACTATGTAAGTCATCTCTTAAACCTTTATGGTTTGAGAGATATTCGAAACTGAAGTTCCCTCTTCCTGTCTGTTTTAGTCAAGTCTGCCATCTAGCTGTCAGATTTGGATTCTGGTCCGCAGACTGTCAGACGGCTCTTCAGCAGAGCCGAGATCACTATCTTTACAAAGAACTACTTAATTGGAACGGTCTACAAAGTGTACTTGCAAACCAGGCACACTTTGTAGACAGTTCCACTGAAGTAGTTCTTTTCAAAAATTGTGATCTCAGCTTAGCACACTTTTTAGACATTTACACTGTTCCAGTGAAGTAGTTCTTTGCCAAGATCATGATCTCGGCTCTGGTGAAGAGCCGCCGGCCGGTTTGTGGACCAGAATCCAAATCTGTCAGCTAGAGCGCTGACGTCACGGAGGAGGGATCTTTAGTTTCAAATATCTCTCAAACCATAAAGGTTTGAGAGATAAGACTTACATAGTTCTTAATATTTTTTAATGCCTATAATAATACATAAAGTTTAAACTAGGTATTACTATCCCTTTAAGGACCACAGACCTTTTATTTTCCAACCAACTAAGGGATCCCTGAGTGGCGTGCAGCCACACCTTAATTCCACGATGTCTTTTAGGCATGTTTCACCCATGATATATATGTACGTCCTTAAGGGGTTAAGAGATTTGGGGGACATTTTTTGTGGAGCATTTTAGTTTTTAGTTTGGGTGATTTTATTCAAAAATAAGAAATTATGGGCCGAATGTAAGAAGCGTGCACAATTGCTATTTACAGTCGTTTTTTGATGGAATATTATTAGCACCAAAATGTTACTGATTCACACGTTTTTTATGAATTAGTGAAAGTATGTGCTTTTTTGTTTTTTAGAATGCATTTCAAAAAGTGTGCATGGCTAAAATGTCCAATTGCGGCTAATTCAACAAAGAAGTTAGCACACATATCCGCAGGTCTGGCTAACTTTACCATAAATTTAGGTACATGTGCTATTCCGCATCATTGTGAGAGTATGTTTCTTGCATTAAAATGTGAGCAATCACAAAAATAGCTAATTCGCCACTCTCTTGCATCCAGTCCTATGTCTACCTTGAATCCATAATGTTTTGTTAGAAAGTCAAAAGACTGCACACTTTTTAACCCTTTGAGTGCCAGAGGGGTACGCAGCGCATTGCTAGACTTTGTTTGGTGACACTTTCCTAATGAAGGAGAATTAACCCTATGAGTGCCAGGGGGTACGCAAGGCATTGCAAAGCAATGTGTTACGTACCCTTCTTGCACTCAATGGGTTAACACCTCTGTATAATAACCCCCACTTTCCTTATTATGGACAGAAAATCCTAAGGCGTTAATCAAACTGTTCGCATTGCTACCAACAGGAAACCAAAAGGCAACTTTTTTCTTATATGCAGAGTGGGACAAGCTGAGTCACAGACCAAGGCTTTGCATAGTAAGTGACAGGAACAGTGCCACCTGGTGACCCAATAGAACATTGAAGTTTAATGCTAAAAAAACGGTTTGTGTACCCCTCTGGCACTCAAAGGGTTAACACCTCTGTATAATAACCCCCACTTTCCTTATTATGGACAGAAAATCCTAAGGGGTTAATCAAACTGTTAGCAATGGTGTCAACTGGAATCCAAAAGGCAACTTTTTTCTTATGTACAGAGTGGGACAAGTTGAGTCATAAATCAAGGCATTGCATAGTAAGTGACAGGAACAGCGCCACCTGGTGAAGGTTAATGCTAAAAAAAAAATAATAATACATTTGAGCTTTCTTAACTTTTGTATTAACCCTTTCAGTGCAAGAGGGGTATACAACGCAGAGCAATGCGTTGTATACCCCTCTGGCACTGAAAGGGTTAAAAAAATCTCCCAGCAGCTTGAGTAGACTTGTTTTATTTGGCAGGAATACTTATAACACAATTTTTCATTACAAAAAGTCTACTGTTCCTTTAAAAAAAAAAAAAATCCTCGTTCTCTTAAAAATAACAGAGTGTTAACCCTTTCAATGTAATTCCCCCCTTTGGTTTATAATTAACTCAAACCGTAGGTTTCATTTTTAATTAAATGTTTAAAAAGCCCCCGAATTGAGTGTAAAACAGTTATCTGAGCCTGACGTTCATACGTTGTAGAAATCTGACCGTGTACAAGGTCAATAAAAGAAAACTGTGTTCCAAGGGTAAAGCTGTATTTCTAAAGATCCTGATGTATTGCCAGAAGTTGAGTTAGAGGTTACATCAGGGATGGCCAACGAGAGGCCCTCCAGCTGCCATACTAAAATTTCCATCAATCCCCACCATTGTATTACATGGTTCTAAAAGATTAGGACTAATCATCTCAAGGACATATACTTTGGTCATGCAAAAAATACAATTCAATCACAAGTGTAAGGTCACTATATCAGTAAAAAGTGATTTATACATTTAAACGGATAGTAATGTTTCACAAAAAAAGCAGCTCCAATTAATCTTCCTAGTATTTGGGCCATAGAGAGCGTTTTTTCAATACTGTCAAAGTTGTAGTTCAAGAGGGTTCACTTTTAAAATGTTGCACGCAAAAAAGCGTGCGACTACAGGGCGCATTCAGCATGTGACCTTGACTAAAAGGGAAACATGAGAATCTCGCACTGCAGGACAGGGTAAGAGTCTCACGTCGCCGAATGAAATGTCGCCATCAATGTATTAAAGAACATTTGAGCCCTCTATGGCAACCAGTGATTCTAGTTTACAAATATGGCACCCAAAGGATTCAGTGAATTATGAAAATAAAATACCTTCTGCTCTCTGCCACAGCAGTGATTGGCAGGGCCATATAGCACTGGTGCCACTCGTCCAGATCTACCTTGGGGAGTCTCGCTCTTCATCGCTGCTCATCTGCGCCCAGTGGCTGATGAGGATAATGCATGCACAACCCACTGACAGTTCTGCCCCCTCTGCTCTAACGCAGTTGCAGCTGTACACTCTGCAGTGAGCAGAGATGAAGAGCGAGTCTCCCTAAGTGCAGTTCGGCCCATGATTTGGACAAGCGGTGCCAGTGCTTTATGGCCCCACCGATCACTGCTGTGATTACTGCTGTGGCAGAGAGCAGAAGGTATATTGGTGGCAGAGAGCAGAAGGTATTTCATTTTCATATTTCACTGAATCCTTTCGGTGCCATATTTGCAAACTTTAATCTAAGGGTACCATAGAGGGCTCAAATGTTCTTTAATACATTGATGGTAACATTTCATTCATCAACATGAGAATTTCGCTCTCCTGCAGGCAAGTTTCTTTTAATCAGGCAGACATGCTGAATTCGCCCTGTAGTCACACGCTACTTTGCATGCAACATTTTAAAAGGATACCGTTCAAGAGTAATTGAATGATAAATTATCCTCCTCCCGCCCCTTTTACTGATGTAACAGTGCTCACCTCAGAGTAGCAGGACTGTCCAGATGGATCGCAAAGAGGGACAATCTTCAGTGATCATAAGGAAAAACCTGAAAAACCTATCAAGGGGGCAGGATTTTCCTTAGGCTCACAGTAAGAAGTATGTCCCTTGCTGTGATCTGTCCGGACAAGAGACCAGATTCCAGATCTGAGGGGAGGAGGCTTACACTAGGTAAAAGGGGTGGAAGGGGGATACTTTATCATTCAACTGCTCTTGAACTACAACTCTGACAGTATTGAAATAAGATTCTCCATGGCCCAAATGCTATGAAGATTAATTGGAGCTGCTTATCATCACCCCACAGCTTCCATCTTATCTACATCATATAGTGCCTGAGACATGTTAGGCTTCAGTTGTAGTGAATCCCTTCAAGCTGGAGAAGGGATTCACAGCACAAGTAGTGAAATCACTCCTTGTGGCCCATGTTTAGTGTTTTATTAACCCCTTAATACCAGAGTGGTGTGCGATTCATTTATGCACAACATCATCTGGGGTTTTAGGGGTTAAATAACAGGTTTATTTCAGCCCAGACTTTGCTATACGCTGAAAGAAGAAATCAGCAGTAGTTGAGATTTCTCTAGCATCTAAGGGGTTAAGCCAAGCTAATTTAAAGGGGAAAGACCATCCTTTCTATATTGGACACAAATATTCTATAGGAAAGTATGTAATTTTCCTGTACATATTTTTTGGAGATCAGTTAAAGAGTCTGAAAATTAGCATGACTATCTTAGCCTAGAGTTTAAACAAATAATGTACTGACCTCAAACTTGAGCGAATTTGGTCACTGCTTTATTTAACATAGCAATAAATTTAGCATAGCATTACATAACTCAGACATATATATCGCTGAATGTTGATCTAACAACAGATCGCTCACTATGAGATTACCACAGCTGAACCTTATATGTAACCAACTAATGTCCACAACCCTGTGTCCTCAGCATAAATCATGAACACTAAGGGTTCTGTTTAATAGAATTTGCAGGCAACATACAGCACAAGACTGAAATATTTAAGATATCACCAGATTTAATTATAAATAGTCCCACTAATGCCAAATAAATATAAATATACAAAATGGGAAAAATTGCAGAAAACCTTATAGATAGTAGCAAAAACAACAGAAAAAGTTATGAACCTTTAATTAATCCTTTGATTTGCAATGCGTTACGTACCCATCCTGCACTCAAAGGGTTACATTTATTTCCGCATTAGGTTTTTGTATTTTTTTTTTATTAAATATAGTTTCTATTTACATTTTGTCTGTAAATTAGCTGGTCCCAGTTTAACGTAGTAGCTCCCCCTCCAAACCATTGGTACCCTTTTGATATGTCGCCAATTATTGGGTGAACAACCAAATGCCGCCATTAAGGACTGGGAAAATCTGGGGTGGATTGCACTTAACCCCTTAACGACCGTCCGATTGCCACGGTGTGGTCAGTTAAGGACCACGGAGCATTTTTTTTTTCGTTCTTCTGCTTCCGAACTCCCCAAACGGCGTGACATTCAGTCAGATCGACCCTTGACGTACTATGACCGTCAAGGGTTGTTAAGGGGTTAAGGACCGGAGCAATTCTGACCTTTCAGCTACACAAATTATATACCATTTTTTCGCACAAAATTAGGGCTTTCTTTTGACACCACACTTATATGGATAGCCCACCATTTATTTTATTAAAATTAAAGAAAACTTAAAAAAAAATGTAAACAAACACCATTTTTATTTTTTCTCTTGGATCATTTGGGCACAATGGGTTACATTTTTATGGAGGCTGCATGAAAGGTATGACCGGACAATTATACCTACAAAATGGCCAGTTTTAAGTGGGCACTGTTCCCCTGGGTGAAATCCCCATGTCCCTCTTTCCTCCCTATTTTCTCACTTTTTCATTTATAAGATTTATTGGTATGTATAACTGTATTACATGGCTCCACAACAGTCACACTCCCGTTTTTTATTGTTTAAATTCAGCAGATTTATTTTATAAATACAAAGAGAAAATATTTTAGTTAAACATTTTTAAAATTATAAAAAAAAAGTTGCTTTTAGCAAGTCAGAAATGGACCTGCATCCAGCCAGCCCCCAGCACCAGCAGTGAACGGGTTAATACTACTGCATTATTTTTTTTACTATGTGTCTACTCTCTGCTTCTTTCTTCCTTACTTTAATAGTAAGGAAGAGAGAGGCACAGAGCAGACACAAAGGTAGTATGTCAAGCACACTGCCTTTTTGAATCACAATGCCGGTACATGTGTAATCGCTCCTGGAGAGATCAGGTGAACCGGCAGAACAGGCAAGGACTGAAGCTGAAAAGCATGATAGCAGCTGCACCGAGGGGTGCTGCTATCATTTAACCCATGACATGCCAGGACTGTCATGCACCAATGACGGTCCTGGCACGTCATGGGTCGTTAATGGGTTAAACATGTTGCCAGCGTGAAATGAGGGACATCAGAATCTTGTGAGATTCTGATGTCTCATGCTTAAATGTCTCATGTCCTATGGGCGACATTCCTGCTCCATCGTAAAGTCTATCCCAAAGCATGTAACCTTTTGTGTGTTGGATACCTCTCTGGCAATCAAAGGGTTAAGAAAGCACCAAATGTAAGACTGTCCATTTGTCTCTACCCCTGTCCAATATGGCAAGTAAAGATGAATGAACCAGTCCTGTCATTTCAGTTTTAGTATAGTACAGGCTGTCTAGAAAGACCTGAATTATGACTTGGCAAAAAAAGGTGTTTCTGCGTTTCATTTTTTATTTAATCAGCCAGACAGCTGGAAAATAGACACAGCAAAGGATGCAAATAAATGTTATAAATATATAAATCTAATTAATATTTAATGTGCATTTATAAACTTTATCAGGTGTGCTTAAAAACATATATGAAATAGTTTCTTAAATATTTATAAACTTAATATAAAAAAGTTATAATGGGAATTTACCAATCTGCCAGCGCTGCTAAGTTTCTGCTCTGAGAGGCTAGATCTTTACTCCAATGTCTGCAATTCAGGTTATTTATAAGAATGCATGATTGCTTTAGTGCAAAACAACACATTATCTGCTTTTATTGTCCCCTCCTCTAGACTGTAAGCTCTCATGAGCAGATTGTTATGAACCCCAGGAGGAAATGGGACCTACACAGAGCCCCCTAACCAACCCGAGGAGTGAGGAAGGTCAGACTCCTCCAACAAGAGACAGAGGAGCAAGAAGCTGGGGAGTGACGTTAGGTACAAGGCTAGCGAATGGTGGTTGCCAGAAGGGAGTCGTGCTGCGGCCAAGGCTGTATAAAGTTGCTAGCCGCGAAGCTAGATTGGACCCCTTCAGTTGAGCCAAAGGAGTCCCTCGATAACCCCCCTCCTGACAAACTATTCTACCACTATCCCCAGGGAGAAAACAAACTCCAACAGGAACCAGTACTCACTCAGATGGTCAGAAGTGCATGCAGGAGGTCCTTCCCTGGAATAATGAAGAATGGTCAGCCAAGCAGGGTCATACACAGGAGAATCAGGAACAATAAAAGAGTGGCAGGCCTGAGTGTAGACAGGATACCAAGACAGGTCATACACGGAGATCTGCAGAACACAAGGGACACAGGAGAGACAGCAGAGTCAGACAAGGCCAGGGTCATGCACAGGAGGTAGATCAGAAGAAGCCAGACCAGCTTCAGAGTAACAGCAGAGTAACAGCTAGACTGGAGACGCTATACAAACGTGTCCCAATGAAGAACTTACACCCTAAAATAGAGGAAGGACGCAGAAGCGGCAAGGCTAGAGGTCCAGGACCGGCAATGCCGGCCACGCATGCACTCAGCAACGAGGAGACAGAATGGGACATATTGCGCATGCGCTAGGGTAACCGAACACAGGCTACTGTGCATGCGCCCGATAAAGAAAAAGGAATTATGTGTCAACGCCGCGCCACAGACAAGAAGAAGGGGAAGGACCGGAGCGAGAAGCTCACAATGGAGCCAGAAGCGGACAACCGCGAGAGGTATAACACAGGGCCCTCTGATCCTTCTGTTTTCCATATTCGATTTGTACTATTTAATATCTCTGTATGTCTAGTCCTTATTGTACAGCGCTGTGGAAGAATAATAATAATAAAAAAATAATAAATGAATAAAAATAATAATAATAATAATAATTGTCAGTAATTCTCAAATACCTCTCAAGTAGTGAGCACAGGGAAGCTGAAAAAATGTCTGCCACTTTCTTCTCTTAGTTATTTATATATTCCGCTAAATATGGCGCAGGAAAATGAGCCCACAAAATGCCAATACACTTTTCAACTGAACTGCCCTCCTCTACACTCAGTCTCTGTCCAATGGTCAATTGTCTGTGTAAATAGCTCAGTAAATTTGCTTTAGGTAGGAGTACCCCTAATAAATCAGGGTCAGGCCTAACCATCTGATGCCATGAGGGTTAACTCAAATACTCCATATAGTTAGCCTTCTTTTACTTAAAGGGATAGTAATACTTTGTTTTATCTTTATTTTATTTTGTAGGCATTAAAAAACATGAAGAATGATATGTCTTATCTCTCAAACCTTTATAGGAGAGATATTCACAAGCAAAGTTTCCCCTCCCGCCCCTTTTACCTAGAATAAGCAATCTCTTCTCAGATGTGGAATGCAGTCCATAGACCAGACAGATAACAGCAGGGGACAATCTTCTTCCTATGAGAACAATGAAAGCCCTGCCCCCCTTGACAAGTTTTTCAGGTTTTTCCCTTATCTTAATTGAAGATTGTCCCTCTCTGCAGTCTACCTGGGCACCTCCCTTCTGATCTGGCTGAGCAGTGTTACATCAGTAAAAGGGGAGGGAGGGGGATACTTTATCATTGAATTACTCTTGAACTACAACTCTGACAGAATTGAAATAACACTCTCCAAAGTCCAAATACTATGATTATTAATTAGAGCTGCTTTTATTATGAAACATTACTATCCCTTTAAGTTACAAACTCTCTGCACGCTAAATTTGCTGGAGCTATTCACACATCAAAAGGGAAATACATCTTGTACCACTTGGCCAGCTACAAAGAGATGCCTCTGCTGGAGTCTAAGGAATAATTTACACAGACAATGATGATAAGAAATTCACCTCCAGTGGAATTTAAACTGAAAAATAATTTACATGAATGTATAGCTTGTCATGTAATTTGTATTCAGCCTTCAATCTAAATATGCCTGAAGAAGAGACCTAAGTTGTCTTAATCCTTTGAATGCCAGAGGGACATGGAATGCATTGAAAAGCAATGCATTCCATACCCCTCTGGCACTCAAAGGGTTAAAAGCTTGCATTATAAAGCATTCAGTTAGCCAATAAAGGTATCACTTTTACTCTACCAGGCCTAATCCTAAGAGTAGAATTGTCTCAGAATTTGGAGGAATGGATGGAGGGTGCTCAGTGTGAAGGATAGCTAGAGTGGGGCTTAGGCATTAATTTAGATAGGATAGAACAATCTTTCCAAGAGTCAATATATATATATAGCTTCTCTATCCTTTAAGTACCTGTCCTGCTAGACAGGGGGAGCTTATTTAAACTACCCTTAGAGGTCCTCTGTTTTCTCTTTTATTAATTTAACCCAGGGATGAACTGGCAACTTGTGGCCTGGGGGCAAATACAATCAAGTGGTCCATTTCTATTATCGTTCCAGCCAACTGTCCCAGCCCATATCTCCCAACATTTCAAATGGCCAAAGAGGGACACTTCTGTTTTAGGTGGTGTTTATGGGGGTGTGGCTGGTAGGTGGGGCATTACCGAGAATTTTTAGGCTATTTCATGACCTATTGACTCCTCTTTGTGTGACTGAATAAATTATTTAGAGCAAGACTGAAGTATTTTATTTACACAGACTAATTTATAAACACATATATTAAAGATTAACTACACATTTATGTGAGTTTTATTGCTGTGGAGCAATGTAATACACACTACCCATTCTGATCTCCTGAAAAGAGGGACAAAAGGGTAGGAAAGATGGGCAGAGGGATTTGGGTCTCAAAGAGGGACTGTCCCTCCTAAAGAGGGACACTTGGGAGGTATGCCAGCCCACCTCCATGTTAATTTTAAATTTGCCAATAATGTTGTGAAGTTAGTGATACCACATAGCTTATGACTGAAATGGGACTTCCAGTTGATATGGAGCTACATTAGTGATACCACTGAGCTTACAATTAAAATAAAGTTACACTAGTGACACCATAGAGCTTACAAGGGAAATGGGTTATGTTACTAGTGTAGCTTCATTTGGATTGAAGCTCTGTGGTATCACTATTGTATATCTGTTTCAGCTGTAAGCACTGTGCTATCACTAATGTTGTAGCTCCATTTGGATTGAAGCTCTGTGGTATCACTATTGTATATCTGTTTCAGCTGTAAGCTCTGTGGTATCACTAGTGAACCTCCGTTTACAGCAGCAAGAGGAAGACTGAGTGAGGCAGAGGCCCACTGGCCCAGACATATGACCAGCCCAGGGAGTAATTGCCCCCTGGCCAATCCTCCCCTGGTTTGAAGGGATAGTAAACCTCGCGAAAAACTTTAAGCCAAATGCTAGGAATAATAAAAACATACTTAACTCCCTCATTTCCATAATGGCTTGAGAGATGTAAGAAAATAAAGTCCTCCGCACCCTCCTCTTTCTGCCTGATGAGCTGTAAATCTGTCAGAGGCAGAATCTGGTCGACTGACTTTAGGCGACTCTTCAGGAGCGTTGTCATTGGGATATCTAACTACAATTACTTCATCTATATGGTCTACAATGTGTGTCTGGCTTGAAAGCACATGTTGTAGACCATTCCGATGAAGTAATCATAGTTAGATATCTCAATGACAGCGCTCCTGAAGAGCCGCCGTCTGGTCCCGGAAGCAGGATCTCATGACGTCCGCTATTCAGCGGATGCATGAGAAAAGAGAGGGAGTGGAGGACTTTAATTTCTTACATCTCTCAAACCATAATGGTTTGGGAGATGGGAATGAGGGCGTTAAGTATGTTTTTATTATTTCTAGCATTTGGCTTAAAGTTTTTCGTGGGGTTTACTATCCCTTTAACTCCTTGCATGCTAGCGAACTCTCCAACGCATTGCAGACACATTGGAGACATCTCTAGCAGCCAAGGGATTCAAATGAAATAAATATATGGAATAAGCTCTACTTTTTTATTATTACATAATATGCATCATACCTTCACTCATCTGGTGCAATACGAGCATGATACATTTTCATCAAGATCCTCATTTCTCAAAGTAAACAACGAGTACATACTTTGTTTTTGTTTATTTCTTTTATAAGAAGATACAAAATCTGATATAATCACAATGCAGGCGTGAAGTTGGCTCTTGTTAGCTATCAGGTGGATATGTAAAATTGATGCATTAATCACCAAGCTCACGATTCCACCACAAGAACCTGCTCAGGCAAACGGTTTACTAATTTGCGGCACAGTAAACCCTCCACTGCTCTGCTCACCTTGAGGTTAGCTCATTTCTAATCATTATTTGATAACGGGAAACTGTAAGCATCACATCCATAGTAACGGGAACACTGTATCTTAGCAACGATCCTTTATAGTCAAACAATTTCATTAAAGCATTGCACCTCTTAGCAGGTGGGTGAGTGCAGGTTTGTTGATAAGAATTTATAACATGATCATCCATTGTGTTTGACAACACCTCAAGCTGCATAACAAATTTATGACTGTGTTTACATGGTCTCAATTCCATCATTTAAATAAGATATTTATTGGGTCGATGCCATATAAAGTCTGCATCCTTCTGTGACAAAATTACAATTTTTATCAACAAGCAAAAGTGAGAAAAATGTAACATGAAGAACTGGACTAATTCCAGAACAAACCAACGACTACGTAGGAGACAAGTGAAATTTCTCATTGGCATAAATGATAATTTAACCCTTTGAGTGCTAGAGAGATCTCCAACGTATTGCAGAGCAATACTTTGGAGAAGCATTCAAGGGGTTAATAATGTCACTTAAATAAATGGGAAATTGCTTTTCTCCTTCATGGTGCACATGGTATGCTCCAGAATTGGTGCATTCAGTTAGGTAAAGTGGAACGATCACCAATATATAAGTGACCCCCAGTACATTTTTGCTATAGCGGTTTATTAGCTTTATTAATCCTTTGAATGCCAGAGGGGTATACAACGCATTGCATTATTTAGAAATCTAAGTTCTTATGAGACTCAGCTCCAGACGACAGTGCAGACATCTTGCCGAAGAGGGACCTGTGCACCTGCACTGACCGCCCCTCTCTCCTCACTGATTGGCAAATAACCTCTGGGGGAGTTGCATTTTACCGCAGGGTACAGACAGAGATGGACAGCGCTGGTGCACGCGTCCTTCTTCAACAAGATGTCTGCGCTGTCATATGGCGGTGAGTCTCTGAGAACTTAGATTTCTAAATAATGCCTGCACTTAATCATACAATAATATAAAAGGCCAGATGTATGTTTGTCCGATGCAGTCATGTACAGTAGAGACTGCCCGAATGCACAGAACGCGCAGAAGCAGTCATGTGCAGTAGAGACTACCTGAACGGCAGTCTACTGCACATGACTGCTTCTGTGCTTTTGGGCAGTCTCTACTGTGCATGACTGCATTGGACAAACATACATCTGGCCTTTTATCACGCACTTTGGCCCATGTACACGGATTTAACACTAGTAAGGATTATAAAATGATTTCATTGCTTACCGCTATAGTAAAAATGAATTGGGTGCACTTATATATCGGTGATAGTTCCACTTTAACCACCTTAACAACCAGCCAACTCATCGCACAGCTGGCCATTAACCCTTTCAGTGTCAGAGGGGTACGTAACGCATGGCACTGAAAGGGTTAAAGACCACGGGGCTTTTTTTTTTCTTTGTGCAATGGATTCCGGGGTCACCAAGTGTCATGTAGATGAGCGCTGTATAGCTGAGCGGCGTGTAGATCAGCAGCATGTAGCTGAGTGACATGTAGCTGAGTGGCGTGTAGCTGAGTGGCGTGTAGCTGAGCGGCATGTAGCTGAGCGGCGTGTAGCTGAGTGGCGTGTAGCTGAGCAGTGTGGAATTCCATGACGTGCCAGGAACATCACTGGTAGTTAAGTGCTGGACCAGGCATAACGGCACACAACTGGAACAATTCTGGAGCGAACTAATTGCAATATAGGGAAAAAAATAACCATTCTAACATTCCCATTGATTTAAGTGGGGCCTTTAACACATTGCTTCTCAGGGCTTTGGAGACCTCTATATCAGTCAAAAGGTTAAAAACTCAAGTTTGCTCCAGAACTGCATCTTTTTATCTTCCTAAAAATGGACCTAAGGACCCTATCCACAAAAGAAAAGAGGACCAATTCTGGGTTAAACCAAATGCTCCATAGGGAGAAATAAACATTTCCAAAACTGCCATTGATATACAAAAAAAATAGGATTTTTAACCATTTGAATGCTATGCAGGTCTCCAACTCATTGTTTAGCATTCAAGGGGTTAAAAACCAAATGTATCTCATGGACATTTTTCTCCCCCCACCCCCCACATGGTGTAGTTGGTCTACTCCAGAATTACTAGTCTTTTTTTCATGGACAAAGCTTAACCCTAAGAACGCCAGAAAGGTATCCAATGCATTATGTTGCAATACGTTGGATACCTCTCTGGCAATCGAAGGGTTAAAGGTGGGGATATATAAAAAAAACAAAAAACATTCTTAGAGTAAGATTAACCCCTTAACGACCAGCGGTCCCGGGATGTGTGGTCCTTTAAGGACCAGACAGGGAATTTCGGTGTGCCGCCCCACGTGACTGATCATGTGGGGCAGCACGCCGAACGGAGGGACTGAAAGAGATCACTCTGGTCTTGGAGCTTGCAAATTCAGTCCCCAGTATAACCTGCAGGAGTGCGGTGAGTAATAGTCCGTGATGTACCAGGACCATCACTGGTCCTTAAGTGCCGAACCAACGTGACGGTCCGGGTACATCACAGGACGCGAAGGAGTTAAGAATTGTCACTAATCGGAAAAACAGGTTATATTTATAAAGTAGTAAAGTCACAAAGATATATATATATATATATATATATATATATATATATATATATATATATATAGTAAAGTGATATTACTGGTTAATGGCTAATACCTGGAAACAAATGCAGCTCTGATTGATCTTCCTATAATGAGGGTCAAGAACACCCTGAAGAGTATAGTGGAGGGGGAGGCATGTAAAAGGGTAGTGTTTGGGAGGTGAAATAGCTGGGGTGGGAATAGGACAAGCTAGGAGGAGTAAGACAGGAAGTAGTGTGTTTTCACATCATAGATCTAAGACCAGGAAGCTTCTGTCTCTCCCACCCGGCAGGGAGTTAGAGTATTGGTTGTTGTTTGGGGTAATTGCCTTGGTGTTGGGTTATGTTTAAAGTAATTGTAATGTTTCACAAAAACAGCTGAGCCATAGAGAGTGTTATTTCATTACTGTGAGCGTTGTAGTTCAAGAGTAATTGAATGATAAAGTTTCCCCCTCCCACCCCTTTTACCTAGTGTAAACCCCTACTCCTCAGATGTGGAATGCAGTCCATAGACCAGACAGCTCACATCAATGGTCAATATTCTTACTGTGAGAACAATGAAAACCCTGCCCCCCTTGACAGGTTTTTCAGCTTTTTCCCTTATCTTAATTGAAGATTGTCCCTCTCTGCAATCTACCTGGACACTCCCTGCTGCTCTAAGCTGAGAAGTGTTACATCAGTAGAAAGGATGGGAGGTGGATACTTTATCATTCAATTACTCTTGAACTACAACTCTGACAGTATTGAAATAACACTCTTCATGCCCCAAATACTATGAAGATTAATTAGAGCTGCTTTTATTATGAAACATTACTATCCCTTTAAGGGATGAAAAGTACTGAGTGTTTACCTTAGGGAGAAGAACCCTAGAGGATGATTCCCCCGGACCTACATTGCGGGTGGTTATGTTACCCACTGGGCTGGCTCGGTCTTGCCCAGATGGGGTAATTGGGGTTAATCCTTTCTAGGAATTCATTGGTTTTTGTTCGGCCATGCTGGATATATCCATCATATGAAAATGTGGATTATTCAACAAGTTTGTCAAAAGTTATGTGTATTATGTATGTTGTTATTACATATTAAATAAAGGCATGGCCTGTTTCTTGCCCAACATTGGTGCTCTGTCATTCCTTTATACTCTACTAGTTGAACAGCCTGTTACACGGGCCACAGTGCCACTGCCAGCCGGTCGCGGGGCAGTCATACACAGTAGAGACTGCTCATGCCGCGGCTGATACAGTGCCAGCCGGTCGCGGTGCAGTCATGCTCAGTAGAGACTGCCCACGCTGCGGCTGATACAGAGCGGGGCGCTCCTTCGGAGCACCCCGCTCCGTATCAGCCTCGTTACAGGCAGTCTCTACTGCGCATGACTGCATCGTTAAAAACTTTCTAGTGAATTATTATATAGGATGCCTTTTACATGTAATGCTTTATTTCAATATGCTCCATGTAGTAGTTCAAAAGGAATTCAATTGATAAAGGATTCCCCTCCCACGCCCATTACCTCCTGTAAGCCGCCTCCCCTTAGATGTGGAATCTGGTCCTGGGACCAGACAGCGGACAAAGAGGGACAATCTTCATCCACTGAGTATAAGGAAAACCCTGACCCCCTTGATGAAGGAGTGCAGGAGTTTCCTTGTGCTCAGTGAAGATTGTCCCTCGCTGTGCTCCATCTGGCCGTCTGAAAGAGGCAGTGTGAGTAAAAGTGGAGGGAGGAGGAATCCTATAGAATTGAATTCCTTTTTGAACTACAACACAGAACATATTGAAATAAAGAGTTACATGATCTTCTTTATAGGAGGGTCAATCGAAGCTGCATTTGTTCCAGGTATTACTTTCCCTTTAACTGAATAGTAAAGGTATCACTATTACTCTACTGTCCTGCTCATTCCATGGCTAACACAGTACTGCCATTTACTGTTGATAAATATGTCTCTATCTGAGAAAATTTGTTAAAGAGATTTTTTTTTGCATACATAGATTACCGAAATCTCTAGATCTGCCCCGGAGACTCTGGATTTTACATTGAATTACTGGGCCTCTGGGGACAGAGGCTAAATCTCTGGCGGTGGCGAGTTTTATATGAAACTCTTCCCACTTTCCCGACTTCCCACCCAGTTTTGCGCACTTCCCACCCACTTCTCCTTCTTCCCACCCTGTTCCTCCCACTTTCCACCAATGTCTATGTTTCTATTTATTTCTGCTGACTTAAAGGTAGGCAGACAATGTAATAGAGCAGCAGGGAAGGCAAGCCGGGTGCTAGGTTGTATAGTTAGAGTCATTAGTAGCAGAGAAAGGGAAGTGGCCATACCATTTTACAGATCTCTGATTAGACCTCACCTAGAGTATTGTGTACAGAACTGGAGACCCCATCTCCACAAGGATATAGATACTCTAGAGAAAGAATTCAGAGAAGGGCTAATAAAATGTTGACTGGTTTACAGGAAAATCAATATAAGGATAGACTAAAGGATCTGAGGAGAGAAGAGAAAGAGGGGATATGATAGAAACTTTCAAATACATGAAGAGATTCAACAAAGTGCAGGAGGGAGGTACATCTAAGAAGAGTTAAAATGTTAGGTCAAGAGGCCATAGTCTAAAACTAGAGGGACACAGGATTAGATGTAATGTAAGAAAGTTTTACTTCACTGAGAGGGTAGTAGATAAGTGAAATAGCGTAGTAGCAGAAGTGGTAGGGGTTAATATAGTGACTGAGTGTAAGCATGAATGGAGTAGGTATAAGGCTGTCCTTAACATAAAACAAGACCAAGGACCAAATAAGGTTTGAGGTCTTTTTTACAGCAGGTAAATGGGCAGACTAGATAGGCCGAATGGTTCTTATCTGCTGTCAAATTCGATGTTTCTATGTTTCTCCTCCTTCTCACCCTGTTCCACCCACTTTACATCCATACAATGACACAATGCTGTTAAGCCCTGTCTCCACCTCTGATTAAGCCCCGCCCTTTTGTGATGCGAATCTCATAATTTATATCCCTCAGTCGCACCACATGAGCACTCTCCGCAAGCTCAACAGAACAAAGTTCCCAAGTATGTAGGTTACCCACTCTCTACTTGGTGTCCTACAGCAGGGGTGTTCAAAGCTATATCCTCAGCCCCCCAACAGCACATGCTATCAGGATTTACTCAATTAAACACAAGTGAATCTTGTTAAAGGGATAGTAATGTTTCACAAAAACAGCAGCTCCAATTAATCTTCGTAGTATTTGGGCCATGGAGGGTGTAATATCAATACTGTCAGAGTTGTAGTACAATAGTAATTGAATGATAAAGTATCCCCCTCCCGCCCCTTTTACCTAGTATAATCCAATGCGTTGGATAATCCTCTGGCATTCAAAGGGTTAAACTGATGCATGTTCATATCTCTCTCCTACTGTGCAATTGTTTTGCTTCACTTTCTTTTGCAAAATGGGGAACTACGACATTTAACCTTTGAGTGCCTGAAGGGTACGCACCACATTGCTCTGCAATGCATTGCGTACCACTCCGGTACTCAAAGGATTAAAACCCATACGGTTCAGATCAAATTAATAAGTAAACACTGCTATGTGTGATTCCTAGTAATGTTTTTCTTTTGTGAAGTTTACATGTTCATTTTAGGAAATTATTTGTTGCATCTGTAATGCACTTAAAGGATCCAAAATGCTTTAAGCAATTAAACTTCAAAAAGTCAGATTTGTGAGCTGCCATCTTGTCATCTGTGTCTGATCTTCATGGGAGAAATACTTGTGAAGAATTCAAGTCATAATTGAAACAAATTAAGAAGTGATGAATGACATCACCGGGGGCAAACGAGGGACAAATAGACTTCCAGATTGACTGTACACAATACACTCCTGTATACCAGGCAAGCTGAAGTCAAACTTAAATTGCTGTATTTATTGGTCAAGGGTCAGCATTAGTATAATTTCAGGAATTACGGGCAGTGTAATGTCATACGAGTAAGCAGAGCAATTCTGGAACAAACCAATCGTACCACGGGGAGAAATTAAACTTTCAAATGCATTATATGCCTCTCTCACTTTGAAGGGGTTAAAATCACCTTTTAAATCAACTGGGCATTTTACTTGCCCCCTATGGTATAAATCGTTTAGCCCAGATTTTCTGCATGTTTTATTAATACATTATTGTCACACTGTCCTGATCCTTTTTACATAGAATGGGTTGGATACTACTGTGGCACTCATCTGTTTAAAGGGATAGTAATACTTCCTTTTATCTTTATTTTATTTTGTATGCATTAAAAAAACATGAAGAACGAAATAAGTCTTATCTCTCAAACCTTTATGGTTTGAGAGATATTCACAAGCAAAGTTTCCCCTCCTGCCCCTTTTACCTAGTGTAAGCCATCTCTTCTCAGATGTGGAATGCAGTCCATAGACCAGACAGATAACAGCTGGGGACAATCTTCTTCCTATGAGAACAATGAAAGCCCTGTCCCCCTTGACAAGTTTTTCAGGTTTGTCTCTTATCTTAATTGAAGATTGTCCCTCTCTGCAGTCTACCTGGGCACCTCCCTTCTGTTCTGGCTGAGCAGTGTTACATCAGTAAAAGGGATGGGAGGGGGACACTTTGTCATTGAATTACTCTTGAACTACAACTCTGACAGAATTGAAATAACACTCCATGGTCCAAATACTATGATGATTAATCAGAGCTGCTTTTATTAGGAAACATTACTATCCCTTTAAAGGGAAATTCTACCCTACTGGACTTTAATTTGCTTATCATAATAACTTACCTAGGCAGGCGTCCTTCAAACAGCAGTCAGTTGTTTCAATTAAATGTTTTTATTTTACATTTGATTATTATAGCCTACTCCTAGTTATTTCAGTTTACAATCTGGTGAAGACAACCTTTATGAGTTAAGCAGGCCTATTGAAGCACAATGCTTGTTGTAAATTTCACCATAGCACTCATCGTATAACAAAAAAACACAATTACAGGTTATCGCTATATGAAGATCACACTGAGGCAAACTTCTGTAGGGGTGATATTCCCCTTTAAACAAATTAACAGTCACTTATAGTTACAGTGTATTTTGCATTTAACTAAACTGAATGAATCAATCAGATAAATATAACAATAGGATCTCTCAATGCAGTTCATGCTCAGAGATTTGGCATTCTGAAAAAGAACAATTAAACGGAATACGTGATTTCACTTGACTTGTTTAGTACATGATGTCCCATATAACTGGCCTATATCTTGTGTGTGATCATAGTAAAACATTGTGATGTACTGTGAAACCCCAAAAAATATTCTATTCTTTTTTTTTAATATATTCTTTTAAATCTGTTTTGTTTTACCAACAGCTGTGAGAGCAGGAAAATGTATAAAAAAAAAAACGCACACTATTAAAATAGTCTCAAATTTCACTTTTTTCAAAAGACCACAGAGAACACTTCCAGATATTTTACAAAAGCTATCGTCGTGAAGTTTTCTACCTCCACTTAATTTTGCTTTTTTTGTGAATTTCCATTGCAGAGTTCTGTATTATAATAATGTTATTGATTTTTTTATTATTTTTACCAGCTCTGCAGATTAAGCTGATGCTATATAAATAAAGAATAAAAATAATAGTAATAATAATCATTATTATTATTATTATTATTATTATTATTAAATATTGACCCTTTGAGTTCCAGAGAGTTAGGAGGGACAGTCCCTCTTTGAGACCCAAATCGTTCTGTCCCTCTTTCTCACCCTGATGTCCCTCTTTTTAGGAGATCAGACTGTGTGGTGTGTATATAAGTGTATCACATTGCTCTGCAGCAATAAAACTCACATTAATGCTTGGTTAAACTTCAGAATATGTTTTATAACTTAGTCTCTTTTAATAAAATAAATTAGTTTTGCTCTAAATTATTTATACAGTTATATAAAGAAGTGGCAATAGATCATTAAATAACCTAAAAATTCTCTGTAATGCCCTGCCTCCTAGCCACACCCACCAGGAACACCCCTAAAACATAAGTGTCCCTCTTTGGCCATTTGAAATGTTGGCAGGTGTGCACTTCTTTGTGTAACTGAATAAATAATTTAAAGCAAGAAAGTATATATATATTTACACAGACTAATTTCTAAACACATATACTAAGTTTAAACAGACATTAATGTGTTTTATTGCTGTGAATCAATGTGATACACACTTATATATACACAACACAGTCTGATCTGCTAAAAAGAGGGACACCAGGGTGGGAAAGAGGGACAGAAGGATTTGGGTCTCAAAGAGGGATTGGCCCACCTAAAGAGGGACACTTGGGAAGTATGGAACCCTAATATCTCCTAAAGAGGGACACTTGGAGGTATGGAACCTAATATCTCTTAAAGAGGGACACTTGGGAGGTATGGAACCCTAGTATCTCCTAAAGAGGGACACTTGGGAGGTATGGAACCCTAATATCTCCTAAAGAGGGACACTTGGGAGGTATGGACCCCTAATACCTCCTAAAGAGGGACACTTGGGAGGTATGGACCCCTAATATCTCCTAAAGAGGGACACTTGTGACTTGGGAGGTATTCATATTGCTATGCAAACTAACAGTATCCCAGGGCTCAATGGCGAGTGAAAATTTAGCCCTGGCGAGTAGAAATTCAGCCCCGGTGGGTATGTTATGGCTTGCAGTGGCGAGTAACTTTTCAGGTCTGGCTAGTAGCAAAGGACTTCATATTTTAAGCCCTGAGTATCCTATACGGATATGTGATCACGTTTAGAAGATTGGAAAAGGCTGGTTCAAAGGACAGTTGTGAAGAGCAGAGTCTGCAGTGTTTGTCATTGTGATACGTGTACACTTGGCGAGGGGCCTATATAAAGTATGTGTTTGGCTTGTAGAAATGTCTGCAGTGAAGAAATATATATATAATGAACTGGTGTCTTCAAAATATATATAAAAAACAAAAGGCAGATGAATAATAATAATAAGAATATGCATGTAAAGGTTTACTTTTATCTCATTAACCCTTTGAGTGCCAGGGGCCACACAACTCCTTTGTGAACAATGCGTTGGGTACCTCTCTGGCACACAAAGGGTTAAAAATTGGTGGAGGGGGGGTAAACCAGACTTTGGTGAGGACTCACTTTCATATGAAAAATTTTGGAACCACTGATTTATGTCAAAGCAACAGAATAATAAAAATGTGGGGGACTTTGGAGCACATAAAAAAAGCAAAAATAAATAAATGTTATAATATTATTCCTTTATTATGTCTATGCTGATGCACGGAAGGATCACTGGAACATTTTTAATGAGTGACAGTTGATGAATAAGCATAATATTCACTGTCCAAGAATGGCTCGCTATATATGACAGCAGATTACATGCAGGGCTATACCAGAGTAACACACCCTGCTTCTCTGTTCAGGGGAGGCCAGTCACATGTCTGGGGCGGTAGGCCACTGCCTCAGTCTCCCAATTGCTGCTGTAAATGGCTACCCATCTGGCACTCGACCCTTAAGGACCCATGATGTGCCAGGACCGTCATGTCAGTTCCGGCACTTAAGGATCGGTGATGGTCCTGGCACGTCATGGAATTCTGGGATTGACAGCACGGCTGCACGGCACTCTGCCATCCCACAATTCAGTTTGCAAAATAAATAAAAAAAGCTCCTCTGCAGCCATGACAGTTGCAATGTGTTGCACACCCCTCTGGCATACAAAGGGTTATGCACAAGTACTGGCTACTGAGTAACATTAACTCTTTAAGGAGCAAAAGCTTATGTATTGTGTTGCTTAGCAATTTATTGTGAACCTCTCTAGACCTCAAAGGGTTAATACATGTCCAGATTTCCCATTAGGTAGAGTAGGGACCTTGTTTGAGCTCCAAGGTTTGAGGGGAGGAGTGTAAGCCATAATGGCCACACCCTCATTCTCAGTTGTATGTAAGTTTAGATCATGGCTGGGCAACCGGATGTTGGGTGGCTGGGGATGATGGAAATTGTAGTCTTGAAGAGCTGGAGGGCCACAGATAGCCCACTAATGAGCTAGCACAATCCCTAGTGGCCATATTTTAAAGCGGAACTATCACCCTAACTAAAGTCCACTTGTGCGCGATAATAGCACTGTTTCTACACATATCGCCATATGCCTAATTATTGGTGGAGGGGCATTATTTAGGGTGATAGTTCCTCTTTAACTCCTTGACTGCTAGGAAATTCTTTAAAGCGGAACTTTCAGATAATAGCCAGTCACCATGTATTCATTAAATTCATGGCGACTAGCTTGAAAATAGATGTGTTACCGTAAAAAAAAACAAAAAAACATGTGTCTAAAGGAATCAGTCCCGTATCGGGACTGACGGACAGGTTAGTGCGGTCTGTGCGCCTGCGCCATCAGTCCCTTCCGGTGACCACATGGTGCAGAGCAGTCTACTCTATGGAGACCGGGACTTACGGTGCAGGAGCACAGACAAGATGTCTGCACTCCAGCCTCAGTTCCGGTCTCCAAACAGGATGGATTCCTTTAGACACACTTATTTTTTTACTGTAAGACATCTATTTTCAAGCCAGTCTCCATGCATTTAATGAATGCATGGTGACTTGCTATTATCTGAAAGTTCCACTGTAACATACTGCAAATAGCTTTTCTGTGCTTATATGCTATAGGTTACTAGTTCGCTGACATTTATTTATTTGTCAGGTAATGCACATTAGACAATACCAAAGCTAGATGTCTCATAAACTGTCATCTGAATGAGAAAGTAGCTGCCACTAATTCAGATGAATTTGAAAGCTCTTTCAGAATCACGTATTTGTTACAAAATGATAGTTCCACTTTAACGCAAGTTCTGTCTATATAAATTCCTCTTTTCCTTGTCTGGAGATGGGAATAGAACCTAAGTAAATTGGTTTAACGATTATTTTTTTTTTCCTTAATTTTTCAGAAGATAAAATATCTGCTGATAATTTTCACTGAGTCTAAGTTAACCTTCTGAGGTCTGGGATTGTGTGGCTAATAAGGGAAGACAAGCTGTTCCGACCTCTCTCTGCCATCAGTGAGTGCTTGACTCTTGAGATCTTTATCAGCTAGAGTGGCACATGTATAAGTGGTACCCTTTTGTGCACCAGAGGAATGGGCAATGTCTTTCAGTCACTAAAGAGTTAAAGGAACACTAGCACCAGCTAATAATAACCCTGCAAGTAAGAAATCAAACCAAAAAACAAATGGACATCATGAATCAATTTTGAAACTACTGGTTCCTCAAAACTATTCTTTAATTTGTACTGTTTATCAAGCCCATAGAAACACACATCCTTTGTTGCCACACTCCAGGATACCAAAATCCTCCTGTTGTAGTCACAGTATGTGTTGTATCTGTGTTTTATATATCTACTAGTGTTGAGCGAGCATGCTCGGCCGATGCTCGGATCGGCTCGAGCATCGCTCTGCTCGGCACATGGCGGTACTCGTACGAGTACCGCATGTGCTCGCCCGCCATGTTCGGGTCTCCTCCCCGCACGTTTTGCGGCTGCTGCGCAGCCAATAAACGTGCAGGGAGGCTCTGACATCGGTGTAATGCCAGCAGCCATGTTGGCTGCTGGCATTACACTGATTGGCTGGCCAGAACCCGTGGTCAGGTGCTGTATAGCACCTGACCATCGAGTTCGGCTCAGTCTGAGCCAGGGAGAGCTGAGGATAGGAAGGGAAAGGCAGTGTAGGGAGGAAAAAAACAAAAATTGTGAAAAAAAAAGAACCAAAAGTCCTTTTTAGGACTACTGTGTGTGGGGGCAGCAGGTTATTTGGTGTGGGGGGAAAAAAACAAAAAAAAAAAAAAAAAAATATATATATTCTGTTTAGTGTGCAAAGTTGCAGATTAGAGCACATTCTGTTTAGTGTGCACAGTTGCAGATTAGAGCACATTCTGTTTAGTGTGCAAAGTTGCAGATTAGAGCACATTCTGTTTAGTGTGCAAAGTTGCAGATTAGAGCACATTCTGTTTAGTGTGCAAAGTTGCAGATTAGAGCACATTCTGTTAAGTCTTCAAACTAAAATATCAAAGTCACGTATTCCATTCAGTGTGCGTCGCCGCAGTTTAGCAGCACATTCTGAGTACTGTGCAGAGTTGCAGAATAGGAAGAAATACTGTTAAGTCTTCAAACTAAAATATCAAAGTCACATATTCCATTCAGTGTGCTTCGCCGCAGTTTAGCAGCACATTCTGTGTACTGTGCAGAGTTGCAGAATAGGAAGAAATACTGTTAAGTCTTCAAACTCAAATATCAAAGTCACATATTCCATTCAGTGTGCTTCGCCGCAGTTTAGCAGCACATTCTGTGTACTGTGCAGAGTTGCAGAATAGGAAGAAATACTGTTAAGTCTTCAAACTAAAATATCAAAGTCACATATTCCATTCAGTGTGCTTCGCCGCAGTGTAGCAGCACATTCTGTGTACTGTGCAGAGTTGCAGAATAGGAAGAAATACTGTTAAGTCTTCAAACTAAAATATCAAAGTCACATATTCCATTCAGTGTGCTTCGCCGCAGTGTAGCAGCACATTCTGTGTACTGTGCAGAGTTGCAGAATAGGAAGAAATACTGTTAAGTCTTCAAACTAAAATATCAAAGTCACATATTCCATTCAGTGTGCTTCGCCGCAGTTTAGCAGCACATTCTGTGTACTGTGCAGAGTTGCAGAATAGGAAGAAATACTGTTAAGTCTTCAAACTAAAATATCAAAGTCACATATTCCATTCAGTGTGCTTCGCCGCAGTGTAGCAGCACATTCTGTGTACTGTGCAGAGTTGCAGAATAGGAAGAAATACTGTTAAGTCTTCAAACTAAAATATCAAAGTCACATATTCCATTCAGTGTGCTTCGCCGCAGTGTAGCAGCACATTCTGTGTACTGTGCAGAGTTGCAGAATAGGAAGAAATACTGTTAAGTCTTCAAACTAAAATATCAAAGTCACATATTCCATTCAGTGTGCTTCGCCGCAGTTTAGCAGCACATTCTGTGTACTGTGCAGAGTTGCAGAATAGGAAGAAATACTGTTAAGTCTTCAAACTAAAATATCAAAGTCACATATTCCATTCAGTGTGCTTCGCCGCAGTGTAGCAGCACATTCTGTGTACTGTGCAGAGTTGCAGAATAGGAAGAAATACTGTTAAGTCTTCAAACTAAAATATCAAAGTCACATATTCCATTCAGTGTGCTTCGCCGCAGTTTAGCAGCACATTCTGTGTACTGTGCAGAGTTGCAGAATAGGAAGAAATACTGTTAAGTCTTCAAACTAAAATATCAAAGTCACATATTCCATTCAGTGTGCTTCGCCGCAGTGTAGCAGCACATTCTGTGTACTGTGCAGAGTTGCAGAATAGGAAGAAATACTGTTAAGTCTTCAAACTAAAATATCAAAGTCACATATTCCATTCAGTGTGCTTCGCCGCAGTGTAGCAGCACATTCTGTGTACTGTGCAGAGTTGCAGAATAGGAAGAAATACTGTTAAGTCTTCAAACTAAAATATCAAAGTCACATATTCCATTCAGTGTGCTTCGCCGCAGTGTAGCAGCACATTCTGTGTACTGTGCAGAGTTGCAGAATAGGAAGAAATACTGTTAAGTCTTCAAACTAAAATATCAAAGTCACATATTCCATTCAGTGTGCTTCGCCGCAGTGTAGCAGCACATTCTGTGTACTGTGCAGAGTTGCAGAATAGGAAGAAATACTGTTAAGTCTTCAAACTAAAATATCAAAGTCACATATTCCATTCAGTGTGCTTCGCCGCAGTTTAGCAGCACATTCTGTGTACTGTGCAGAGTTGCAGAATAGGAAGAAATACTGTTAAGTCTTCAAACTAAAATATCAAAGTCACATATTCCATTCAGTGTGCTTCGCCGCAGTGTAGCAGCACATTCTGTGTACTGTGCAGAGTTGCAGAATAGGAAGAAATACTGTTAAGTCTTCAAACTAAAATATCAAAGTCACATATTCCATTCAGTGTCTTTCACCGCCGTTTAACAGCCTATTCTGTGTACTCTGCAGAGTTGCAGAATTATAAGAAATACTGTTAAGTTTTCAAACTCAAATATTAAAGTCACATATTCCATTCAGTGTCTTTCACCGCCGTTTAACAGCCTATTCTGTGTACTCTGTACAGTTCCAGAATTATAAGAAATACTGTTAAGTTTTCAAACTCAAATATTAAAGTCACATATTCCATTCAGTGTCTTTCACCGCCGTTTAACAGCCTATTCTGTGTACTCTGTACAGTTCCAGAATTATAAGAAATACTGTTAAGTTTTCAAACTCAAATATTAAAGTCACATATTCCATTCAGTGTCTTTCACCGCCGTTTAACAGCCTATTCTGTGTACTCTGTACAGTTCCAGAATTATAAGAAATACTGTTAAGTTTTCAAACTCAAATATTAAAGTCACATATTCCATTCAGTGTGTTTCAACGCCGTTTAACAGCCTATTCTGTGTACTCTGCAGAGTTGCAGAATAGTAAGAAATACTGTTAAGTTTTCAAACTCAAATATTAAAGTCACATATTCCATTCAGTGTGTGTCACCGCAGTTTAGCAGCCTATTCTGTGTACTCTGCAGAGTTGCAGAATAGTAAGAAATACTGTTAATTTTTCAAACTCAAATATTAAAGTCACATATTCCATTCAGTGTCTTTCACCGCCGTTTAACAGCCTATTCTGTGTACTCTGTACAGTTCCAGAATTATAAGAAATACTGTTAAGTTTTCAAACTCAAATATTAAAGTCACATATTCCATTCAGTGTGTTTCAACGCCGTTTAACAGCCTATTCTGTGTACTCTGTACAGTTCCAGAATTATAAGAAATACTGTTAAGTTTTCAAACTCAAATATTAAAGTCACATATTCCATTCAGTGTGTTTCAACGCCGTTTAACAGCCTATTCTGTGTACTCTGCAGAGTTGCAGAATAGTAAGAAATACTGTTAAGTTTTCAAACTCAAATATTAAAGTCACATATTCCATTCAGTGTGTGTCACCGCAGTTTAGCAGCCTATTCTGTGTACTCTGCAGAGTTGCAGAATAGTAAGAAATACTGTTAATTTTTCAAACTCAAATATTAAAGTCACTTATTCCATTCAGTGTGTGTCACCGCAGTTTAGCAGCCTATTCTGTGTACTCTGCAGAGTTGCAGAATAGTAAGAAATACTGTTAAGTTTTCAAACTCAAATATTAAAGTCACATATTCCATTCAGTGTGTGTCACCGCAGTTTAGCAGCCTATTCTGTGTACTCTGCAGAGTTGCAGAATAGTAAGAAATACTGTTAATTTTTCAAACTCAAATATTAAAGTCACATATTCCATTCAGTGTCTTTCACCGCCGTTTAACAGCCTATTCTGTGTACTCTGTACAGTTCCAGAATTATAAGAAATACTGTTAAGTTTTCAAACTCAAATATTAAAGTCACATATTCCATTCAGTGTGTTTCAACGCCGTTTAACAGCCTATTCTGTGTACTCTGTACAGTTCCAGAATTATAAGAAATACTGTTAAGTTTTCAAACTCAAATATTAAAGTCACATATTCCATTCAGTGTGTTTCAACGCCGTTTAACAGCCTATTCTGTGTACTCTGCAGAGTTGCAGAATAGTAAGAAATACTGTTAAGTTTTCAAACTCAAATATTAAAGTCACATATTCCATTCAGTGTGTGTCACCGCAGTTTAGCAGCCTATTCTGTGTACTCTGCAGAGTTGCAGAATAGTAAGAAATACTGTTAATTTTTCAAACTCAAATATTAAAGTCACTTATTCCATTCAGTGTGTGTCACCGCAGTTTAGCAGCCTATTCTGTGTACTCTGCAGAGTTGCAGAATAGTAAGAAATACTGTTAAGTTTTCAAACTCATATATATTAAAGTCATATATATCGTGTAAGATGAAGAAGGCGGGTAAAAAGGGACGGGGAAGTGGACGTGATCCTGAAAGTTCAGGGCGCGGGTCAGGACGCGGAGAAACTGTGCCTGGTGCCAGAGCACAAGAAAGAAAGACATCCACCATACCTAGCTTCATGTCTGATTTCACAGGGCGTCGCAGGACATCACTCTCGAGGTCCGACCAGTGCGAACAGGTGGTCGGTTGGATGACAGCTGATACTGCTTCCAGTCGGTTAAGCACCACCCTGTCTTCCACCAAGTCCACTCTCAGTAGCCAAGAGTCTGGTCAACATAATCCTCACTCTGATCATCCTTCCTCCCACCATACACGGTCTGGTCAAAGAAGTGATCCCACACTGGGATATAGTGATGAGCTCGTCTCATCACCAATCCTTCATTTGACCCTCTCTCCAAGCACGCTTGCAGAGGAACATGACATCTTGTGCCCTGATTCACAACCTCTAGAGGCTACCCAATCACAAGAAGATGACAGATGTGAACGGCATTTAAGGTCAAAGGAAGTAGTGGATGATGATGATGATGATGATGAGACACAGTTGCCATTAAATCAACCACTATTTCCGTCTCAAGACCTTGTTGAGGAGAATGTTATACAGTTGTCAATGACTGAGTATGTGGTGGGATCAAGACTTGAGGAGGATGATCAGAGTGAGGAAGTGGAGGAGGACTTGGTGGACGATGAGGTGACTGACCCCACCTGGGAAGGTGTAGAGCCGAGCGATGACAGCAGTCCTGAGGGTGAGCCATCTGCAGCACCGCAACAGGCTGGAAGAGGCAGTGGTGTGGCTACAGAAAGAAGGCGGACCGCACCAAACCGGCCCGCAAATGTTCCACGGAGCACCCCCTTGCGTAAATCTACCTTGCCAAGGGGTAGGTGTTCCGCGGTATGGCGTTTTTTTAAGGAAAGTGCGGACGACAAAAGAATTGTAGTTTGCAACCTGTGCCACACCAGAATGAGCCGAGGCATGAACACTAGAAACCTCACCACCACCAGCATGATCCGACACATGGCATCCAAGCACCGTAGTAAGTGGGAGGAACGCCTGGATCGCCCATCTGTGTCTGCAGGCCACACCACTGCCTCCTCTTCCCCTGTTTTCGGTGCCGGCCAATCGCCTGTCGAAGGCGCAGGCCCGCATACCTCCCGCCCTGCACCTGTACCATCTGAAGCACCATCAGCGACCACATCCACTTCCCTGTCCCAGCACAGCGTCCAAATGTCGTTACCCCAGGCATTTGAGCGCAAGAGAAAGTACCCAGCCACCCACCCACAGGCCATAGCACTAACCTCACACCTTTCAAAATTACTGGCCATCGAAATGCTGCCATTTAGGCTTGTGGACACTGAGTCCTTCCGCAGCCTGATGGCAGCAGCTGTCCCTCGGTACGCGGTCCCCAGCCGCCACTACTTTTCCCGGTGTGCCATCCCCGCATTACACCACCATGTGTCCCGTAACATCACCCGTGCCCTGACCAACGCAGTTACTGGGAAGGTCCACTTAACGACTGACACATGGACAAGTGCTTGTGGCCAGGGACGCTACATTTCCCTGACGGCACACTGGGTGAATGTCGTGGAGGCTGGGAGCGACTCGGACCCTGGGATGGCACGGGTGCTACCCACGCCGAGGATTGCGGGCCCTACCTCCATCAGGGTTTCCACCAGCACCTACGTTATTGGCTCCTCCTCCTCCGTTTCCACCTCCGAATTCTCTACACACACCGCCACTCCCCCATCAGCCAGTAGCTGGAAGCAGTGTAGCACTGCAGTGGGGAAGCGTCAACAGGCCGTGCTGAAGCTGATCTGCCTTGGGGACAAACAGCACACGGCCTCAGAGCTGTTGCAGGGGATTAGTCACCAGACCGAGCAGTGGCTCTCGCCACTCAACCTGCAACCAGGCATGGTTGTGTGTGATAATGGGCGTAACTTGGTGGCGGCTTTGGAGCTCGGCAAGCTCACACACGTACCATGCCTAGCGCATGTATTTAATTTAGTGGTGCAGCGATTTCTAAAAACCTACCCCAATGTGCATGATCTCTTGACCAAGGTGCGCCGCGTGTGTGCACATTTCCGTAAGTCATCTACAGCTTCGGCCGGCCTGTTGAAGCTGCAGCAGCGCTTACAATTGCCAGCTCACCGGCTGCTGTGTGACGTGAGCACGCGCTGGAACTCCACCTTCCACATGTTGGCCCGGCTTTGTGAGCAGCAGAGGGCAGTAGTGGAGTACCAGCTGTTACACGGTCGTCGCCTCTCCGTTCAACTTCCTGTAATCAGAAGTGAGGAGTGGGAATGGATGTCAGACCTCTGCGAGGTTTTACGCAATTTTGAGGAATCGACACAGATGGTGAGCGGCGATAACGCTATTATCAGTGTAACCATCCCACTTCTGTGTCTACTGAAACGCTCGCTGCTCACAATTAAAACCGACGCTTTGCATGTGGAAGAGGTGGAAATGGGGGAGGAAGAGCTTACACAAGGTGATAGCCAGAGCACCCTCACTTCGTCTTCTCAGCGACAATTGGAGGAGGCGGAGGAGGAGGAGGAGGAGGAGGAGGAAGACACGGTTGCCTCCGCTACAGAGGGTAGCCATGGAACTTTAGTTCCATCTCTTCAGCGTGGGTGGGCAGAAGAGGAGGAAGAGGATGAGGATATTGAGAGTCATCCTCCTGGTGAGGACAGCGAAATCTTGACTGTTGGTACTCTGGCACACATGGCTGACTTTATGTTAGGCTGCCTTTCCCGTGACCCACGCGTTATATGCATTTTAAACAACACGGATTACTGGGTGTTCACCCTTCTGGACCCCCGCTACAAAGAGAATTTCTCATCTCTCATTCCTCCGGTGGAGAGGACAAGCAAAATGGTGCAATACCAGAAGGTTCTTGTCGAAAAATTGCTCCAAAATTTTCCATCTGACAACGCTGGCGGCAGAGTACGTGCTACCTTGGCCAACAGAGAAGGGGAGAAAAGGGGAGCACACAGCAGTTCCGAGAAAGGCAGGGCAACACTCTCCAAGGCGTGGGACACCTTCATGACACCCCGCCAGCACCCTCACCCTGATGCGCAGCCTAGTGTCACAAGGAGGGAAAAGTTTTGGAAGATGGTGAAGGAGTACGTAGCAGACCGTGTCAGCGTCCTCAATGATCCCTCTGTGCCTTACAACTACTGGGTGTCCAAGCTGGACACGTGGTATGAACTGGCACTCTACGCCTTGGAGGTGCTGGCCTGCCCTGCCGCCAGCGTTCTGTCTGAGCGGGTATTTAGTGCTGCTGGTGGCATCATAACAGATAAGCGTATCCGCCTTTCCACCGACAATGCTGATAGGTTGACACTTATAAAAATGAACAAGGCCTGGATTTCCCCTGACTTCTCCACTCCACTGGAGGAAAGCCCCGGGGGAACATAAACTCACTTTATATATGTTATTTACAATGATGGGAATACTCTGTATTCCCATTCACCCCTTCCACCCAAAAAACGGGTATATGGTTGACTCTTAATCTTCTCATCCTCCTCCTCCTCTTCCATATGCCCTGTGCTATAATTTTTATATAGGGCCAGCTCACCAGCGGGCCCTGTGATATAATTTTTATATAGGGTCAGCTCACCAGCGGGCCCTGTTTGACAATTTTTATATAGGTCAGCTCACCAGCGGGCCTTCTCA
Source organism: Rhinophrynus dorsalis (assembly GCA_037306005.1). Classification (NCBI taxonomy): domain Eukaryota; kingdom Metazoa; phylum Chordata; class Amphibia; order Anura; family Rhinophrynidae; genus Rhinophrynus; species Rhinophrynus dorsalis. Next base: position 219,503,023 of record CM074725.1, read on the forward strand.
TATAATGTTTTATTGGGTCAGCTCTCTAGCGGGCCCTCTCATATAATGTTTTATAGCGTCAGCTCACTAGCGGGCCTTCGCATATAATGTTTAGGATGGTCAGCTCTGCAGCAGACCCTCACCCATAATGTTTTAGATGGTCAGCTCAGCGCACGTTTCCCTCTTAATCATGGCCTCAGTTCTGAAAATCAAGGAAATTTTTGGGAGAATTTGCCTCTGCGCACGTTTCCCTCTTAATCATGGCCTCAGTTCTGAAAATCAAGGAAATTTTTGGGAGAATTTGCCTCTGCGCACGTTTCCCTCTTAATCATGGCCTCAGTTCTGAAAATCAAGGAAATTTTTGGGAGAATTTGCCTCTGCGCACGTTTCCCTCTTAATCATGGCCTCAGTTCTGAAAATCAAGGAAATTTTTGGGAGAATTTGCCTCTGCGCACGTTTCCCTCTTAATCATGGCCTCAGTTCTGAAAATCAAGGAAATTTTTGGGAGAATTTGCCTCTGCGCACGTTTCCCTCTTAATCATGGCCTCAGTTCTGAAAATCAAGGAAATTTTTGGGATAATTTGCCTCTGCGCACGTTTCCCTCTTAATCATGGCCTCACTTCAGAAAATCGATGAAATTTTTGGGAGAATTTGCAGATGATATACAAGTAAATATACAGCAAATACTGTTTGGTAACAATTTTTCGCCTAAAGTCGTTTTTATTTTCCTTTTTGTGTGTTTTACGGTCAGTCTGTAAAAATGGCGTACTACGGGCGAAAGATCGTTCCCAGCAGCGATGTTGGAGTCCAAGGTGCATCCAGACATCCTCCCTATGCTGTCCCTGAACCATTTCTGTAGTGTTTCCATCTTTTTCTGCCCTTTTCCTATGGACCAGGCACCCTCCCCTCATCAGAGCAGGGGGTGCCTGGTGTAATGCTCGAGTCCTCCCATTGACTTCAATGGGGCTCGGGTGCTCGGCCGAGCACTCGAGCCTCAGGGGGTGCTCGGTCAGAGCACCCGAACATCCGAGCATTGGGGTGCTCGCTCATCACTAATATCTACCTCATGGGAACCATATCCTATATTATAATTCGCTAAGGATCTTTGTCAGAAGCTGTCATGCGCAGTAGAGATGGCTGCGTGCACTGCAGTCATGCGCAGTACAGACTGCCCACACTGCGGCTGATACAGAGCAGGGCACTCCGAATTCAGACTGGAGTCATCTCTGTGCACCTTCCTAGGACCGCTTGGTCCCAGGAAGATGCGCAGAGAGGACTATGGTCTGAAGCAGAGAGGACTACGGTCTGAATTCGGAGCGCCCTGCTCCTTATCAGCCGCGGAGCAGGCAGTCAGTACAGCGCATGACTGCAGCACCGCCAGTGTTGGCCCGTGTACACGGGCTTTAAACTAGTTACATATGAGCTGACAATGGAAAATACCTTGATTTCCTCACTAATAGTGGAATTTGTTGTAATTCTCCACTATAAATTCTTCAGGAGAAGTAAAACAATGAGCTCTGTGTTTCATAATCAGTCCATTATGCCCCCAATGGGGACCCGGACAGTGTTCAGGGGCTGTGAATGCCAACTGCTGCCTTATTACTGGCAAATGGAGACGCCCTTATGTTTTGTGAATACAGGTGTTGAACGTCTTAAGTCATATACCATTTTAACCAATAGCATGGCAGGAAAAGTGATCACTATGTTTGCACTTCTTTTTATGGACCTGGAAAAAATTACGTATTCACCCAAATCAATCCATAAAGAATCATGGAGAGAAAGAGGGACAGGATAGAGTAGGAAAAGGCTAGCAGGGCAGCACAGGGATGGGGCAGGAAGAGGCCTGGAATGGGTATGAGAAGAGAGCAAGGGGCAGAATGGAGAAGAAAAGGAAAGAACCCCAAAGAGATAGAAGTTTGGAGAGTAGAATAAGGACTTGGAAGTGAGGGCAGTTGGCTCGAGGAGATGGAAGAGAAGGCATTGGGCAGAAGGAGATGGAAGGGAGGGGAGTTGTCTTGAAGAGATGGAAGAGACGGCAGTGGGCTGGTGGAGATGGTAGGGAGGGGAGAAGGCCAAGGACTCGGAAGAGAGGGCAGTGGGCTGGAGGAGATGAAAGGGAGGTGAGTTGCCTGGAAGAGAAGGTAGTGGGCCGGAGGTGATGGAAGGGAGGGCAGCAGACGTAGGACTTGAAAGAGAGGGCAGTGTGCTAGATAGAAGGGAGGGAGCAAGACAGAGGAAGTAGCTTTTGAGGGGTATGGGATGGAGAAAATTGAGGAGAGCGGAGCAGTCCATCAGGATGGAAGAGAGAGGAGCAGGATTAGAAGATGAAAGGGGGGAATTTCATTGAAAGAGGGGATCAGACTAAGAGTGTGAGCAGAAGCAGGACTGGGGTGTGGAAGGAAATACTTAAAGGGATAGTAATACTTCATTTTAGCTTTATTTTATTTTGTAGGCATTAAAAAAACATGAAGAACGATATAAGTCTTATCTCTCAAACCTTTATGGTTTAAGAGATATTCACAAGTAAAGTATCCCCCCCCCTCCCGTTCAACCAGATCAGAAGGGAGGTGCCCAGGTAGACTGCAGAGAGGGACAATCTTCAATTAAGATAAGGGGAAAAGCTAAAAAAAACTTGTCAAGGGGGGAAGGGCTTTCATTGTTTTTATACAAAGAAGATTGTCCCCTGCTGTTATCTGTCTGGTCTTACAACCAGATTCACATCTAAGAAGAAATGGCTTACACTAGGAAAAAGGGGCGGGAGGGGGAAACTTTGCTTGTGAATATCTCTTAAACCATAAAGGTTTGAGAGATAAAACTTATATTGTTCTTCATGTTTTTTTCATGCCTACAAAATAAAATAAAGTTAAAATGAAGTATTACTATCCCTTTAAAATGCAGTGGAGGAAAGTGAAAAGAAGAGAAAAGTTCCCTTCTAGTGATGAGCGAGCACCCCAATGCTCGGATGTTCGGGTGCTCTGACCGAGCACCCCCTGAGGCTCGAGTGCTCGGCCGAGCACCCGAGCCCCATTGAAGTCAATGGGAGGACTCGAGCATTACACCAGGCACCCCCTGCTCTGATGAGGGGAGGGTGCCTGGTCCATAGGAAAAGGGCAGAAAAAGATGGAAACACTACAGAAATGGTTCAGGGACAGCATAGGGAGGATGTCTGGATGCACCTTGGACTCCAACATCGCTGCTGGGAACGATCTTTCGCCCGTAGTACGCCATTTTTACAGACTGACCGTAAAACACACAAAAAGGAAAATAAAAACGACTTTAGGCGAAAAATTGTTACCAAACAGTATTTGCTGTATATTTACTTGTATATCATCTGCAAATTCTCCCAAAAATTTCATCGATTTTCTGAAGTGAGGCCATGATTAAGAGGGAAACGTGCGCAGAGGCAAATTATCCCAAAAATTTCCTTGATTTTCAGAACTGAGGCCATGATTAAGAGGGAAACGTGCGCAGAGGCAAATTCTCCCAAAAATTTCCTTGATTTTCAGAACTGAGGCCATGATTAAGAGGGAAACGTGCGCAGAGGCAAATTCTCCCAAAATTTCCTTGATTTTCAGAACTGAGGCCATGATTAAGAGGGAAACGTGCGCAGAGGCAAATTCTCCCAAAAATTTCCTTGATTTTCAGAACTGAGGCCATGATTAAGAGGGAAACGTGCGCAGAGGCAAATTCTCCCAAAAATTTCCTTGATTTTCAGAACTGAGGCCATGATTAAGAGGGAAACGTGCGCAGAGGCAAATTCTCCCAAAAATTTCCTTGATTTTCAGAACTGAGGCCATGATTAAGAGGGAAACGTGCGCTGAGCTGACCATCTAAAACATTATGGGTGAGGGTCTGCTGCAGAGCTGACCATCCTAAACATTATATGCGAAGGCCCGCTAGTGAGCTGACGCTATAAAACATTATATGAGAGGGCCCGCTAGAGAGCTGACCCAATAAAACATTATATGAGAAGGCCCGCTGGTGAGCTGACCTATATAAAAATTGTCAAACAGGGCCCGCTGGTGAGCTGACCCTATATAAAAATTATATCACAGGGCCCGCTGGTGAGCTGGCCCTATATAAAAATTATAGCACAGGGCATATGGAAGAGGAGGAGGAGGATGAGAAGATTAAGAGTCAACCATATACCCGTTTTTTGGGTGGAAGGGGTGAATGGGAATACAGAGTATTCCCATCATTGTAAATAACATATATAAAGTGAGTTTATGTTCCCCCGGGGCTTTCCTCCAGTGGAGTGGAGAAGTCAGGGGAAATCCAGGCCTTGTTCATTTTTATAAGTGTCAACCTATCAGCATTGTCGGTGGAAAGGCGGATACGCTTATCTGTTATGATGCCACCAGCAGCACTAAATACCCGCTCAGACAGAACGCTGGCGGCAGGGCAGGCCAGCACCTCCAAGGCGTAGAGTGCCAGTTCATACCACGTGTCCAGCTTGGACACCCAGTAGTTGTAAGGCACAGAGGGATCATTGAGGACGCTGACACGGTCTGCTACGTACTCCTTCACCATCTTCCAAAACTTTTCCCTCCTTGTGACACTAGGCTGCGCATCAGGGTGAGGGTGCTGGCGGGGTGTCATGAAGGTGTCCCACGCCTTGGAGAGTGTTGCCCTGCCTTTCTCGGAACTGCTGTGTGCTCCCCTTTTCTCCCCTTCTCTGTTGGCCAAGGTAGCACGTACTCTGCCGCCAGCGTTGTCAGATGGAAAATTTTGGAGCAATTTTTCGACAAGAACCTTCTGGTATTGCACCATTTTGCTTGTCCTCTCCACCGGAGGAATGAGAGATGAGAAATTCTCTTTGTAGCGGGGGTCCAGAAGGGTGAACACCCAGTAATCCGTGTTGTTTAAAATGCATATAACGCGTGGGTCACGGGAAAGGCAGCCTAACATAAAGTCAGCCATGTGTGCCAGAGTACCAACAGTCAAGATTTCGCTGTCCTCACCAGGAGGATGACTCTCAATATCCTCATCCTCTTCCTCCTCTTCTGCCCACCCACGCTGAAGAGATGGAACTAAAGTTCCATGGCTACCCTCTGTAGCGGAGGCAACCGTGTCTTCCTCCTCCTCCTCCTCCTCCTCCTCCGCCTCCTCCAATTGTCGCTGAGAAGACGAAGTGAGGGTGCTCTGGCTATCACCTTGTGTAAGCTCTTCCTCCCCCATTTCCACCTCTTCCACATGCAAAGCGTCGGTTTTAATTGTGAGCAGCGAGCGTTTCAGTAGACACAGAAGTGGGATGGTTACACTGATAATAGCGTTATCGCCGCTCACCATCTGTGTCGATTCCTCAAAATTGCGTAAAACCTCGCAGAGGTCTGACATCCATTCCCACTCCTCACTTCTGATTACAGGAAGTTGAACGGAGAGGCGACGACCGTGTAACAGCTGGTACTCCACTACTGCCCTCTGCTGCTCACAAAGCCGGGCCAACATGTGGAAGGTGGAGTTCCAGCGCGTGCTCACGTCACACAGCAGCCGGTGAGCTGGCAATTGTAAGCGCTGCTGCAGCTTCAACAGGCCGGCCGAAGCTGTAGATGACTTACGGAAATGTGCACACACGCGGCGCACCTTGGTCAAGAGATCATGCACATTGGGGTAGGTTTTTAGAAATCGCTGCACCACTAAATTAAATACATGCGCTAGGCATGGTACGTGTGTGAGCTTGCCGAGCTCCAAAGCCGCCACCAAGTTACGCCCATTATCACACACAACCATGCCTGGTTGCAGGTTGAGTGGCGAGAGCCACTGCTCGGTCTGGTGACTAATCCCCTGCAACAGCTCTGAGGCCGTGTGCTGTTTGTCCCCAAGGCAGATCAGCTTCAGCACGGCCTGTTGACGCTTCCCCACTGCAGTGCTACACTGCTTCCAGCTACTGGCTGATGGGGGAGTGGCGGTGTGTGTAGAGAATTCGGAGGTGGAAACGGAGGAGGAGGAGCCAATAACGTAGGTGCTGGTGGAAACCCTGATGGAGGTAGGGCCCGCAATCCTCGGCGTGGGTAGCACCCGTGCCATCCCAGGGTCCGAGTCGCTCCCAGCCTCCACGACATTCACCCAGTGTGCCGTCAGGGAAATGTAGCGTCCCTGGCCACAAGCACTTGTCCATGTGTCAGTCGTTAAGTGGACCTTCCCAGTAACTGCGTTGGTCAGGGCACGGGTGATGTTACGGGACACATGGTGGTGTAATGCGGGGATGGCACACCGGGAAAAGTAGTGGCGGCTGGGGACCGCGTACCGAGGGACAGCTGCTGCCATCAGGCTGCGGAAGGACTCAGTGTCCACAAGCCTAAATGGCAGCATTTCGATGGCCAGTAATTTTGAAAGGTGTGAGGTTAGTGCTATGGCCTGTGGGTGGGTGGCTGGGTACTTTCTCTTGCGCTCAAATGCCTGGGGTAACGACATTTGGACGCTGTGCTGGGACAGGGAAGTGGATGTGGTCGCTGATGGTGCTTCAGATGGTACAGGTGCAGGGCGGGAGGTATGCGGGCCTGCGCCTTCGACAGGCGATTGGCCGGCACCGAAAACAGGGGAAGAGGAGGCAGTGGTGTGGCCTGCAGACACAGATGGGCGATCCAGGCGTTCCTCCCACTTACTACGGTGCTTGGATGCCATGTGTCGGATCATGCTGGTGGTGGTGAGGTTTCTAGTGTTCATGCCTCGGCTCATTCTGGTGTGGCACAGGTTGCAAACTACAATTCTTTTGTCGTCCGCACTTTCCTTAAAAAAACGCCATACCGCGGAACACCTACCCCTTGGCAAGGTAGATTTACGCAAGGGGGTGCTCCGTGGAACATTTGCGGGCCGGTTTGGTGCGGTCCGCCTTCTTTCTGTAGCCACACCACTGCCTCTTCCAGCCTGTTGCGGTGCTGCAGATGGCTCACCCTCAGGACTGCTGTCATCGCTCGGCTCTACACCTTCCCAGGTGGGGTCAGTCACCTCATCGTCCACCAAGTCCTCCTCCACTTCCTCACTCTGATCATCCTCCTCAAGTCTTGATCCCACCACATACTCAGTCATTGACAACTGTATAACATTCTCCTCAACAAGGTCTTGAGACGGAAATAGTGGTTGATTTAATGGCAACTGTGTCTCATCATCATCATCATCATCATCCACTACTTCCTTTGACCTTAAATGCCGTTCACATCTGTCATCTTCTTGTGATTGGGTAGCCTCTAGAGGTTGTGAATCAGGGCACAAGATGTCATGTTCCTCTGCAAGCGTGCTTGGAGAGAGGGTCAAATGAAGGATTGGTGATGAGACGAGCTCATCACTATATCCCAGTGTGGGATCACTTCTTTGACCAGACCGTGTATGGTGGGAGGAAGGATGATCAGAGTGAGGATTATGTTGACCAGACTCTTGGCTACTGAGAGTGGACTTGGTGGAAGACAGGGTGGTGCTTAACCGACTGGAAGCAGTATCAGCTGTCATCCAACCGACCACCTGTTCGCACTGGTCGGACCTCGAGAGTGATGTCCTGCGACGCCCTGTGAAATCAGACATGAAGCTAGGTATGGTGGATGTCTTTCTTTCTTGTGCTCTGGCACCAGGCACAGTTTCTCCGCGTCCTGACCCGCGCCCTGAACTTTCAGGATCACGTCCACTTCCCCGTCCCTTTTTACCCGCCTTCTTCATCTTACACGATATATATGACTTTAATATATATGAGTTTGAAAACTTAACAGTATTTCTTACTATTCTGCAACTCTGCAGAGTACACAGAATAGGCTGCTAAACTGCGGTGACACACACTGAATGGAATAAGTGACTTTAATATTTGAGTTTGAAAAATTAACAGTATTTCTTACTATTCTGCAACTCTGCAGAGTACACAGAATAGGCTGCTAAACTGCGGTGACACACACTGAATGGAATATGTGACTTTAATATTTGAGTTTGAAAACTTAACAGTATTTCTTACTATTCTGCAACTCTGCAGAGTACACAGAATAGGCTGTTAAACGGCGTTGAAACACACTGAATGGAATATGTGACTTTAATATTTGAGTTTGAAAACTTAACAGTATTTCTTATAATTCTGGAACTGTACAGAGTACACAGAATAGGCTGTTAAACGGCGTTGAAACACACTGAATGGAATATGTGACTTTAATATTTGAGTTTGAAAACTTAACAGTATTTCTTATAATTCTGGAACTGTACAGAGTACACAGAATAGGCTGTTAAACGGCGGTGAAAGACACTGAATGGAATATGTGACTTTAATATTTGAGTTTGAAAAATTAACAGTATTTCTTACTATTCTGCAACTCTGCAGAGTACACAGAATAGGCTGCTAAACTGCGGTGACACACACTGAATGGAATATGTGACTTTAATATTTGAGTTTGAAAACTTAACAGTATTTCTTACTATTCTGCAACTCTGCAGAGTACACAGAATAGGCTGCTAAACTGCGGTGACACACACTGAATGGAATAAGTGACTTTAATATTTGAGTTTGAAAAATTAACAGTATTTCTTACTATTCTGCAACTCTGCAGAGTACACAGAATAGGCTGCTAAACTGCGGTGACACACACTGAATGGAATATGTGACTTTAATATTTGAGTTTGAAAACTTAACAGTATTTCTTACTATTCTGCAACTCTGCAGAGTACACAGAATAGGCTGTTAAACGGCGTTGAAACACACTGAATGGAATATGTGACTTTAATATTTGAGTTTGAAAACTTAACAGTATTTCTTATAATTCTGGAACTGTACAGAGTACACAGAATAGGCTGTTAAACGGCGTTGAAACACACTGAATGGAATATGTGACTTTAATATTTGAGTTTGAAAACTTAACAGTATTTCTTATAATTCTGGAACTGTACAGAGTACACAGAATAGGCTGTTAAACGGCGGTGAAAGACACTGAATGGAATATGTGACTTTAATATTTGAGTTTGAAAAATTAACAGTATTTCTTACTATTCTGCAACTCTGCAGAGTACACAGAATAGGCTGCTAAACTGCGGTGACACACACTGAATGGAATATGTGACTTTAATATTTGAGTTTGAAAACTTAACAGTATTTCTTACTATTCTGCAACTCTGCAGAGTACACAGAATAGGCTGTTAAACGGCGTTGAAACACACTGAATGGAATATGTGACTTTAATATTTGAGTTTGAAAACTTAACAGTATTTCTTATAATTCTGGAACTGTACAGAGTACACAGAATAGGCTGTTAAACGGCGGTGAAAGACACTGAATGGAATATGTGACTTTAATATTTGAGTTTGAAAACTTAACAGTATTTCTTATAATTCTGGAACTGTACAGAGTACACAGAATAGGCTGTTAAACGGCGGTGAAAGACACTGAATGGAATATGTGACTTTAATATTTGAGTTTGAAAACTTAACAGTATTTCTTATAATTCTGGAACTGTACAGAGTACACAGAATAGGCTGTTAAACGGCGGTGAAAGACACTGAATGGAATATGTGACTTTAATATTTGAGTTTGAAAACTTAACAGTATTTCTTATAATTCTGCAACTCTGCAGAGTACACAGAATAGGCTGTTAAACGGCGGTGAAAGACACTGAATGGAATATGTGACTTTGATATTTTAGTTTGAAGACTTAACAGTATTTCTTCCTATTCTGCAACTCTGCACAGTACACAGAATGTGCTGCTACACTGCGGCGAAGCACACTGAATGGAATATGTGACTTTGATATTTTAGTTTGAAGACTTAACAGTATTTCTTCCTATTCTGCAACTCTGCACAGTACACAGAATGTGCTGCTAAACTGCGGCGAAGCACACTGAATGGAATATGTGACTTTGATATTTTAGTTTGAAGACTTAACAGTATTTCTTCCTATTCTGCAACTCTGCACAGTACACAGAATGTGCTGCTACACTGCGGCGAAGCACACTGAATGGAATATGTGACTTTGATATTTTAGTTTGAAGACTTAACAGTATTTCTTCCTATTCTGCAACTCTGCACAGTACACAGAATGTGCTGCTACACTGCGGCGAAGCACACTGAATGGAATATGTGACTTTGATATTTTAGTTTGAAGACTTAACAGTATTTCTTCCTATTCTGCAACTCTGCACAGTACACAGAATGTGCTGCTACACTGCGGCGAAGCACACTGAATGGAATATGTGACTTTGATATTTTAGTTTGAAGACTTAACAGTATTTCTTCCTATTCTGCAACTCTGCACAGTACACAGAATGTGCTGCTACACTGCGGCGAAGCACACTGAATGGAATATGTGACTTTGATATTTTAGTTTGAAGACTTAACAGTATTTCTTCCTATTCTGCAACTCTGCACAGTACACAGAATGTGCTGCTAAACTGCGGCGAAGCACACTGAATGGAATATGTGACTTTGATATTTTAGTTTGAAGACTTAACAGTATTTCTTCCTATTCTGCAACTCTGCACAGTACACAGAATGTGCTGCTACACTGCGGCGAAGCACACTGAATGGAATATGTGACTTTGATATTTTAGTTTGAAGACTTAACAGTATTTCTTCCTATTCTGCAACTCTGCACAGTACACAGAATGTGCTGCTAAACTGCGGCGAAGCACACTGAATGGAATATGTGACTTTGATATTTTAGTTTGAAGACTTAACAGTATTTCTTCCTATTCTGCAACTCTGCACAGTACACAGAATGTGCTGCTACACTGCGGCGAAGCACACTGAATGGAATATGTGACTTTGATATTTTAGTTTGAAGACTTAACAGTATTTCTTCCTATTCTGCAACTCTGCACAGTACACAGAATGTGCTGCTACACTGCGCCGAAGCACACTGAATGGAATATGTGACTTTGATATTTTAGTTTGAAGACTTAACAGTATTTCTTCCTATTCTGCAACTCTGCACAGTACACAGAATGTGCTGCTAAACTGCGGCGAAGCACACTGAATGGAATATGTGACTTTGATATTTTAGTTTGAAGACTTAACAGTATTTCTTCCTATTCTGCAACTCTGCACAGTACACAGAATGTGCTGCTACACTGCGGCGAAGCACACTGAATGGAATATGTGACTTTGATATTTTAGTTTGAAGACTTAACAGTATTTCTTCCTATTCTGCAACTCTGCACAGTACACAGAATGTGCTGCTACACTGCGGCGAAGCACACTGAATGGAATATGTGACTTTGATATTTTAGTTTGAAGACTTAACAGTATTTCTTCCTATTCTGCAACTCTGCACAGTACACAGAATGTGCTGCTAAACTGCGGCGAAGCACACTGAATGGAATATGTGACTTTGATATTTGAGTTTGAAGACTTAACAGTATTTCTTCCTATTCTGCAACTCTGCACAGTACACAGAATGTGCTGCTAAACTGCGGCGAAGCACACTGAATGGAATATGTGACTTTGATATTTTAGTTTGAAGACTTAACAGTATTTCTTCCTATTCTGCAACTCTGCACAGTACTCAGAATGTGCTGCTAAACTGCGGCGACGCACACTGAATGGAATACGTGACTTTGATATTTTAGTTTGAAGACTTAACAGAATGTGCTCTAATCTGCAACTTTGCACACTAAACAGAATGTGCTCTAATCTGCAACTTTGCACACTAAACAGAATGTGCTCTAATCTGCAACTTTGCACACTAAACAGAATGTGCTCTAATCTGCAACTGTGCACACTAAACAGAATGTGCTCTAATCTGCAACTTTGCACACTAAACAGAATATATATATATTTTTTTTTTTTTTTTTGTTTTTTTCCCCCCACACCAAATAACCTGCTGCCCCCACACACAGTAGTCCTAAAAAGGACTTTTGGTTCTTTTTTTTTCACAATTTTTGTTTTTTTCCTCCCTACACTGCCTTTCCCTTCCTATCCTCAGCTCTCCCTGGCTCAGACTGAGCCGAACTCGATGGTCAGGTGCTATACAGCACCTGACCACGGGTTCTGGCCAGCCAATCAGTGTAATGCCAGCAGCCAACATGGCTGCTGGCATTACACCGATGTCAGAGCCTCCCTGCACGTTTATTGGCTGCGCAGCAGCCGCAAAACGTGCGGGGAGGAGACCCGAACATGGCGGGCGAGCACATGCGGTACTCGTACGAGTACCGCCATGTGCCGAGCAGAGCGATGCTCGAGCCGATCCGAGCATCGGCCGAGCATGCTCGCTCAACACTATTCCCTTCCTTTCTCTGACAAATGCCCTGGACAGGTTAACTTTAGTTGACCATATTATTTATTTTTATTTTGTTTTTAGCTTGCAACCTCAGTATAATGATCACTGGAGCTTGCTGTTACGATACAAGCGATTCACACCACACAGAAGGGAAGTGTGTACGTGCTCCCTGGGGCAGCTGGGAGGTAGGTGGGAGGAGAATGAAATAGCACTGGGGAGTCCTGAAGAGCGGTGCCAAAGATACAGCGTGCCGCATAATGTGGAAGTGTACAGCTTGAAGATTAATGGTATTAAAAAGTACGTAAATTAAAAAAACAAGCACATTTTCTAATACTAGATACATAGTTAAACATATGGTAAAAACTTTTTCCGATGAGAATGTTCCCCTTTAATATTTTAACACGTCATTGTCCAATTTTCTGCATTGAAAAGGTTGACAAATAAATGCAGCGATCTGGCTGAGGTCATTTTCCCTCTTATACACCACACTTATTCCTGCAATTACAGTACAGAATTTAATTTTCATTTGCTTTCATTTTGCTACCTTTTAGTGAGCCTTAATTGCAGCAGATAAGGACAAAATGAGTAAATCATTTAAATTCTGACAAGGTTATGCTTGTTCTTTAAAATATTAGCGTACTTCATGTCAATTGCATATTGCTTTTATTTTGACTCATCTAGTATGGCAATTATTGGATAATGAAGGAAAGAAGCTTACGGCTAATAGCTTAAATATATATTCAGCTGTGTACTTTGTAGATTAGGTTGCTGTTTAATTTCTTCCTTTTTTTTTCTTTGATGTAAGCAACACGGCACATAATAATTGTGTGCTCAATACTAGGCATGAGCAAAACGAACCTGTAAATTCAGTATTAGTACAAAATGAAGTTTTACAAGACACAAAACACTTCTTGCGAAACAGGTGCTTTGATTCTCATTCACTTCCTGTTTTAACCAATCAGATAGCAGGAAAAGCAGTCATGTGATATCAGGAAGTTAGTTAAAAAGGCCGGTTTACATTCTTTCAGATGTCAGACATGCAGGTTCCTGTTTGGGTTACTCATCTGAACAACGTATGAATCTTTTCTATGGGTTGCAGGATGGCTGTATGATTCTTGGACTCTCCTCCTTGAGATTCCCCCACACTCCACATGCTTTCTCTCTGCTGTTGGCTCCTCCTTTCCCCATGCATCTTCCTGCAGCTTCATCACTCTCCATGCTCCCCTTGGTCACCTCTTCTCCCTCCGTCTCGTTTCTTGTATATTTCTTTACAAGTCCCATGTCAAACCAAGTTGCTTAGAAACACCCCTTGCACTTGAGTGCCTCATTCAGATCAGGGAGAGGACCAAGCACTCCTCAACATTTTTTTGGATTACAACACTTATTAGCTGACTGGCAATTATGGCAATTTTAGCCCAAAGACCGAAAGGGATTGCAGGCATTGCATCTATGTTCTGTTATCTGAAAGATGCTTTGTATTCTGCACACACATAATTAAAGATATCGTAATACTTAAAATGTAGAAAAATATATATTGTAAGGTTTATCTCCCTGAGTCAAACAAAGGTACTCCCACTGCTTAAAGGTGTTTAATCAAAAGTTATTGCAGCTCAAACTTGTATTGTGTCGGTGCAGTATAACCGTGGACTGAAATTGTCCTATGGACTGCTCTGGTCATGTGAACAAAAAACCTCCATAGGATGGTGTAGCAACAGTGCCACTGTAAAATTTCAGGCCACTGTGATATTGCACCTAAAAAACTCAAGTTTGAGCTGTAATAACTTTTGAATAAAACACCTTACAGCATGGGAAGATCCTTGTATTACTCAGGGGTATAAGCAGTACAATATATAGTTTTTACATATTAAGTGTTACTATCCCTTTAAACAAACCACATTCTAAGTATTATTATTATTATTATTATTATTATTATTATTATTGCATTTTAACCCATTGAGTGCCAGGTTGATACCTAACACATTGCATTGCAATGTGCATACCTCCCAAGATTTCAAACGGCCAAAGTGGGACAGTTGTGTTTTAGGTGGTGATTCTGGGAGTGTGGCTGGTGGGCGGGACATTAACGTTATTTCATGACCTAGTGACACCATTTTGTGTAACTGAATAAATGACCAAAGTGTTTTATTTACAAAGACTAGTTTATAAACACATATACTGGAGTTTATACAGACATTAATGTGAGTTTTATTATTGTGGAGCAATGTGATATACTTATATACACATCACACAGTCTGATCTACTAAACACAGGGACACCAGGGTGATACACTTATATACACACCACACAGTCTGATCTCCTAAACACAGGGACACCAGGGTGATACACTTATATACACACCACACAGTCTGATCTCCTAAACACAGGGACACCAGGGTGATACACTTATATACACACCACACAGTCTGATCTCCTAAACACAGGGACACCAGGGTGATACACTTCTATACACACCACACAGTCTGATCTCCTAAACACAGGGACACCAGGGTGATACACTTCTATACACACACCACACAGTCTGATCTCCTAAGTACAGGGACACCAGGGTGATACACTTATATACATACCACACAGTCTGATCTCCTAAACACAGGGACACCAGGGTGATACACTTATATACACACCACACAGTCTGATCTCCTAAACACAGGGACACCAGGGTGATACACTTATATACACACCACACAGTCTGATCTCCTAAACACAGGGACACCAGGGTGATATACTTCTATACACATCACACAGTCTGATCTCCTAAACACAGGGACACCAGGGTGATGCACTTATATACATACCACACAGTCTGATCTCCTAAACACAGGGACACCAGGGTGATACATTTATATACACACCACACAGTCTGATCTACTAAACACAGGGACACCAGGATGGGAAACAGGGACAGAGGGATTTGGGCCTCAAAGAGGGACTGTCCCTCTTAAAGAGGGACACTTAGAAGGTATGAATGTGTTGGATACCACGCTGGTACTCAAAGGGGTTAACGCCATTTCTTGGATTCCTAGGTGTGTCTCTGAATCCAATCACCTTGCTTTGTCCCAACTTACTTTGGATTAAAAGAATGGAAGTTAGGTGTGTACTGGAATATAGGTAAAAGGCAAACAACAAGTTTAAAATGCTGAAGTTTGTACCTTGTGCACATTGCATCCAAGGTGACACTATCGCATCAGTGATCCAAAACTCTATACCATCCAACAGACTATTAATCTACCTGAAATACCTGAACTCCACTGAAGCATTAACAAATAGATAACCTGCCCTGGATGCCAATAGGTAACTGAATCGCTCTGATTCACACTGTGAGACTCAGTAAAACTCAATGCAAACATCTATGTTACAGTCTCAGCATGTGCACTGTTACTTTATCGTTTACTGCAAAACATGACACGTGGGGGTAGCTATACCTCCAGAGCAGCTCATTAAACTCATCATAAGCAAAGCAAGCTTGGCAAAACAGATTTCAGTACACAGAAGAGACACAGCCAGACAGATCCATTTTATTGACCTGAATGGCCTACAAAACTACATTCTCTTTAATAGTTTATGTGCTCATCAAACGTGTAGAGAGAAATGTACTTAGGATATCATGATAGCGTTAGACTGATGGATAGATAACAATTTCATTATTGCATTTGTAAATATAGTTTAAGTCAAATAAAAAAAACAATAGAGTTGAAAATATAATCATGTATGTAACATTTTCATTGTTACCTTTCTAAAACAAAAATAAAGTTAAATAAAAAGAAAACAAAAATTGCATTGCGTGAAAGGATCGGTAAACTTTTTCTTGTGAAAATATGTTATAGAGCTTTCTCTGCTGAGTAAAACAAGGGCGCTCCCACTGCTATCAGTTGTTTTATTCAGAAATTAGAGAAGTTAAAATAATCAGGAAGTGAATATATCGTGCATTTACTTCCTGATTGTTCTGACAGGAAATGACTCAGCAGTTTCTATCACATTCTATGAAGAAATGTAAGTCACTGACTTCCCTCTCCATTAGAATGTAACAGGAGAACTAATTGGAATTTTACCACTAGAGGGCACTGCAAATGTCAGTAAACATCAGTGGGAGCACACTGATGTTATTCAACAGGAAGTGCCCTACAATTTATATTTTTTCATAAAAAAAGTTTACAAACTGGCCAATGCCCCAGGCGTATGATGGGGTTACTGGAGCAGCTCTGGCGTAAACCAAATATGCCATAGGGGTTGAAATGAAAACGTCCAGGTTATTAGAATTCCAGGTGGTATTCAACGCATTGCAAATCAATGCGCTGGATACATCACTGGTGCGCAAAGGGTTAATCAGTCTTAATCTTATGCCTGTTGTCCACAGTGAGTAAATGTAAACATTCTGATGATGAACCAGCCTGCTGTACAAAGGATGACCTGACAAGTATTTCTATTAAAAAAAAAATGGAGTCATTTATTCTATAAGTATAATTCTCCTTTAAAGGGATAGTAATATCTATATTAAAGCTGCCCCAAGTCTTCTTTAAGCTTTATAGAACATGAAGAGATATGTTTAAGTACTTACAGTGCTGTAGTTCAAAAGATATTTAAGCTGAAAGGATCCCCCTCCCTTCCCTTCTGTCCATGTCTCTGATTCTCTCAGGCTGGTCCGGATGGAGAGTGGTGAGGGACAATCTTCAGTAAGCAAAAGGAAAATCCTTCCCTCCTTTGTCAAGGGAGGGGGCAGGGTTTTCCTTCTACTTACTGAGTGAAGATTTCCCCTCACTGCATACATCCAGTCCAATGACCTGATTGCAAATCTAAGGGGAGGTGGCCAGAAGGGGTGGAAGGGGGGTCCTTTCAGCTTGAATATCTTTTGAACTACAGAACTGTAAGTAATTAAACATACCGCTACCTGTTATAAAAAAGCTTAACCCCTTAAGGATGGCCGATCGCGCATGTGGCCGGCACTTAAGCACCACGGACCTTTTTTTTTTTTTGACACATCTGCTTCCGGGCACCCCGAACAGCGTGCAGCCGCCCAGGGAGCCCAGAATTCCATTATGGTACAGGACCGTTTTGGGTCCTTAACGCAATTCTTCCCATGATGGTCCTGGACCATCATGGGTCGTTATGGGGTTAAAGAACTCGGAGCAGAACTTTAATTTAGATATTATTATCCCTTTAACCTCTTGAAGACCAGAGGTTGGTGTAAGTCATTGCTTCACAATGATTTGCTCGCTTCTCTGGTCCTCAGGGTTAAGGTGGGGAAGAAGAAGGGACGGTTTCTGCATGTAGCAGTTCAGAGGAATTGTCAGGGTAAAATGTGGGACACTATTCTACTGGGTAGTTGTAGAACTGGGCACTTGTTCAGGACCCAAAATCGTATCAGCTGTCTCCTTGCCATCAAAGTAATTGTTAGTTGATAGTGCCTTCTGGACTCTGGATCCCTAATTGTGTCTTCCACCAGACACTTCATTCATCTAGACATCTGCAACCGATGGAATGAGGTAGGTTATATATTAGTAAAAATAAATACACTCTACTGTTTGTTGGATACCCCTTTGGTAATCAAAGGGTTAAAGTGTTAATAATGTCTAAAAAAAACTTTTTTGCATTTAGAAGAGCTTAAAAAGCTGATCTAAATGCAAAAAAACGTCTCTCTTAAACCGCTATGGTTTAAGAGATACGGGCGTTTAAAGTTTGATTTCTCCTACTGACAGCTGTAAAGCTGTCAGCAGGAGATCTGTGTCGGTCGACACGCTGGCGCTTGAGAAGTGCCGGGATCTCGTTATTTACACAGAATCCCTTCATTGGAATGGTCTAAAATGTGTGCCTGAACACTTTACAGCTGTCAGTAGGAGAAATCAATCTTTAAACGCCCGTATCTCTTAAACCATAGAGGTTTAAGAGATACGTTTTTTTGCATTTAGATCAGCTTTTTAAGCTCTTCTAAATGCAAAAAAAGATTTTTTTAGACATTACTAACACTTTAAAGCGGGGAGGTGGGGGGTTGTAAGCCATTGAATGTTAGAGAGGTCTCCAATCCAACACATTGCTTCACAAGGCACTGCCAACCTCTCTTGCATTCCAGGGGTTAAAAGTACCATTTAACCCTTTGAGTGCCAGAGGGGTACCTGTTTATATTTGATCCCTACAGTGCAGTTTGTTTGTGCCAGAATTGTATCACGTTTCTTACAAATTAGCCTCAGTGGTATATGCACATTTTTACAGTTGTGTAACAAAATGTTGCAATGTGTCAAACTAAAAAAAAATATGCGTTTTAGATTTGTGTTTAGTCATATTGTGATTTAGTAATATTATATTGTTCCTAAAAACAGGATCCAAAACTGTGTACTTTTATTTCTATTTCCACAGGAAATCACTTATCCAACCCTGAGACAAGTACTGCCAGGACTGTGGCTGCTGCAGAACATCTTGTTCAGGGAATCATCATACACTTTCTTCCTTCAAAAACTTCTGTTTCTCTAGAATGTCTACATCAGTCGAAGCCTCTGACATCAACCAGCTATCGGACCTTGTGATCCAATGACTCTTCCAGGCCTGCAAGTTAACTAGCTCTCATGGGCAACATTGTTGCAGCAACTTTGCAGCATCAAGTTTCGCACTCTGAATATCTTTGTTTTCTATGGAGTTGATCACATGGATGGATTTTACAACTACCATCATTTTCAATGGCAACCTTGTTTTGCTACAAAATGCCTTAAAATAATTGTAGGTGATAGATCTAATTCATACGGGCGACTTTGTTTCAGCAACTTTGTAGTGACAACAAGTTTCACAGAATGGATATTGCTTTCTATGGAGTAGTGACTTTTACAGTCTATAGTCATTTTTCAGTGGAAGCCTTGTGCTGGTACAACATCTTACATGAACTATGCTTACAAGTCACGTATTTAAATTAGCCCATAGAATACAATATCTATAATGTGAACCTTGTTTTGCAACAAAATTGCTGCATGTGGCCTAAGCCTTACCTACAGTTAAATAGTTTAAACAATTTATAGAGCTGAATTAATTTTAATGAAAAGTAAGCCTTTGCCTAGGGTCTCTGGATGTGTGTGGCTCCCTAGACCTGGAGGATGGCTTATTGATGAAGGTAGCAGTTCTGAGATACAGTCAGTAGGACTTCAAACTACTGTCATTCCTGATGATTGATGGGCTCTTAAACTATCTATGGTTATTGAAAGGATAGGAATATCCATATGATCACAGTCAAACAGGAGCAAACCAGTCTCTGAACATCATCAAAATGAAAGATTAATTCTCAAAACTATTATAAAATTCAAACATTTATTGTAAACAATGTTACCCCATTAATGACCAGAGCCGTCTTCAGTACATTAAGAAGCAATGAGTTGCACACCACTTTGAATGTTAATCCTTTGGATGCCAGAGGGGTATGCAATGCAATGAATGAGCTATTATGTTTAATTATATAGTGCTATAAGTGTACTCAGCACTTGTACACAATTTAAAGCTGAAATATAATCAAAATTAAATTGCCCTCCAAATCCCTATTAACATAGCAATACGTACATACATACTTTTATAATACTGAACAAGTCCTGCATGAGTGAGAAATACAACTCATTCAGCAGACATCAACAGGTAGCACTGCAGACATCTTGCAGAAAAGGCATCTGCGAGTCTGTCCCATTCACCTCCAGGATTGGTGGTGAGTGTAGTTCCTTTGTACCTTAAGGTACCAGAAGTGACTGACGAGAGCCCCTACAGCAAGATCCCTGCCACTGACGCCTGCCTCTCAATAATGCCAGACTTATTCAGCATGATAAAAGTATGTATATGAGTATCGCTATGTTAATAAGGATTTGGGGGGGGCAATTTAATTTTGATGATAGCTCCGCTTTAAGAGTTTGGACAATATAGGGTGGCAAGTGCATACCACTCTGGCATTCAAGGGGTTAATAATCATACAACGCATAGTTTCTCAATGTATTGAGTACCCCTCTGGTCTTTAACCCTTTGAGCGCCAGAGAATGAATTGAGAACCCCTCTGGCGTCCAAAGGGTTAACTGGTTAGTAACTATCCTCAAACACTTACGATTCACTTTTATCTCTTTTACTGAATAAGCCGTGTTTCCTCTTTATAAACGTCTTGCATTCAAGGAGATAACTATGAAACATATTTCAAATCTCAATAATATTAACCTATTGAAGGCTAAAGTAATCTCTACTGCATCACCTCCAAGGGTTTAAACACCAAAATCACTTTAATAACGGTAATGGTTACTTTTATTTACTTCATTGCTCCCATAGCTGATATTTACTGAATTATGTTCAATAACCTAAAAAATTTATTTCCTTCACACAACATTGAGGCTTAATTCCTGAGCACACTTGAAGCCATCGCCCTTACCATGTGATGGGTCATTAGTTTACAATTCAGGATCTGCCCGCTTTGAAATTTAAACTAAATAGGCAACCAACAAATCAGTAATTTCTGAAATATGACTGGTAGGTCAAATGTTTTCATGAAATGCTGCCAAAAGCAGTTATGAAAGGATGTAAAGATGGATAAGAAACTAGCAACAAATTGATGGTATGATATGACTATAAGGAACTTATGTTTTCTAATTCAATAAACGTTGCAAATTCTCAAATTATTTACCTTATAACTTTAATGCTATTAACTAGCAAGACAAGCAGTAAAACTAATCTTCTGTTCCAGACAGATTCATGGAAAGATAATTGATAACATGAAGGAGCATTTTTTTTTTTATTTGAATACTTAGAAAATTAATAAATAGAGACCTAAACTAAAAAAAACTGTGACAAGTTCACTAGATTATTCCAAAAGAGACAACTCATAAGACTCTGTTGGATCAATAAATGTTTGACTGAAAATTCAAATCAGGCCATTACCTATTATGCAGGTTATATCACCAACCTTTAATAAATCATCAACCAAATGTTACCTGAGTGAACTGCAGGTATATTAAGTGGCAGATTTCCCAGCAGACCTGTAAATGTTCAATCAATGCTAACCATCCAACATAGCCTTGTCTTGTTGAAAGGTGTACAGGTTTCATTAAATACAGGTGCAAAGGTTTAACTAAATAAATAAATAAATAGGTGTTGTATTGTGAAATATGTCCTAGAAGGTGCAACCATTTAAACATTTAAAACTTTGCTAAATCAATCAGCATTTATTCAGCTACTAGTTGAAGAGCCCGTTACACGGGACACAGTGCCACTGCCAGCCGGTTGCGGGGCAGTCATGCGCAGTAGAGAGCTCCTTCGGAGCGTCCAGCTCTGTATCAGCCACGGCGCGGGCAGTCTCTACTGCGCATGACTGCAGCACGCGCAGCAGTCTCTACTGCACATGACTTTGTCGCTAAACACATTTTAGCAAATTATTATATAGGATTGTTAGATTACGATTACCATCATCCACAAACAGGAATCAACAAGCTCAGTATGATGGTTATTATAGTAAAACAAAAACTGCCGGAACACAGGCTGTCCATCTTTGATCATACGTATCTGTCCCGAATCAACACGATATTACTCACACTTACAGTCATGACCTTGCTCAATATTTCCATGTTAGCAGAGGTCTTTCCCAAATTACCCTCCTTGCTCGGTCCAGGACCTATATCAATCCTCTTTCAACACTACTTCCTTTATCTTTTTCCATGATTAAATATATTCTTTATAATTTCCATAATTTCCAATTTTTCCAGTAGTCTTCAGAGCTTTAACATTTCCTAAAAATGCAACTCTCATCCCCTTGCACTAGAGAGGTCTCCAGTTATTTTTTTGGTATCTAGAACCCAAGGAGTTTAAGGTAAACTGTATCATCAGAATAAGTGGATTTTAGTTTTTTAAGCAGAAAGGGAAATCTGTATATGTTTTTTCATTTCATGTCTGTGTTAATCTACTGCTATTTTCAATTTACAATCAAATATAGACACACAATACAAGCTTTTAAAACTATTTAAACCTATTGGTGTAATGAAGGGAAGCGTGTACTAACGGTGCATTTCAACAGATTGCACTCAGCCTACTACAAGTACAATGGAAAAAATACATAAACAAATATACATTTATGCTTATTGAATGTCACCAACAGTAATTTATCGAAGAAACAAAATTTACAGCCATTTATTGCCTGGGTAATATTCCTTTTTAATGAAATACAGTTTCTCCTTTCATATATCCTGAAGATACTTCCTTCTAAATTTTGAACAATCTGATAAATTTAGTGAAATCATATGCATTAAAGGACATTTAAAGATTTTTTTCACCTATACTTTGGGGACTTTACTCATTTTGTATCAGAATAGCTATGACAAGAGATATTGTATTTATATTTTTACTAGAAATTTGAAAAATGTTAACACTTAAAAGTGAAAAAATTTGATATTCACTGTCATATGTCTTTGTGAGGTGTAATCGACTTAAAATCTGGTCTTAAATCCTTGGTTGCTAGATGTGTCTCCAAATCATTGCTTTGCAATATCTAGTACCAAAGAGATTAAACTTATTCATTCTGTTTATGGATAGGTAGCCATGCTTTTACACATTCCCAATATTTAAAAGTTTTTAATTACAGATGTCTGAAATTATGTTATAGTTGGCAAGCAAGACGAGGAGTCAGACTGTATAGTTAAGATCACCTTTATTAGAAATATATAAACAATAATGCAAATAACAAATAATACAGAGGATGATCAAAGAGGCACGCACTGAATCAGAAATAGCAAACTTCCAATAGATCCACCACACTGTCCGATACTAGGTCTCAACCCACTGGAGTCTCGTGGTAAAAGGTAACGCCCAGAGGTAGCACTGACTCAGCCTGCAGTCAGTCTAGGAAAGGAGTCTCAATATCGTACGCAACCACGGAGACTACTGAATCACACCTGCAGTCAATAGGTAGGAGTCTGATAGAGCCGCAGGTCAGTACTAGGAAGGATGTCTGTGGAATGGGACCAACACACAGAGCGAACAGACAGAGCCCTCTAGTAAGCACCAGATAGGATAGTCAGACAAGCCAGGTCATACACGGAGCGGGTAGTCAGCCAAAGCCATAGGATTGCACCAGATAGGATATCCACTGAAGCACTGGCATGCTGGATTCACAGTGGACAGTGCCCCAGGTCAACACCAGAGTGGGTAGTCAGACAAGCCAGGACATACATGGAGCGAGTCAGCCAGAGCCACAGGTTTGCACCAGAAAGGATGTCCAAGCCAAATTGGCACGTACAAGGAGAATGGTTAGACAGGGTCACAGGTAAACACCAGAATTGATGGACAGACAAGCCGGGTCATACACAGGAATCAGTAATACCAAATAAATGAACTGCTCAGAACAACAACATAAGGGTAACTGAGTCAGGTCTCAGTCTGCCCTTTAAACTCCTCCTCAAGAAGTAGGCAGGAGGAGCAGCTCAGATGGAGGAAGTAGGTAGGAGGAGTCTACAGGCCTCAAACACATAAAACAGAAGCCTGCAGCATGCTGAAGCCTCCCTCCTGCAGATGACGCATCTAGCATTGATGCATCCAACCGTTCGTGGAAATGAAGCTGGAGCATCATTGTGAGCATCTCCAGAAGCGGCGGTGCTACAAGGTACTGTGACAAATTATTGTCACTGTTGGTGACTCGGTTTCAGAGAAAAAAAGAGAAAACAACCAGGAGAGAGCTAGTTTTCTGTACCAAATCAGAACAGTAGTAGTAAATAGTGTTCATTTCCATGAACGGTTGGATGCATCAATGCTAGATGCGTCATCTGCAGGAGCAAGGCTTCAGCATGCTGCAGGCTTCTGTTTTATGTGTTTGAGGCCTGTAGACTCCTCCTACCTACTTCCTCCCTCTGAGCTGCTCCTCCTACCTACTTCCTGAGGAGGGGTTTTGCTTGTAAAAACCAAATAGATACACTTCCTTTGACAATTTAAGACTGGTGTCAATGTCTGTTCTACTGGTCTAAGGCTCGTGGGAAATATTGAACAGGTCCTCCCCTCTCAGCCCAACCAGTCTATTGTGCACCATTGTTTTCTGGTTTTGCTATGTTGGAGCAGACCACATACATAGTAAGAAATCTTTTATTATAAAAAACTATATAAAATGGGTATATGCCAAAAATATATATATAGAAAATAATTGTGCTATTCCTCAACTCCTTTCATGGTCATACAGACCATTTCATCAGGAGGCTATCAAATGGTCTGCACAAAACTACTGATTTTTATACACATAGGCTCTATTTGAACTAGGAAGTTGATCTAAGAGATTTTAGAGAAAGGAGTCTAGTAGCTGGAACAGCAGATTGTTGCCCACATACACGATTGTTTCAAAGGTTGACCCCAAGGTTTGAAAGTAAATGGGGAAGTGAACAGGAACTTTAGAAGTAAGCAGGAAACATTGAGCAGATAACTTATTACCAGGGAGCAGAGATTAGGTGTAATCAGGTTTAGTAGAAAATACAAACTGAAGTGGAGAGCTGGTATAGTCAAAGAGAGCAAACATCTTTTTGCCAGGGAGATCCTTCATAGTAAGAATTAAACTGATTCAGAACACAGAAGACATTCAAAAGCACAAAGCAAGAAATGTTAGATAAATGGAAAAATCTCAATAATCTGGCAAAGAGGGAGCACACAATATGAGGTTATAAAGGAATTTGTGGTAGAGCCAGAAGATTCTAGACTCCAGAATATTCCAGCATTGATCAGGATAACATTATATTGACAGCAGGAGCTGTCCAACATCCAAGAAACTACAGAGCTGTGTCCCATGCCAGGAGACCCAGGTTAAAATAATGACAGTTATACAGATAAAAAGACTGAAAGAGATACAAGTAACCAAAAAATGCATACATTAAAACCTTCTTTTCTAATCTAATACTTCCCAGATGCATCCATTATTTCATTTGTGACTTATTATTTATTTAACAGTCATTGTCCAGTGAACATTACTGTCTATTAATTAAGAGGAAGAGGAAGTTTAAAATACAATTTTAGGGCTCCCATACATAGGAAAACTTTTTTTTTTTAAAGAAATGATGGCTTAAATAAAGAATATTTAATGTTAAATGACCCCATAACAATTAGAAGTGGTGTTTTTACTCTGGAGCTGCTAATGTGGTCCTGACAAATTGAAAATGTTTAAAGTAAATGTGGGAAATATATCACTTCTTTAAAAAAAACAAATTATAGTTTTCTTAGGCTGTTTTGCTACAGGTCTGGTTCATTATAGAGCTATTATTTATAGATTTTTTAGATATTAGGTAAATTATGGGATTTCTATTGCATTATTTTTGTTACACTGCAAATTTTGAACGAGACAAAAGGGATTCTTTTAATACATATGGGAAGAAATCTAAAGCCAATTCATTTAATGAGATCCAGTGTAAACTTTCTTTTCAGGGAATGTATCGTAGAACAACAAATTACCTTTTAACTACTTTCTTTGTTTTTGGTGTCTTCGGAGGAAAAGAGGGTATTCAAAACACAAACACATTTCATTTCCGTCTCACTGAACTATGATACATGCTGTGTCATTTGGGGATTTTCTCTTTTTCATGTTAAAACTCCACAGGCTCTACCAAAGTGAACGAAAAATGCTAAGTTCAGATTTGCATTATAAATATTATACAAATATATATTTTTTAAACCTTTCGTTGATCTTCTATATCAAAGACTCTTCTTCCAAGCTATTTGAGTAATAGAACTGCAAAGGAATGAAAGAATCAACTTGAAAGTGGCAGTAAAGAGACACGCATAAAATGTCCTTTTTTCTTTAGCTTAGTTACCTACTTGTATTTATTTTAAAGGATTACTAATGCCTAAAATGAATTGGGGTTATTTATACTTAAAGTGATAGCAATGTTTCACAAAAACAGCAGCTCCAGTTAATCCTCATAGTATTTGGGCCATAGAGAGTGTTATTTCAATACTGTCAGAGTTGTAGTTCAAGAGTAACTCAATGATAAAGTATCCCCCTCCCGCCCCTTTTACCTAGTGTAAGCCATCTCTCCTCAGATGTGGAATCTGGTCTTAAGACAGCTCACAGCAAGGGACAATCTTCTTACTGTGAGAATAATGAAAACCCTGCCCTCCTTAACAGGTTTATCAGGTTTTTCCTTATGATCACTGAAGATTGTCCCTCTCTGTGATCCATCCGGACAGTCTTGCTGCTCTGAGGTGAGCAGTGTTACATCAGTAAAAGGGGTGGGAGGAAGATACTTTATCATTCAATTACTCTTGAACTACAACTCTGACAGTATTGAAATAACACTTTACATGACCCAAATACTATAAAGATTAATTGGAGCTGCTTTTATTATGAAACATTATTATCCCTTTAAATACCGTGTACTCTTTCTTTCTTTTTCTTCTTCCCCCCTCCCTCTTTCCCTACTCAATTCCTTCTCTTGTTTCATGTTGACCCCTCTACCTCAGATTGACTTTCAGACTCCCTAAATTTTCTTAGTCAATAATTATCTTGCTTCTACTATAATTCTTATAGTTTATTTTGATCTTCCTTGTCCACAAATATCCAGCCAATCATGTAGCTCAGCATATTGTCCCCTTCCGCATTCTTTGTTTTTACATATTTTAAGATCACAAACTATATTTTGTTCCACATCCTATTGTGCAATGTTGTATAACATGCATTTATATACTTTGTACCACTTTTATCTTTAATAAAAAAATTTCAAAACTTCATAAAAAAAATACCTTGTACTCACCATAATCTACATAAATACCCTATTCATTTTCTTAGATCTAAAATCTACACTTACGTATATTCAGAGGGAGCTGCTATTGGCTGTTCCATGACTGTATGGCTTCCATTTATCGTCCAAGATTATCAGTGAATGCACTGAGCTAAGATAACAGCCTTTCTGTAAGCAAGAGTATTGGACACAGGTCACAATCGAAAAACTGACTTTAACTCTTACCTATCAACACAAACAGCACAAGAAACATGAAATACATGTTCTCTTAAAGGGATAGTAATGTTTCACAAAAACAGCAGCTTCAATTAATCTTCATAGTATTTGAGCCATAGAGACTGTTGTTTCAATACTGTCAGAGTTGTAGTTCAAGAGTAATTGATGGATAAAGTATCCCCCTCCCACTCCTTTTACCTAGTGTAAGCCATCTCTTCTCAGATGTGGAATCTGGTCCATAGACCAGACAGATAACAGCAGGGGACAATCTTCTTCCTATGAGAACAATGAAAGTCCTGCCCCCTTGACAAGATCTTCAGCTTTTTCCCTTATCTTAATTGAAGATTGTCCCTCACCTCCCTTCTGCTCTGGCTGAACAGTGTTACACTAGGTAAAAGGGGCGGGAGGGGGATACTTTGTCATTGAATTACTCTTGAACTACAACTCTGACAGTATTGAAATAACACTCTCCAAAGTCTAAATACGATGATGATTAATTAGAGCTGCTTTTATTATGAAACATTACTATCCCTTTAACTGGACAATTTATACAGGCATTCAAAACCACATTTAGGATTATTTTTTAGGGATGTAACCTATAAATATATCATTTTTACAGTTGCTAATTTGAGATACTTAAAGTTATATCAACCTTTTTATTTATTCATTTTTTTTTGTGCGTCAGTGCTACTTTAACCCTTTAAGCTTTTATTTCTATCCAATGAAGTTTACATCAAAGAGTTTTCATTTTTTCACAGGCCACAAATATATTTCTGATTTAGAAATAGAAAATCTTGCTAAGGGGGATTTTAGCAGAAAGTAGACATTTGACCATACTAATAAATGTGTTGAGAAGAGTGGAAATATTCTGGAGAAAACACCTTTACAATACAATTTTATTTATTTATTTATTTTTATTTAGAAAATGTTTTACCAGGAAGAATACATTAAAATTTTTCTCATTTTCAAGTATCTCCTGAAGTGTTTTCAGTAAAGGGTTACATATTTACACACACATTGAGAAACATTAGATATTACATATTATTATACATACATACACATATAAATAAAAATACATAAAAAAATATTAAAATGATATACAGTTACACACTGTTTTTAGATATAAAGAAGCATTTACTTTTAACCCTTTGAGTGCCAGAGTGGTACGCAAAGCATTGCTTTGCAATGCATTGCGTACCACTCTGGCACTCAAAGGGTTAAGGATTTTAGACTGGGAGCAGATTTGATTAAATTAATCCTTAAGATGGTAGCAGTAGCACCAAGACATTGTGAAGCAATGTACAGGACACAATTGGACGCAGCTCCAAGTAATATTCATAGTATTTGAGCCATAGAGAGTGTTATTTCAATACTGTGAGTGTTGTAGTTCAAGAGTAATTGAATGATAAAGTTTCCCCTCCCGCCCCTTTTACATAGTGTAAGCCATCTCTTCTCAGATGTGGAATCTGGTTGCTAGACCAGACAGATAACAGAAGGGGACAATCTTCATCCTATGAGAACAATGAAAGCCCCGCCCCCCTTGACAAGTGTTTCAGGTTTTTCCCTTATCTTAATTGAAGATTGTCCCTCTCTGCAATCTACCTGAGCACCTCCCTTCTGCTCTGGCAGAACAGTGTTACAGTAGCAGGGGGGATACTTTATCATTCAATTACTCTTGAACTACAACTCTGACAGAATTGAAATAACACTCTCCAAAGTCCAAATACTATGATGATTAATTAGAGCTGCTTTTATTATGAAACATTACTATCCCTTTCAAGGCCCCAATCAAATCCAAGGATTTTTTTTTACTAGTTATATACAGTATGGTGTATTTTTCCATCACAACTGCTTCTCTTTTACTACACGTAAATATATATATAAATATATATATATATATATATAAATATATATACACATATATATATATATATATATATATATATATAGTACACAGCCCTCTATGGAATAAGTGACTCCATTTTTTTAACAGACATACTTTCCAGGTTGTCCTTTATACAGCAGTCTGGTTCATCACATTTCACTACTGTGGACAATAGGCAGAAGTCTCAGACTGATTAAAATAGAAGTCAGTAAACGCTGGTGACTACAGGTGTAATGCAGAAAGCATATTGATCTCTATACAAGATGACTTCTGGATGAAGGACACTGACCTAGGTAAATACTTCAGTTAAACTAAGAGTCACATCTCTGTAGGCAATGTTTTTCATGGAGGATCCTTGGTGGAGATTTATAAAACTGGAGTACTAAAGAAAATGCCTTTAAAAGTGTCCCAAAGCAACATAAGGATATGATTAGTGATGAGCGAGCACCCCAATGCTCGGGTGTTCGGGTGCTCTGACCGAGCACCCCCTGAGGCTCGAGTGCTCGGCCGAGCACCCGAGCCCCATTGAAGTCAATGGGAGGACTCGAGCATTACACCAGGCACCCCCTGCTCTGATGAGGGGAGGGTGCCTGGTCCATAGGAAAAGGGAAGAAAAGGATGGAAACACCACAGAAATGGTTCAGGGACAGCATAGGGAGGATGTCTGGATGCATCTTGGACTCCAACATCGCTGCTGGGAACGATCTTTCGCCCGTAGTACGCCATTTTTACAGACTGACCATAAAACACACAAAAAGGAAAATAAAAATGACTTTAGGCGAAAAATTGTTACCAAACAATATTTGCTGTATATTTACTTGTATATCATCTGCAAATTATCCCAAAAATTTCCTTGATTTTCGGAAGTGAGGCCATGATTAAGAGGGAAACGTGCGCAGAGGCAAATTCTCCCAAAAATTTCCTTGATTTTCAGAACTGAGGCCATGATTAAGAGGGAAACGTGCGCAGAGGCAAATTCTCCCAAAAATTTCCTTGATTTTCAGAACTGAGGCCATGATTAAGAGGGAAACGTGCGCAGAGGCAAATTCTCCCAAAAATTTCCTTGATTTTCAGAACTGAGGCCATGATTAAGAGGGAAACGTGCGCAGAGGCAAATTCTCCCAAAAATTTCCTTGATTTTAAGAACTGAGGCCATGATTAAGAGGGAAACGTGCGCTGAGCTGACCATCTAAAACATTATGGGTGAGGGTCTGCTGCAGAGCTGACCATCCTAAACATTATATGCGAAGGCCCGCTAGTGAGCTGACGCTATAAAACATTATATGAGAGGGCCCGCTAGAGAGCTGACCCAATAAAACATTATATGAGAAGGCCCGCTGGTGAGCTGACCTATATAAAAATTGTCAAACAGGGGCCGCTGGTGAGCTGGCCCTATATAAAAATTATATCACAGGGCCCGCTGGTGAGCTGGCCCTATATAAAAATTATAGCACAGGGCATATGGAAGAGGAGGAGGAGGATGAGAAGATTAAGAGTCAACCATATACCCGTTTTTTGGGTGGAAGGGGTGAATGGGAATACAGAGTATTCCCATCATTGTAAATAACATATATAAAGTGAGTTTATGTTCCCCCGCGGCTTTCCTCCAGTGGAGTGGAGAAGTCAGGGGAAATCCAGGCCTTGTTCATTTTTATAAGTGTCAACCTATCAGCATTGTCGGTGGAAAGGCGGATACGCTTATCTGTTATGATGCCACCAGCAGCACTAAATACCCGCTCAGACAGAACGCTGGCGGCAGGGCAGGCCAGCACCTCCAAGGCGTAGAGTGCCAGTTCATACCACGTGTCCAGCTTGGACACCCAGTAGTTGTAAGGCACAGAGGGATCATTGAGGACGCTGACACGGTCTGCTACGTACTCCTTCACCATCTTCCAAAACTTTTCCCTCCTTGTGACACTAGGCTGCGCATCAGGGTGAGGGTGCTGGCGGGGTGTCATGAAGGTGTCCCACGCCTTGGAGAGTGTTGCCCTGCCTTTCTCGGAACTGCTGTGTGCTCCCCTTTTCTCCCCTTCTCGGTTGGCCAAGGTAGCACGTACTCTGCCGCCAGCGTTGTCAGATGGAAAATTTTGGAGCAATTTTTCAACAAGAACCTTCTGGTATTGCACCATTTTGCTTGTCCTCTCCACCGGAGAAATGAGAGATGAGAAATTCTCTTTGTAGCGGGGGTCCAGAAGGGTGAACACCCAGTAATCCGTGTTGTTTAAAATGCGTATAACGCGTGGGTCACGGGAAAGGCAGCCTAACATAAAGTCAGCCATGTGTGCCAGAGTACCAACAGTCAAGATTTCGCTGTCCTCACCAGGAGGATGACTCTCAATATCCTCATCCTCTTCCTCCTCTTCTGCCCACCCACGCTGAAGAGATGGAACTAAAGTTCCATGGCTACCCTCTGTAGCGGAGGCAACCGTGTCTTCCTCCTCCTCCTCCTCCTCCTCCTCCGCCTCCTCCAATTGTCGCTGAGAAGACGAAGTGAGGGTGCTCTGGCTATCACCTTGTGTAAGCTCTTCCTCCCCCATTTCCACCTCTTCCACATGCAAAGCGTCGGTTTTAATTGTGAGCAGCGAGCGTTTCAGTAGACACAGAAGTGGGATGGTTACACTGATAATAGCGTTATCGCCGCTCACCATCTGTGTCGATTCCTCAAAATTGCGTAAAACCTCGCAGAGGTCTGACATCCATTCCCACTCCTCACTTCTGATTACAGGAAGTTGAACGGAGAGGCGACGACCGTGTAACAGCTGGTACTCCACTACTGCCCTCTGCTGCTCACAAAGCCGGGCCAACATGTGGAAGGTGGAGTTCCAGCGCGTGCTCACGTCACACAGCAGCCGGTGAGCTGGCAATTGTAAGCGCTGCTGCAGCTTCAACAGGCCGGCCGAAGCTGTAGATGACTTACGGAAATGTGCACACACGCGGCGCACCTTGGTCAAGAGATGCACATTGGGGTAGGTTTTTAGAAATCGCTGAACCACTAAATTAAATACATGCGCTAGGCATGGTACGTGTGTGAGCTTGCCGAGCTCCAAAGCCGCCACCAAGTTACGCCCATTATCACACACAACCATGCCTGGTTGCAGGTTGAGTGGCGAGAGCCACTGCTCGGTCTGGTGACTAATCCCCTGCAACAGCTCTGAGGCCGTGTGCTGTTTGTCCCCAAGGCAGATCAGCTTCAGCACGGCCTGTTGACGCTTCCCCACTGCAGTGCTACACTGCTTCCAGCTACTGGCTGATGGGGGAGTGGCGCTGCGTGTAGAGAATTCGGAGGTGGAAACGGAGGAGGAGGAGCCAATAACGTAGGTGCTGGCGGAAACCCTGATGGAGGTAGGGCCCGCAATCCTCGGCGTGGGTAGCACCCGTGCCATCCCAGGGTCCGAGTCGCTCCCAGCCTCCACGACATTCACCCAGTGTGCCGTCAGGGAAATGTAGCGTCCCTGGCCACAAGCACTTGTCCATGTGTCAGTCGTTAAGTGGACCTTCCCAGTAACTGCGTTGGTCAGGGCACGGGTGATGTTACGGGACACATGGTGGTGTAATGCGGGGATGGCACACCGGGAAAAGTAGTGGCGGCTGGGGACCGCGTACCGAGGGACAGCTGCTGCCATCAGGCTGCGGAAGGACTCAGTGTCCACAAGCCTAAATGGCAGCATTTCGATGGCCAGTAATTTTGAAAGGTGTGAGGTTAGTGCTATGGCCTGTGGGTGGGTGGCTGGGTACTTTCTCTTGCGCTCAAATGCCTGGGGTAACGACATTTGGACGCTGTGCTGGGACAGGGAAGTGGATGTGGTCGCTGATGGTGCTTCAGATGGTACAGGTGCAGGGCGGGAGGTATGCGGGCCTGCGCCTTCGACAGGCGATTGGCCGGCACCGAAAACAGGGGAAGAGGAGGCAGTGGTGTGGCCTGCAGACACAGATGGGCGATCCAGGCGTTCCTCCCACTTACTACGGTGCTTGGATGCCATGTGTCGGATCATGCTGGTGGTGGTGAGGTTTCTAGTGTTCATGCCTCGGCTCATTCTGGTGTGGCACAGGTTGCAAACTACAATTCTTTTGTCGTCCGCACTTTCCTTAAAAAAACGCCATACCGCGGAACACCTACCCTTTGGCAAGGTAGATTTACGCAAGGGGGTGCTCCGTGGAACATTTGCGGGCCGGTTTGGTGCGGTCCGCCTTCTTTCTGTAGCCACACCACTGCCTCTTCCAGCCTGTTGCGGTGCTGCAGATGGCTCACCCTCAGGACTGCTGTCATCGCTCGGCTCTACACCTTCCCAGGTGGGGTCAGTCACCTCATCGTCCACCAAGTCCTCCTCCACTTCCTCACTCTGATCATCCTCCTCAAGTCTTGATCCCACCACATACTCAGTCATTGACAACTGTATAACATTCTCCTCAACAAGGTCTTGAGACGGAAATAGTGGTTGATTTAATGGCAACTGTGTCTCATCATCATCATCATCATTCATTACTTCCTTTGACCTTAAATGCCGTTCACATCTGTCATCTTCTTGTGATTGGGTAGCCTCTAGAGGTTGTGAATCAGGGCACAAGATGTCATGTTCCTCTGCAAGCGTGCTTGGAGAGAGGGTCAAATGAAGGATTGGTG
Organism: Rhinophrynus dorsalis; assembly: GCA_037306005.1. Taxonomy (NCBI): domain Eukaryota; kingdom Metazoa; phylum Chordata; class Amphibia; order Anura; family Rhinophrynidae; genus Rhinophrynus; species Rhinophrynus dorsalis. The sequence goes on from CM074725.1 coordinate 219,536,614, forward strand.
ATGAGACGAGCTCCTCACTATATCCCAGTGTGGGATCACTTCTTTGACCAGACCGTGTATGGTGGGAGGAAGGATGATCAGAGTGAGGATTATGTTGACCAGACTCTTGGCTACTGAGAGTGGACTTGGTGGAAGACAGGGTGGTGCTTAACCGACTGGAAGCAGTATCAGCTGTCATCCAACCGACCACCTGTTCGCAGTGGTCGGACCTCGAGAGTGATGTCCTGCGACGCCCTGTAAAATTACACATGAAGCTAGGTATGGTGGATGTCTTTCTTTCTTGTGCTCTGGCACCAGGCACAGTTTCTCCGCGTCCTGACCCGCACCCTGAACTATCAGGATCACGTCCACTTCCCCGTCCCTTTTTACCCGCCTTCTTCATCTTACACGATATATATGACTTTAATATATTTGAGTTTGAAAAATTAACAGTATTTCTTACTATTCTGCAACTCTGCAGAGTACACAGAATAGGCTGCTAAACGGCGGTGACACACACTGAATGGAATATGTGACTTTAATATTTGAGTTTGAAAACTTAACAGTATTTCTTACTATTCTGCAACTCTGCAGAGTACACAGAATAGGCTGCTAAACTGCGGTGACACACACTGAATGGAATAAGTGACTTTAATATTTGAGTTTGAAAACTTAACAGTATTTCTTACTATTCTGCAACTGTGCAGAGTACACAGAATAGGCTGCTAAACTGCGGTGACACACACTGAATGGAATAAGTGACTTTAATATTTGAGTTTGAAAAATTAACAGTATTTCTTACTATTCTGCAACTCTGCAGAGTACACAGAATAGGCTGCTAAACGGCGGTGACACACACTGAATGGAATAAGTGACTTTAATATTTGAGTTTGAAAAATTAACAGTATTTCTTACTATTCTGCAACTCTGCAGAGTACACAGAATAGGCTGCTAAACTGCGGTGACACACACTGAATGGAATAAGTGACTTTAATATTTTAGTTTGAAAACTTAACAGTATTTCTTACTATTCTGCAACTGTGCAGAGTACACAGAATAGGCTGCTAAACGGCGGTGACACACACTGAATGGAATAAGTGACTTTAATATTTGAGTTTGAAAAATTAACAGTATTTCTTACTATTCTGCAACTCTGCAGAGTACACAGAATAGGCTGCTAAACTGCGGTGACACACACTGAATGGAATAAGTGACTTTAATATTTTAGTTTGAAAACTTAACAGTATTTCTTACTATTCTGCAACTGTGCAGAGTACACAGAATAGGCTGCTAAACGGCGGTGACACACACTGAATGGAATAAGTGACTTTAATATTTGAGTTTGAAAAATTAACAGTATTTCTTACTATTCTGCAACTCTGCAGAGTACACAGAATAGGCTGCTAAACGGCGGTGACACACACACTGAATGGAATAAGTGACTTTAATATTTGAGTTTGAAAACTTAACAGTATTTCTTACTATTCTGCAACTGTGCAGAGTACACAGAATAGGCTGCTAAACGGCGGTGACACACACTGAATGGAATATGTGACTTTAATATTTGAGTTTTAAAACTTAACAGTATTTCTTACTATTCTGCAACTCTGCACACTACACAGAATGTGCTGCTAAACTGCGGCGAAGCACACTGAATGGAATATGTGACTTTGATATTTTAGTTTGAAGACTTAACAGTATTTCTTCCTATTCTGCAACTCTGCACAGTACACAGAATGTGCTGCTAAACTGCGGCGAAGCACACTGAATGGAATATGTGACTTTGATATTTTAGTTTGAAGACTTAACAGAATGTGCTCTAATCTGCAACTTTGCACACTAAACAGAATGTGCTCTAATCTGCAACTTTGCACACTAAACAGAATGTGCTCTAATCTGCAACTTTGCACACTAAACAGAATGTGCTCTAATCTGCAACTGTGCACACTAAACAGAATGTGCTCTAATCTGCAACTTTTCACACTAAACAGAATATTTTTTTTTTTTTTTTTTTTTTTTTCCCCCCCACACAAAATAACCTGCTGCCCCCACACACAGTAGTCCTAAAAAGGACTTTTGGTTCTTTTTTTTAACAATTTTGGTTTTTTTCCTCCCTACACTGCCTTTCCCTTCCTATCCTCTGCTCTCCCTGGCTAAGACTGAGCCGAACTCGATGGTCAGGTGCTATACAGCACCTGACCACGGGTTCTGGCCAGCCAATCAGTGTAATGCCAGCAGCCAACATGGCTGCTGGCATTACACCGATGTCAGAGCCTCCCTGCACGTTTATTGGCTGCGCAGCAGCCGCAAAACGTGCGGGGAGGAGACCCGAACATGGCGGGCGAGCACATGCGGTACTCGTACGAGTACCGCCATGTGCCGAGCAGAGCGATGCTCGAGCCGATCCGAGCATCGGCCGAGCATGCTCGCTCAACACTAGATATGATACAAACTTTTAGAGAAGTATTTGTTAAGTGCTAACTCCAGTTCGTCGATTTTTTTTGGAAAGGTGGAGTAGTAATGGTCTTATCCAAATAAGAACTGTGTCACAGAGTATTTATAAAGAAATATCATACTTGCATCAAAAATAAAGGCAATTTTCAGAAATCCTGTGTTTGCCTCAGAGGTCCATACACACACACCTTAAAGTGCAACTGTCCCTTTAAAATAAGTTTAGTTATTTTTAAAAGTGATAGTAATGTTTCACAATAAAAACAGCTCCAATTAATCTTCATAGTATTTGGTCCATGGAGAGTGTTATTTCAGTACTGTCAGAGTTGTAGTTCAAGAGTAATTGAATGATAAAGTATTCTCCTCCCATCCCTTTTACTGATGTAACACTGCCCACCTCAGAACAGTAAGACTGTCCGAATGGATCACAGAGAGGGACAATCTTCAGTGAGTATAAGGGAAAAACCTGAAAACCCCGTCAAGGGGGGCAGGGTTTTCATTGTTCTCACAATAAGAAAATTGTCACTTGCTGTGTCCTGTCCAGTCAAGAGACCAGATTCCACATCTGAGGGGAGGTGGCTTCCACTAGTTAAAAGGGGCGGGAGGGGGATATTTTATCATTCAATTACTCTTGAATTACAACTCGGACAGTATTGAAATAACACTCTCCAGGGCCTAAATACTATGAAGATTAATTGGAGCTGGCTTTTTTTGGGAAACATTACTATCACTTTAAGTATTTAGTATGTTGCAATAGACATTTGTTTGCAGTATAAATAGCTTTTGATAAATCAATCTTTATTTGTTGGTGACGCAGCACGGCACAATATGCTAATTTGTTTATCTGCTCGGCCAATATTAACACACACTGTGCTGTAGATGAATCTAGACAGAGCATACTCACTGGGGGCATTTCTAATAGTAGAACAAATGGTAAGTTTGGCCTTGAACAGAATTCATTACATAGAAACAAAGAAACATAGAATGTGGCTACAGATAAGAACCATTCAGCCTATCTAGCCTGCTCATTTTCCTACTGTAAAAACTTCAAACCTTATTTGGTCCTTGGTTACCATACTGTTTGGGGGAATTAGGATAACTTGCCACACTGTGCCACCAAACTATAAAGTCTGATTTCTCAAAACCTATTTATTTTACAGTATAATAGTAAAACATATAGGCGGATTTTAGTTCTCTGTAATGCAAACTAAAGTAAGCTTTGGGTGACAGGCTTATTATTCGGTAATGGCACAAGTGTGTCACTTGGGGAGGGTCACATACTTAATTAACCCTTTGAGTGCCAGAGAGGTATGCAACCCAATACGTGGTATACCTCCCTTGCATTCAAAGGGAATAAAAACTCAGGATTGGAGACACTTAGCTAGATGGTTCAGATCTTATAATCTATATAAAAGTCAAGGTTACAGAACATATATCATTAAAACTGCATAAAAATCCTATAAAATAATTTGCTAGGATGTTTATCAGAAACCGTCATGCACAGTAGAGACTGCCCGAATGCACAGAATGTTGAGAGCATGGAATGCTGGGAGTTCTGTGCTGGGAGCATTCTGTGCTTTTGGGCAGTCTCTACAGTGCATGACTGTGTCAGCGGCAGGACGCAGAGCAGGACCGGCCTCTTAACATTACCCAGACCTTGGCCCGTGTACACGGGCTTTTACACTAGTGTAAAAATAAATAGGTGAGGTGACAAAAGCAACAAGAAGAAACCCATGGCTTACCTACCACATGGAATGCAAGGAACCCATAATGCATGACTGGAAGCTGGAAGTGAAAACCCAACATTATGTAAAGCTGGGTGTGCAAATTCAGCATTATATACAAGGATGGTTATAAAGACTCACCATTGTGTGTAGCTAGGTGTGCTCTGTGCAGTACAGTATATTTTCAAAATAGTGGTTTACTGCTCCTTTAACAAGTACAATTGTACAGCTATGAATGCACTGAATTCTAGAATACTACTATGAACTGTAGAATGTTATTCTTTTTATGTGTGTCGGATTGGCTCAGTGTAGAAATCTTAATGATTGTACATAGCTCTGCCATCATCCAAATATGTTTCTCGGGATGTTTGCGTTTTGTGATTGCTACAACATGTTGGTCTCATTTTGCTTCCTATGCTGCTCCGCCACATGTAAACATTATTGCATACCCTCTAACCGTGGACTTACTAATGACTAAGCTAATTAGAATACTGTAGACTGGATTGTGGTGGAATTCCTCTCAAGAGTGGGAATTTTCTATTTAGATTACCTTCAGCAAGGTTCTACAGTGAATTAAAGGAGAAGTAAAACCTAATAACAATGCCCCACATACCTTACTATGGATAGATAATCCTACAGACCCGTCTGATTTATCCCTGCTTATTGATTCAAGAGATAATATCTTTAATCAGTCTTGGATGTCACGTATGTCCATAGAAGCAAACCTGGCAATTGCTAACAGGAGCACAGGACACAAACTCAACCCAATATTCATGGTAATATTAACCCTTTAATGACCATAGTGGTGTGCAATTACTCCTCTGGTCCTTAAAGGGTTAACCCTATGAGTGCCATAGAGGTACCCAACGCATTGCTTTGCAACGCGTTGGATACCTCTCTAGCACTCAAAGGATTAAGTATGCTTATGCTCTCTGCCACCTTCAGATGCAAAATCACTGCCAGCAACTGTCATGTCCGCCTCCATGGACATGAGATCCAGGACTGATTGATATTATCTCGAACAAATGCACAATGGCAAAATTCATAGGGGTCGTTAGGATTTTATGGCCATAATAAGTTAAATGAGGAGTTATAATTATCAAGAGTTACTTCCCCTTTAAGTACACTGTTTAATCTCTGTTTGATATTTCTTAAATCTGCACATTGAGCTGCACCAACTTCAGTGCCATCGATCATGTTACAATGCACTAGAGAAGTTACTGGGTGTCAAAGGGGTTAAGCCTCAATTTAGTGAATTGTGTTCTTAAGGATTCCTTTCCTGTTTTCTTTCAGTTTCTTTTAAGAAAAACGAATCCCTTTTAAGAAAACCACAATAGCATGGACAGCAGCCAGACCACCTGGGAATCAAACTAGGTTAAGTGTCTATCCCATAATTTAAAGGAAAGAAATGTTAAATTGCTATCACATGCATTTTTCTCTCCTTTGGCCCATTTGTGTAATATGTGGCAATTCAAAAGTGAATGGTCTTTGCCAGTGACCATAAAAATGTAAGACAAAGTTCTTGCTTTTGTTGTTTTCTGACACACAGTGAAGTATAAAAGACGTCAGGTTGCTTTGATCTGTTATATTTTCATGATGTATGCCCCATATGCTGTGAATAACACCTCATAACCTTTCTCAAATGTATCTTTGCTGCTGCTAACCTTTACCATAGTTTCAGACCAAATAGAGATGGAAGCTAAGAGACTAGGCTCCTTTGATGCTCTATGTAGACCAAGTGCCAAATAGCCTCTGAGGGGGCACCAATATTACTATAAAAACTAGCACTGCCACTGAGGTGTGAAATTACATGTCCTAAAGACTGCAGGCAAATTAGAAATTACTTAAAATATCTCATTTGGCCTAGCAATGTCATGGCCAACACGTTTCTGAGCTATAGTTCAGTTAGACGATCACAGATGACTAAAGCCATTTTAGCAGAAAATGTTGTTCAGCCTGGCCTGAACCAATAGTAAGTTAAGAAAATAAAATGTTAGCTGAGCTGTTTTGCATGGAGAAACATAAATTGTGGTCTTTCAGAAATTGATGAGCAATGACTTATTTTTTCATGATTTTATGCTTCCTGTTCCTCCATTTCATTGATGGTTCTCCTTTTTTTCCCTGCATATGACAAAAATCAACATTAGCAGTAAAGACATGTATATAATTTCAAACATATTAGTCCAGACACAGTCATTTCAAAAACTGATGCACTTATCTACATGGGTTTTCTTTCCATTGTTATGTTCAATTCTACGTCAACAGGGGTGATTTGGCATAGGCTGGACTTGATGGACGCATGTCTTTTTTCAGCCTCAACAACTATGTTACTATGTTAACTATGTGACAAGTACAACATTCATATTATTATGGGGATCAGGATTTTCAGCAGGGAAGGGAAACCTACAAAATCATTTAAATCCTTGTTAATAAATTGATTAACTAATAATCTCTATTTTTAAATTATATTCCCCAGTGAGAGTTGCAGCACTGGATTTCCTATTAGGCGGAGTAATCAAAAACCTAGAAACACTTCACGGGCCAGTGGCTAGCTGTGGATGATGGGAATTTTAGTCCAACAACAGCTGGAAAAACACATGCAATTACATTTTTCCCACAGGCATCTCTGGGTATTAAGCAACAGCCGGCAGAAAAGGGGATGCAATTAAATGTTTCATCCATGCATCTCTGGTTATTAACCAAAAGAACAATCTTGCACTGATCAATATAGGTTACCTGGAAATTATAAACCCTGTGTATAGTGTATATTATACCTTTGTGTTGATTTTTTTTAATAAATGAGGATTTTGTTAGCATATATTGGCCAATGTAGACTTTTTTTTTTTTTTTTTTTTATAGTTCAATGATATTTACATATTTGTTAGGGCTCACTTAAAATTGAGGTACCTTGGCATGGTAAGTGAGCTTAAAGGGATAGTAATGTTTCATAATAAAAGCAGATCTAATTAATCATCATAGTATTTAGACTTTGGTGAGTGTTATTTCAATTCTGTCAGAGTTGTAGTTCAAGAGTAATTCAATTACAAAGTATCCCCCTCCCGCCCCTTTTACTGATGTAACACTGTTCAGCCAGATCAGAAGGGAGGTGCCCAGGTAGACTGCAGAGAGGGACAATCTTCAATTAAGATTAGGGAAAAACCTGAAAAACTTGTCAAGGGGAGCAAGGCTTTCATTGTTCCCATAGGAAGAAGATTGTCCCCTTCTGTTATCTGTCTGGTCTATGGACTGGATTCCACATCTGAGAAGAGATGGCTTACACTAGGTAAAAGGGGACAGGAGGGGAAACTTTGCTTGTGAATATCTCTCAAACCATAAAGGTTTGAGAGATAAGACTTATATTGTTCTTCATGTTATTTTAATGCCTACAAAATAAAATAAAGATAAAACGAAGTATTACTATCCCTTTAAACATATCTTGGTCAATTTATGCTAACAAATCCTCATTTATTTAAAAACATCAACACAAAGGTATAATATACACTCTAAACAGGTAATCTGTATGGATTTTCTTTTGCTTCTGTTCTAGGTTCTTTTGCCTAGTCTGGGGATCTGGGGAACCCCTTCTTTCCTTGCCGATTTCCATATCTTATTCACTAGGTATCATAAGTTAATTTAAACTATACAGTATGTATAGTTATGGTGTTTAGCGCTGTGAGTTTTCTATTTTCTTTGTATACAATCCCTTTAAGCATTCGGCAGAAAAGGGGTTGGTGAAGAGGAGTTTGGAATTTGTACTCTTAATTTACCTGATACAGTTGTCTTCAGATCAACAATCGGTTCTACAACAAATAATCAAGGACAATTTATATTCATCTTAATTCATAGTCATTTGCAAAATAACCCAAGAGATTGTTTAGAACTCAGGTTGATTCATGGCCACAACACCTTCTGAATCCACAAATGTATTACAAAGTCATTGATATGGATTGTACAGAAAATTGGAGGATATCAGCACCAGAGAGGCACTTGGGCTCCAGGAGAAGCTTTTGGTGCCTATGGCATTAATATAATCAAATGTGAACCACAAAATTTTGCTGATGTTTGAATCATCCTGATATGCTTTAGGTAGCAGCTCATGCAGATAATTCTCACATCTCTAATTGACAGCAAAGGGGATATTTGCCCGAAGTGACCAGAACAATAACTTTGAAGCATAACAAATAACCACCTTTGGGGTCTATTTATCCAAGGCTGATTTTTTTCTGTGATTTTTGCCAGTGCTGATCTCATCAGTTTAAATGAGTTTATGTTGCACAAGAATAATCCAGATTTAGCAGACGGCAAACGATCAGGAAAGCAACACAGTGCTGATCATGTACTAAGAATTGCAGAAATGATCGGATAAACCAAGTGTACCACAGGGGACTAATAAATATCCCCCAAATTAACATTGTTTTAAGTAGGACTTTTTTTTAACCCACTGAATGCCAGAAAGGTCTCCAATGCATTGCTTCTCAATGCATTGGTATCCTCTCATGAATTCAAGGGGTTAAAAGCCCCTTTTAATCAAGGGGATTTTTCATTTGTCCAATGTGATGCCGTTGGTATGTCCCAGAATTGATCCATGTCGTATTACGCAATGAGAGGACGCAAACAGACGGACAAACTTTTTAAGTCCTAATTTTATAGTAATTTTAGGCGATCAAGATAAATTGTGTATGAACGCTTAGGCAGCTGATAAACGTTGGATACCTATGTGGCAATCAAAGGGTTAATGGAATGGGCGATTATCCTGTTTTACTAAGGCTGCTCCTATGAGAGCAGATTTAGTAAAAAGCAGAGGAGGCAAAGTGCAGCCCCAAAATGGCCCATCAGTTGTTCAGGCAGCATAACACCACCACCTGTTCCCCTTCCAGCTTGAAAGCAACCCAGACATGTGCCTCTCAGCTGTACACTCCTGCTTTACATTCTCAGTCCCCAAACACCTGATGTATCTGGCTTTCAAACCCAGTACTGCAGGTCTATGGGGATCATGAATCACACCACACAGGAAACTGAATTGTAAGACTCCAGGTTCCCCTGAAGGACCAGCTGGGGTGCACTGGAGGTCTCATTTCAGACCACTGTTCTACTCCACTGTTACTACTCTGGGGATCACAGATCAGCCCTGGCTACATCAGCAGGTCTGCTTCCAGGAGATTAGCTGAACTGCCAATGGGATTACTATCTTTATGATAATTGGCCTTTAAAATAATGATTACATACACATATTTTGGACACAAATAAGAAATATGTGTACAAAGAAAAGTGGTTAATTCTGGGGATACCAGATGCAATTATAAGATTCTTCATTCTCATCCTCAGTAGAATCCTTCGTTTACCCTGCATTAGGTACAGGATATGTGTTCAGGACTTTCTCACATTGAAGCCTTAATGCTTGTAGAGTGTGAGCTCTAAAGCAATCATATGCTGTGTTAAACAGATAGTCAATTATCAGTCCTCTAGCTGTTGAGTACTAAAACTCTCATCACCCCCAACCAGCCATTGGAGTTGGAGTCCACAAGAGCTGGAGGTCCGGCAACTGACTAGCCTACTCCAGTACATACCAATTACAGTGCAGGCTAACTTCTTAGAAAAGAAAATTAAATATGCTGATTGATTCGTACATTCTCTCATTATGACCTAAAAATTAATTACGTTTATACACTATTAAATCTCATGTATACAAAAAACTACACACTCTAAATCCAGACTACCTCTAGTGTCTGGGTACAGGGAGTAGATGCAAGGGAACTACAGGAGAAACTGAGAACTATTATCAAGGAGAAAAAGATAACCCTGCAGAGTTAGCACACCTAAATCTCAGTCCCAGTTTGGACAGCACGTGCTCAAGATAAAGCTAAAACATAACTTTTATTCACATAAACTAAAATTATCAGGGCATAAACTGGTGTTACCATAGATTAATTGTTAGATGAATTGTCCGATACTCATTCCAGATTGCCAGGGCACATACTGGCTTGCCAAGAGTTAATAAAAAGAAGCTCTAAGAGGAGGAGGAAAGATCCTACTGATGACTGAAAACCTAATGTGAGAGGCTACAGTCTTATAATAATAATAATAATAACTAGTATTTATATAGCGCCTTTCTCCCAGTGGGACTCAAAGCGCTTTCAGCGAACGCTCTCGGAATTAACCAAATCGGCAGCTGAAATAATAGATGTTATTATTACCCAATCAATGGTACTCATTTATCGACCTCAGAAGGATGAAGGGCTGAGTTGATCCTGCTGGGATTCGAACCTGCAACCTTGCGGTTGGAATAGGTTCCATAGTCAGGGACATTACCACTGAGCTATCTCACCAGTCTTTATGAAAGTACTCATTGAGAGGGTTTAATTCGGCTTTCTATCAGGGAATTTCATCTTTCAACCAATGTGAGTCTCTTTTCTGAGTCACATTAAAGAGGAAGGATAAAGAGGAAGAATATAATCTACCTTCTGAAGCACTCATGCCACAATATTGCAAGGGACACACCTAATGGCTGAGGGGCATGAGAAGATAAAACAGAAATAGGTAGGGGTCTGTATAAGTGCTCCTTACACATTAAAGAAAGGAGTGTCCATACTTATTAATAAGGATGTGCATTTTACCATAACTGACAAAACAGTGGATCAAGAGAGTAGATATCTCATTTTTAGATGGTTTTAGTGTAGCTCACTATATAGTGTAAGCTCTCTAGTATGACTAGTGTTACACTAATGACACCACAGAGTTTACAATTCAAATGAAGCTACACTAGTATTATAGCTTCAATTCAAATATAAGCTTTGTGGTACTGCTAGTTTAGCACCATTTGAATTGAAAACTATATCGCATTTCAGTTGAAATGGAGCTACACACATGACACCATAGAGCTTACAGCTGAAATGGAGCTACACTGCTATTGTCACTCCATTTCACTTGTACACTGTGTGGTTTCACGTGTGTAGCTCAATATCAATGATAAGCTCTGTGGTATTACTGCTGTAGCTCAATTTCAACTGTAAGCACTGTGGTATCACTAGTGTAACACAATTTCAGTTGTAATCTCTGCTTATCATTAGTGTAGCTTAATATCAACTGTCAAATCTGTGATATCACAAGTGTAGCTCCATTTCAGTTGTATTATCTGTGGTATCATTAGTTTAATACAATGTCAGTTTTAAGCTATGCTTACCATTATTGTAGCTCAATATCAAAGTAAGCTCTGTAGTATCATAATATGTGTCTCAATATCAGTGTAACCTCTATGGTATTATTAGTGTTGCATTAGTGATACCACAGAAATTACAATTGAAATGGAGCTGTGTAAGAGATACCACAGAACTTACATTAACATTTCAGCTCTTTTACAATTGTTAGTTTGTAGTATCACTATTGTAGATTATAGTGTTGAGCGAGCGTGCTCGGCCGATGCTCGGATCGGCTCGAGCATCGCTCTGCTCGGCACATGGCGGTACTCGTACGAGTACCGCCATGTGCTCGCCCGACATGTTCGGGTGAAGAGGATCTGTGCCGGAAGAGGCACAGATCCGAAGACGCTCCGCTGGACCACCAGGGAATGGAGGTACGGGGGCATTGCGGAGATGAAGGGGGCATTGCGGAGATGAAGGGGGACATTGTGGAAGAGGGGCATAGACTCTATGCCCCTCTTCCACAATGTCCCCCTTCATCTCCGCTATGCCCCTCTTCCACAATGTCCCCCTTCATCTCCTATGCCATAGCGGAGATGAAGGGGGACATTGTGGAAGAGGGGCATAGCGGAGATGAAGGGGGACATTGTGGAAGAGGGGCATAGAGTCTATGCCCCTCTTCCACAATGTCCCCCTTCATCTCCGCTATGCCCCTCTTCCACAATGTCCCCCTTCATCTCCGCTATGGCATAGGAGATGAAGGGGGACATTGTGGAAGAGGGGCATAGCGGAGATGAAGGGGGACATTGACCAGGCACCCTCCGCTCATCAGAGCAGGGGGTGCCTGGTTTAATGCTCGAGTGCTCCCATTCATTTGAATGGGGCTCGGGTGCTCGGCCGAGCACTCGAGCATCAGGGGGTGCTCGGTCAGAGCACCCGAGCACCCGAGCATCGGGGTGCTCGCTCATCCCTAGTAGATTATTATCATTTGTAAACTCTATTGTATCGATAGTGTAGCACCATTTCAGATGTACACTCTGTGGTATCACTTGCCTTACTTCACAAGAATAATGCCAGTTATAAAATTAACAAAGAGGGTGGGCTGAGATGGCAGGATAGAGCAATAGTAGAAATGGGCCACTTGATTGGAACCCCACCACCACCACCACCACTACCATAGCCAAAACTTGCTAGTCCCCCACTGATAGAGATGATAGGTCATCTTATCAACACAAAAACACACACCATGTACTCACTTCGCACTCTTAGAGACAAGTACAACCTACAGCAAAATTGTCTTTATGTTTACTTACAGACTAAAAACTACTTAAAGGGATAGCAATGTTTCATGAAAAAAGCAGCTCTAATTAATCATCATAGTATTTGGACTTTGAAGAGTGTTATTTCAATTCTGTCAGAATTGTAGTTCAAGAGTAATTCAATGATAAAGTATCCACCTCCCACCCCTTTTACTGATGTAACACTGTTCAGCCAGATCAGAAGGGAAGTGCTTAGGAAGACTGCAGAGAGGGACAATTTTCAATTAAGATAAGGGAAAAACCTGAAAACTTGTCAAGGGGGCAGGGCTTTCATTGTTCTCATAGGAAGAAGATTGTCCCCTTATGTTATCTGTCTGGTCTATGGACTGCAATCCACATCTGAGAAGAGATGGCTTACACTAGGTAAAAGGGGCGGGAGGGGAAACTTTGCTTGTAAATATCTCTCAAACCATAAAGGTTTGAGAGATAAGATTTATATCGTTCTTTATGTTTTTTTAATACCTACAAAATAAAATAAAGATATAACAAAGTATTACTATCTGTTTAAAAACAATGCTCAGCAAAATCAGACACAGACGAAAATGAACAACAGGGCTTCACAAGACTTAATTCTCCCGTCAGATTGCACACAAAATAGGGCTCACATCCATTAAACACTGCCCGAAATGCAAAGAACCCCATGCAGATCTCATCCCACTAATATTTACATTTTGGATTAATGTAATGAGATTTATAAAAAAAAAATGTGCATAATATATGTATCAGTTGAGGACCCTACTTTCATTATAGGGCTATATAACATGGTGGAAAACATATTATTATCATTATGCTTCATTTATATAACACCAACTTATTCCACAGCATTGTACAATAGGGAATAGATATACAGAGATATGAAATAGTTCAGACTGAACATGGAAAAGAAAAGGATCAGAGGGCCTGGCTCATGAAAGCTTACAGTCTAGAGGAATAAACAGCAATACAAAGAAACTCTTAGACATACTACTCATATTGGTAGTTTAATATATCCTGACACTCTGGACTACTAACATTCCATGACTTTTGGGACAATGGCTAGACAAGGTAACCCATTTTATTAATTTATAATGGCTAAAACCAATTCACAATAGGGAAGTGGGGGGGGGGATTCCTGCTTTTGTGAGAACCCTTTATAGAAATGCTACCAAATGCATGCAAAAAAACAATGGGCTTTAAACGCACCACTTGGATGGGTGCTAAAGATCTCAGAGGCAAGAATGAAGGCTATGCCTTTATCACCCTCCACTGAACCAGGTCAAGAAACAATAGTCTGAAATAGATGGTATATGGCGCTGAATTTAAGGATAACATTTGATGTACACATAATAACAGTTTTACTCTGGAGATCAGGTCTCCTAGAATTAGTAAATGTTTAGTTTGTTCTTATTCTTCACTATTATGTCCTTTGTAGTTTTCCATAATATGAGAAATATGAATGTCATTCTCACATCTAACATGAGGAACTGTATGTTCACGCATCTCCTTACAGTTAATGCAATGTTCTACAAGATCACTCCTCAGCTGCACTGCCCACAGAACACAGGCATACCCTTGAGAAAGTAACTGTGTGTTACGAAACGCGTAGGTATATTTATTTCTGTATTAATATTGGATGTTTTTATTGAAGGGTTGCTACCCGGGAAACAGCTGTAAATTTTAATAAATGTATACGTTTTTCTCTATATATATTCACGCTTCCCATTAATTACAACTGGTTTTGGGATTCCCTATATTTGTGCAAGTCCCCTTCCATTCGCCATTATTGGCGAGTATATATGCTATACTCCTCGTACTATTGCTCAAGACAGTTTTGTAATATCTGGAGGAGAGATTGCAACGAGGATGGAGGAGTGGATCTTGCTGAAAGGAGGATACCGGAGTGACCAGTTGGGGGCGGAAGAGAGAGACCAGGACTGGAGGTCAAATCCAGTCAATGCGCTTTATCCGGAGGCAGATAGGCCTCTTGTAAATGTGAGTACCCTGTAGAGGGGATTTCCTTGGATTATATATTTACTTGAAACTGTGGATCGAAATATTACACTTAGAGGAATTTGCGCTGTTTTTCTCTTTTTTCTATTTTGCATGTTTTTGGATCCTGTCTGGCGTCTAAATTACAAGCTGCATGTTGGGACTCTGAGTATTCGGAAGATTTCACGTTTCCCTCAGGGAGAAGGTTCTCTTTTTTTAAAAATAGAGGAACTGTTATTTATAAAATAAGGATTTATTGCCGTGTATAAAATATATACTTGATGTTTTATGTTATGCATACAATTTGATCTCCTTTGTTGTATTATATATTACAGTTGAAGAGTTAGCTATTGGTGAGCGCAGAAACATTTGTGTTTGGAGTGGATAGCCTTGACTGGAATAATCTGGGGCTCTAATTTATACCATTTTTATCATAATAGTTTGGAGTAGATTAACAGTAAGCATTTATGCATTACTAGTTGAAGAGCCCGTTACATGGGCCACAGTGTCACTGACAGCCGGTCACGGGGCAGTCATGTGCAGTAGAGACTGCCCGCGCCGCGACTGTATCAGCCACGGCACGGGCAGTCTCTATTGAGCATGACTGCAGCACGCGCAGCAGTCTCTACTGAGCATGACTTTGTTGTTACACACGTTTTAGCAAATTATTATATAGGATGGTGCATGACCTCACATCGTGACACTGTCTTGCCATGTATGTATCTTGATCAACATATGACCTAATAAAATGTCTTACAGTTAGACAGGCAGGTTATCCCACCTAAGCCAAAACTGACAATGAGATACTAGAGACATGCACTGTTCATTATTCTTATACAGGCCACAACGGACAAGACATTACTCCAAACTGAGACAAGAAAAAGACTAGTATATCAAAATACGATGTTGTGATGCTGTCTTCTGCAACTAGTTGCATATTGCAGGCATATCGATGATAAAAGTGCTCTCATAATTTACAGTACAAATCAACACTACTATCATTATGTGCACTAAGGGCCGTATGTTCAAAGGGATAACGACATAAAATTGTTGTATGAAAGACAAAACTAAGTCATTGAATGCATGAATTACATATTTTCTATAGAGAATATGACAAAAAAACAGCAATGTCCATTGTGTACAACACAACTCCAGAATTGGCGGGCAAAGGGGCGTGTCTAGGGCGTGGCTAAACTATTCTCCAGTGTCGTATAGAGGAAAAGACAATTTTTCGTAACTAACGACAAAAAAATATCTTTCAAAAGACAAAATTTGTACGTTAAGAAAAAAGTGGAGGGAATGTGTTCTGAATGTGAGAATTTTTGTCATTAGTTAAGACATTTTAAAAGACATTTTTGTCATTAGTTAAGACTTTTTTAAGACATTTTTGTCATTAGTTAAGACATTTTTTTTGTCGTTACATATGACAATTTCAGTCAGGACAAACGACATATTTCCAATCACAACCGACACTGTCTGAAATATTAAAGGGATAGTAATGTTTCACAAAAACAGCAGCTCCAATTAATCTTCATAGCAATTGAGCCATAGAGAGTGTTATGTCAATACTGCGAGAGTTGTAGTTCAAGAGTAATTGAATGATAAAGTTTCCCCCTCGTGCCCTTTTACCTAGTGTAAGCCCCTACTCCTCAGATGTGGAATCCAGTCCATAGACCAGACAGCTCATATCAAGGGTCAATATTCTTACTGTGAGAAAAATGAAAACCCTGCCTTCCTTGACAGGTTTTTCTGTTTTTTCCCTAATCTTAATTGAAGATTTTTCCCCCTCTGCAATCTACCTAGACACTCCCTGCTGCTCTCTGAGGGGAGCAGTGTTATATCAGTAAAAGGGGTGGGAGGGGGATATTGTATCATTCAATTACTCTTGAACTACAACTCTGACAGAATTGAAATAACACTCTCCAAGGCCCAAATACTATGATGATTAATTAGAGCTGCTTTTATTATGAAACATTACTTTCCCTTTAATAACCCAAGGACACTGTACTTTGAAAAGTCGTTACAAATGACAAAAGCTATTTTGCTTCCTCTTTGAACATATGGCCCTAAATGTGGTAGAGGACAGTGTAAGAGGAAAGGACTAGGAGAAGTGCATTTATATATTGGGAATGTAAATTTGCACTGGTGATATAGTGCTGTAGATGTCTCATGGAACAGGATAACATTTTCCTCAGGAACAATAACACCCATGTCTCCTACTGCTGTTGTTTAAATACAAAGCATGGAGGAGGATGACTCTGAGATAACAGGAAGTGGCAAATCATAGAGTCCCCACAAGAGCCACACTAGCCACAACCACCTCCACCACCATTAGTCATGTTGAAGCAGTTTACTTACACAGTTCTTCTATGTGCTGCCAATCCACATTTACCAAGTTCTTAGGAAAGAGTCAGAAAGCGCACAAAAATAATCTAAAGGTATGCCTGTGGAATGGCACACTTGCCAAAATGTTGGCACTGACAGTTGACATGCTGATCTATTCTTTATGTAGAAAACAGAAAAGGTTATGGTGGGGAAAAAAGTGAATGAAAACCCCTTCCACCTGAATTTGGTGGGTGGTAGATACAATGTTAAACAAAATTTGACATACCAGTCAAGCCATAAGACTTGCTTTTCCCACAGAAATCACACTTTTGCAGTGTTGTTACTACTGCAAGGGATTCTGGGTAGGCATATGCAAATAAGTTTAACAAGGAATCATGAGTGGTTCACTGGCTTTGCATCTCTCCCTGAGTTGTGTCCTAAAGCTGTTACTCAGCATACACATACTTTGAGGAATCCATGTATAAAGTGGAATTTGAGGCAAAAAGGTGATTCCTTGTTAAACTTATTTGCATATGCCTACCCAGAATCCCTTGCAGTAGTAACAACACTGCAAATGTGAGATTTCTGTGGGAAAAGCAAGTCTTATGGCTTGACTGGTGTGTCAAATTTTGTTTAACATTGTATCTACCACCCTGTAGAAAACAGGCGATTTAAAGAAATGGTGTCATGCATTGCAACCTGCTGGCATATCCCAACCCCCATTTATTTTACAAGAATGTTTATGACACAGATAGAGAAGCAAGTGGACTAGTGTACAGAACATAACACAGACAGCAGGTACGCAGAATCCATACAGAACTAAAACCTTGCCGCATGATGGGAAGTTCCAGCTTTTTATATAATTTCAGTGGAATTCTCATGGCCATGGAAAAAATGGGGTGGGGGTTGCAAAGTTCTCATGGTTATTTTACTCACATACCAAAAAAGCAGAAGTTTTAATCTCATTTATATGCAAGGGAATTTCTGCAAAAAAAAAATAATAATAATTGTAAATTAGGTGGAAAAAAGACACAAGTCCATCAAGTTCAACCTTTGCCTCATAACCCAGAGACATGAGAATTATATAGCTTTCCTGCTGCCAAATAAGTTAGTATTTATCAGACCTTCCTGTTTTAACTACTGATACATAGTATAACCCTCTATGTTCCCTTTTGAAAGAAATGTACCTAATCTCCATTGTATCTGTCATAACCACATCCTTGGGCAAGGATTTCCATAATTTAACAGACCTTACTGTAAAAAAAAACCTTCCTCTGTTGAAGCCGAAACCGCCTTTCCTCTAATCTCTAGGGGTGTCCCCTGGTTATGTCATCAGGCCTTGGAATGAATAGCTTACCAGAGAGTTTATTCAGTGAAAATTCCCATGAAAAGAAAAGGTAACTTTTCACCCATCCTTACTAAAGAGACTTTTTGAGATTTTTTGGGGCATTTTCTTCCTGCTTGGATAGCAGCAGAAAGGAGAAACATCTCTCCTATCCCGCTTATATTCCCTTGGGAGGAAAAATTATATTTCACCTATACTTTTTATTTATTTATTTATTTATATTTATATGTATTCTTTTTAAACAGATTCTAGGTGTGGGTGAACGATGTTTGCGATAGCACAGTGGTAAAGTCCCTGACTGTGGAATTGCTTCACACCTCAAGGTTGCAGGTTTGAATCCCAGCAGAGTCAACTTAGATCTTCATCCTTCTGAGGTTAATAAATGAGTACCATTGATTGATTGGGTAACAATAACATCTATTGTTCCAGCTGCTGGTTTGGTTAATTCCGAGAGTGTTCCCTGAAAGTGCTTTGAGTCCCACTGGGAGAAAGGAGCTATAAAAATACTAGTACTTATTATTATTATGTTTAAAGTTATATGAAACAAGTCATATTTAGGTGTTACTGTTCCTTGAACCTTGTCAAAGCATCTCATCCAGTTACAGCATGTTGTATATCTTGTAGCGTTTCACTGAAGGGTAAGCTGCCCTAGCCTGAGAAGGAAACAGTGACCAGATTTCGATGGGAGATGGAACAGACTTAAAGACAGCCCGGCAGATGTGAACACCACAGCCTAGGAAAACAGGAGCAGATGGAGCAAGGATCCATTTCAGAGATAAGATGTAGAAGAGATTGCATGGTATTATGAAATGTGGATTTGCATAGACCAGCACTAACCCTTTGAGATCCAGAGTGGTATGCAATGCACTGCTTAGCAATGCATTGAGCATCCCTTTGGAACTCAAAGAGTTAATATGTAAGGTACATTGAATAAGTACTTTATATTGTTCATTTAAAACAATTCCCGGTTTGGTAATATCTTTTTTAATGTGGACTATAAATGTGTATTTGAGGACCAATTTTCAAGAAGTCGACTCTTTCTTAGATTAGACCAGGTGAAGGCAACCTTTTTCTCTCCAGTTGTTAAAAGGATAGTAATACTTAAAATGTAAAAAAAAATATGTTGTAGGGTTTATCCCCCTGAGTAAAACAAGAGTACTCCCACTGCTGAAAGGTGTTTCATTCAAATGTTATTAATTTTCAAAGTTGAATTTTTTAGGTGCAATATCATAGTGGCCTGGAATTTTACAGTGGCGCTGTTGCTACACGATCCTATGGACAGCTCTGGTCCCGGGACCATAAATCTCCATAGGATGGTGTAGCAACAGCGCCACTGTAAAATTTCAGGCCACTGTGATATTGCACCTAAAAAATTCCACTTGGAAAATTAATAACTTTTGCATGAAAGACCTCTCAGCAGTGGGAGTACTCTTGTTTTACTCAGGGGGATAAACCCTACAACATATTTTTTTTACATTTTAAGTATTACTATCCCTTTAAGGACAGTTAATGGCTGGTTGAGAATCATGAGAGCTCGATTGTCCAAGAGCAGGAGAGCCAAAGGTTGATGACCTTTGAGTTAATACTGAGGGTGATATTCTAGGGCAAACCGGCTGCTTCAAATTGATTTGGAGATATATTTTGCATTCGAGTGTTTTAATGTCTAAAACTGTATTGACTGATCAAAGAACCTGGGTCTGTACTGAGCTTTCTTATCTGATTTCCATTCTAAACAATGCAATGTGTACTTGTATATAAAGGAGATGTTTTCATATTTATCTGTCCTGGAAAGCTTGCATCCTGAATCTGCTTAGTTATCACCTTGACAGTGTTTACTTGTGCACTATGGAGCAGTTACTTCACCTTAGAATTCCTCCTCTTTGCCTTTATGTCTACTTCCCATAGAGGGGTTATGCACTAAGGTGAGATAAAGGTGATATAAACGCTCTGGTGAGAGAAATGTTCCAGCTTCTTTTTTCATCTTAGAGAGAACTTGGGGGTTAGGCACTAAGGCGTGATAAATAGGTGACATATCCAATTTCTATGTTATTCTGTGGGGCCCATGCACCAAGATCCCCAAAGTTAGAGAAGTCTTCCCCACTTTATCACCGCTTTATCACTCCTTAGAGCACAACCCCCCTTGTCTTAGGGTCTTATTCATTGAGGTAGAGAGGGACAATTGTGGAGGAAATTAACTGCACCATAATGGGAAATTGAATTCCTACTTATTTAAATGGTCTTTTAACCCCTTGAATGCTAATAAGGTCACAATGCATTGAAGACCTTAGAAGCATTTAAGGAGTTAAATGGAATCATTTTGATTTCAACCCTATGGTGCAGTTGGTTTGCCCCAGAATTGCACCTCTTAATCTAAAGCAGGGGTAGACATCCAACCGGTTCACTTTTAAATGGTCGCACACAGAAGAGTGTGCAACCATTCAACTCTTTCAGCAGGTCGCATGGCTAAGCAGGGAGACATGACAATCTTGCACCGCATGAAAGTGCGAGATTGTCACCTCACAATGGGAGCATGCTGCAGATAAGTGTATTGTTTTATTTTTTTGCTGTCTTCACATCTCTGAATTGTTTGTGTCCTTCCCCTGGTTCTCAACCCGTTTGTTAAGCACACGGAGGCAGCTGGAGTACCTCCGTGTGCTGCTTTCTCTGTGTGCTGCAGATAATACTCTGTCCAGCAGAAGGCACAGGCTAACAGGTGGCAGGAAGAGGACGGAGTATTATCTGCAGCACACAGATGCTCTCCAGCTGCCTCCATGTGCTTAACAAACAGGTTGAGAACCAGAGGAAGGACACAAACAATTCAGAGATGTGAAGATGGGCAAAAAATAAAACAATACACTTATCTGCAGCATGCGCCCATTGACTGTGCGACATGACAATCTTGCGCTGTCATGCACGGCAAGATTGTCATGTCACGCTGTTTAGCCATGCGACCTGCTGAAAGAGTTGAATGGTCGCACGCTCTTCTGTGTGCGACCATTCAAAAGGATACCCATCCAACCCGGTCCTCAAGAGATACCAAACGTGCATGTTTTAAGGATATCCCTGAATAAGCACAAAGGGACCAATTAAAATGACTGAGCCACTGACTGATTCACCTGTGATTAATTAGAGATAGCTAAAAAAAAATCACTGTTGGTAGCTTTTGAGGACCACAGTTGGCTAGCCCTGATCTAGAGTAAAGCTATAAGCTAACCAGACGATCCCCTTTAACAAGGGAAATATATGAAACATGCATATTTCAGGGCAGAATCAAAATCAAACCAGCCCTGCAGAATAGATTTTTTTAAACATTTCCCCAATTAAAGGTGATATCTGCTCAGCCTAAATATGACTTCAGAACAACATAGGAAATGGAGAGTTTATTTCACATTTATCTCCCCTACATTCGTACACACACTGTATATCTGTAAACCTCTATATGCATGCAAGAATCCATTTAAGAAAATTTTAATCTGGAGCACTGCACAGGAATCAGTGTATCACTGCAGAGTGTATTTTTCAAAAGTGTCTTTCATAAGTATATATTTTATTTCCGCGGAGATGCACTAAGGCGTGATAAAGAGGTGATAAAGTGGAGATGACTTCTCCAGTGATATCACTTCTCCAGTTCCTATGCTATTCTATCGAGCCAATACACTAAGATAACTCCAACTTTGGAGATGTTAATGCATAAGCTCTATAGAATAACATAGGAATTGGAGAAGTGATATCAATGGATAAGTTATCTCCATTTTATTACCTCTTTATCACACTTTAGTGTATCTTCTCCCACGGAGGAGATGCACTATGGCGTGATAAAGCACTGATAAAGGGGAGATTACTTTCCCATTGATATCACTTCTCCAATTCCTATATTTTTCTATTGAGCCTATGCACTAACATCTCCAAAGTTGGAGAAATCTTAGTGCATTTGCTCCAGAGAATAACATAGGAATTGGAGAAGTGATATCACTGGAGAAGTCATCTCCACTTTATTCCCTCTTTATCACCTCTTTTCCATGCCTTAGTGCATAACCACCTAGGAGGGAGATTCACTAAGCAGTGATAAAGAGGCGACACAGTGGAGATGACTTCTCCAGTTTATACTATGGAGCCTATGCACTAAGATTTCTCCAACTGGACAAGTGTTATCACTGGAGAAGTTATCTCCACTTATCAACTCTTTATCGCCGCTTAGTGAATCTCCCCGAGGTCTCCTTACTGTTCAGCTGAGTTGGCTTGCCCCAAAATGGTTCCAGTTCAGCCTCTTTGATTTGCATTTTATTTAATATCGCAGTGCAACCAATAGCTCCTCAAAACTCATTACTTAGGTTCCTCTATTAATGGCTGCATGTGAACTTGCCTTAAGTAGTTGCCAATGAGAACAATTTACTGTCAGGTATATGTACTAAATCACACTGAAACACACATTCTGAATGTTAAATGGGTAACCTATTTGCAACTCAGAATCTTCAGAGAACGCTGGAATTATGGTCTTTTCATTTGATATTTTAATGGCCCTACATCAAAGTACTTTCGGTACAAACTTGCATGTCCACAAGCTTATTTATCTTTTTTTTTTTTTTTTTTTTTTGCAAAAGTTCAAAATCTAGTTTCCATTTCAGTTACCTACTGCATTAAACTCTACAGGCATTAAAGAGATATGTTAGAAATTGCATTCGTGTCAGTGAAAATAATAACTGTGCAGGTAAAATCATCTGAAAGTGTTAGTATTTTTATTGATAGTTATATAATTGAAATCATACGAAATAAACCTATATGATGAAAGAAATTATAAGAAATATATGATGAATCAAATATACTGCATTTAACAAGGAATATAGGGCCTTATGTACAAAAGTCCTGTAGTGCAACCAACTGCTTTATAATGGAACCATAGCCTTCTTGGGCTGCCATTGATTTAAAGGGATAGTACTGTTTCACAAAAAAAACAGCTCCAATTAATCTTCATAGTATTTGGGTCATACAGAGTATTATTTCAGTTCTGTCAGAGTTGTAGTTCAAGAGTAATTGAATGATAAAGTATCCCCCTCCCGTCCCTTTTACCTAGTGTAACACTGCTCACCTCAGATCTGGAATCTGGTCCACAGACCAGACAGCTCACAGCAAGGGACAATCTTCTTACTGTGAGAACAATGAAAACCCTGCCCTCAGTGACAAGTTTTTCAGGATTTTCCTTATACTCACTGAATGTTGTCCCTCTCTGTGATCCATCTGGACAGTCTTGCTACTCTGAGGTGAGCAGTAAAAGGGGTGGTAGGGGGATACTTTATCATTCAATTACTTTTGAACTACCACTCTGACAGTATTGAAATAACACTCTCCATGACCAAAATGCTATTAAGATAATTGGACCTGATTTTTTTTTTTTTTTGGGAAACATTACTATCCCTTTAAATGGAGTTTTTAACCCCTTGAATGCTAGAGAGATTTCTAACATGAGACTGGTGGTTAAAAGTCAAATTTAAATCAATTAGAATTGTTTCACCCCTATGGTGAAGTTGGTTTACCCCAAAATTGTAATGCTTACCCACAGGGCCTTATTCATCAAGCTGAAGAGGTGCAGTTTTGGAGCACACCAACTACATGATAGGGTTAAATTGAAAATTCTGTAAATTACCATAGTTTTAAATTGTGCTTTTATCCCAATGAATGCATTGAAGGCCACTGTAGCATTCTAGGGGTTAAAATCACCATTTCAATCCTTGGGAATCCTTTGCACTATTTTCATTTCAATCCTATGACGCAGTTAGTCTGCTCTAGAATCTTATGCCTTTAGGTTGATGAATTTAGTCCATAGAGGCCAATTTTTTAGTTGGTTTGAAGCACAGAAACAGCAAATGTAGAATAAATTATTTTAATATTTATCATTCAGTTTGCACTTAGGAGATTTGAAATTATTTGCATTTTATTTAAAACAAGTTGAACAGCCAGTATACACAGACCACAGTGCCAGGCAGCAACGGCCACGGTGCATTCATACACAGTAGAGACTGCCTGTACCGCTGCTGATAACGGAGCAGGGCGCTCCACACTCAGACCGTAGGCCTCTCTGTGCACCTTTGGTGTGCAGACAGGACTACGGTCTGAATGCGGAGCTCCCCGCTCCAATATCAGCCGCGGGGCGGGCAGTCTGTACTGTACATGACTGCAGTGCGCGCAGCTGACTGTACTGTGCATGACAGCTTCTGACAAACATACATTAGCTAATTATTATATAGGATTCTAATGGAATGGGGTCAGTAGATGGTTACCTTTAGACAGGAGTGAAACAATGCAGCAAGTTCAGGATTTGAAAGCGGAACTTTCATATGATTAACATGGCGCTGCAAATGACAGTTACATTAGCGATATCCACAGATTTATACTTGAAAATAAGACTATTTGCTGCTTTAACAAAAAAAGAACCTTTTAACCAGGCAGGCACTGATTGTATCTCTGTGTGTGTGTTGTCTGTCCCCTTCATCTCCAGGATTGGTGAGTTGACTGCCACTGTACCATATGGCACCGGAAGGGACTGACAGCGCAGGCACAGAAAGCGCCTCCTGCAAGATCCCAGCCGGTGCCTGTCTGGTTAAAAGGTCCTTTTTTTTTTTTATTACTGTAGTAATTAGATTTATTTTCAAGTATAAATCTGTGGATATCGCAAATGTAACTATCATTTGCAGCGCTATGTTAATCATATGAAAGTTCCACTTTAATGAAACAGGCTGTTTTGAAAAAGCTGAAACGACTGGAGATACAGGTGTTTCGTTACTGTCCTTCGTTTGGTTTTAATCGATCAAATAACAGGAAAAGCAATCACGTAAAATCCATAAAATCTCTCCCTTTCTTCTCTCCCCCTCCTTTCTCTTTCCTCTCTCCCTCCTCTCACCTGTACTCCTTCTCGCTTTCTCTCTCCTGCTCTCCCACTCTCCTAACCTCCTCTCCCTCTCAATCTCCCGCTTTCCCATTCTTTCTCCCCTCCTTCTCTCCCATTCTTTCTCCCTCCTCTCTCCTGCACTCCTTTACCCCTTCTCTCTCCTGTTCTCCCACTTTCCCAATCTTCCACCCCTCTCACTCTCCCACTTTCTTATTCTTTCTCCCCTCCTTCTCTCTCCTCCTTTCTCCCTCCTCTCACCTGCACTTCTTCTCCCCTTCTCTCTTCTGCTTTCTCACTCTCCCAACAGTCCACCCCTCTCACTCTCCCACTTTGAGATGATCTCCCCCTCATTCCCTCCCATTACTTCTTCCAACTCTCTCTCTCTCACTTGCACTCTTTCTCCCCTTCTCTCTGTTCTCCCACTCTCCCAACTTTCCACCCCCTCTCTCTTTTCCACTTTCCCATTCTCTCCCTCCTCATTCTCTCCCCTCCTTTCTCCCTCCTTTCACCTGAACTCCTTCTCCCTGTCTATCTCCTGCTTTCCCATTCCACCAACCTTCCACACCCTCTCACGCTCCCACTTTCCCATTCTCTTTCCCCTCCTCTCTCCTTCCTATCAACTGCACTCCTTCTCCCCTTCTCTCTCCTGCTCTCCCACTCTTCCATTCTTCAACCTCCTGTTGCTCTCCCACTTTCCCATTTTCTTTCCCCTTCTTCTCTCCCCACCTCTCTCCCGTCCTTCTCTCCTCGCCTCTCGCACTCCTCTCTCCTGCCGTCTTTTCCCTCTTCCCCCCTCTCACATGCACCCGTACGCTCTGAACCTTCCACCCCCTACCTCCACATTCCTCTGCTCTCTCCCCTCCTTCTCTCTTACTCCTCTGTTCCGCCCCTCTACTGCACTCTTACCCCTCTTGCCCACTTTTCCATTCTCTCAACCTTCCATTTCCCACTTGATCTTCATCCCAAATCCTGTGTCTCTTTTCCCCTGTCCCTCCTTTCCCTGCCCACAGGGAACAAATGAAAATTCCCATTCAGTACAAGCATGTTTTTAACACCTTCAAATGTTGGAGCGGTCTCCAACATCTTGCTTTGCTTTCGATTTAAAAATATCCCTGCAACACAAGTGCATTTGCTTTACTCCACAAGAAAATCCCTATAACATAACTGTTTTTCATAAAAAAATATAAAAAATAGTGCTCTTTTATTAAATATGGGCAGCTGTACACTGTCCTTCTACACTCTCCATCTGTACTGTGTCATCTTCCACATATTTTTGTTCTATCCATCTGATCTTCCTCCCACTAAACATTAGAAGTGATTCTGATTTTATTTTTATTATTTTCTAGTAAACTATAGGATCTCTGAGCTTGGAAATTTTCTAAACAAATTGAAATTGATAGACACTTTGAAATGATGACGGAACAGTATTGGAAATTTAATTTGATGCTCGTTACATGTTCTTTCCATACTTACAATCTTTTTCCAGATAATTTCTATCGTATTCAGCACTTTTAGTCTTATCCTCCAGATTTTTTTTAGACTGCAAATATAGCAATTACACCAACTTATACTCTGACATTGTTACCAGAGGCAAGTGGTGACAGTGCATCAGCAGTCACAATTTCTAAGCAATTTAACAAGTTTCTTTAAGTGTCTACAGAAAAAGGATTTAAAGTCATGACATTTTTAAAACAAAACAAAAACAAAAAAAAAGCTGATGATATTTGTTAGACAAAGTTGTTCCCCTGTTTTTAAATCTTTAGGGACAAGATGGGTATCCAAGAATTGCTTTGTGGTACGTTTACACCCCACTGGTCCTCAAAGGGTTAATTGATGAAGTTGTCATATCAATGTTATAAAATGCCCAAGGAGACAAAACTTCATGGGACATACTCAGTTGCGGACTGGCCCGAAAGGGGCAGGGTGGCTATCTTCCCCCAGGATGGTTATAATTCTGTGACAGCTCCCTGACAAATGCACTTGTTTCACTAGTATGAATACAGCAGAATGTTTTTTTGAAACATCTTCTCCAAAACCTCTGACTGAGCTCAGTTTTTGATAATATAAATAGTCTTCTGTTGAATAGAACTGAGGACGTTTTGAGCTGGAACAAAGCCTAACGTCCCATGCTGAAACCTCACGTCCCCCCTGAAAGGGCTTCATGTCTCCCCAGGTTGGTACTCCTGCCAGTTTGGGAATCGCTGGTCTATAGAGAATTTCCATGCTACCCACAAAATTTGTGACTACGTGAGACATACTTCACTGTTGATAACAGATGAGAGTTGGACACCTCACGTCTCTTCTTCAGGCATGTTATCATATGATATGATATGATATGATATATGATATTATATATGATATGATATGATAACATGCCTGAGGAAGAGCCCTGGAATGTGTTGAAAGCTTGCATTCTAAATCTGTTTAGTTAGCCAGTAAAGGTATCAATGACTATATTTGCTTCCTATACTTCACTGTTGCATTCCAACAGTTTTCTGACTCTGGAAATCACCAACAGAACCTGATTTTGGGCTAAGCCTGCTCCCACAGAAGTAGATTTAGTAAAATGGGGTGACTGCCATTTAATTAGTTCAAAAGATTTACCAAGGTAGCAATACTTTATACAACAATCACGCATATCTACCTATACATTGTTGCACTGTATCTGCAGCTGCCTATATACAGTGATTTTTATTGAAGTCTACCTGTATAGTCACACCTCTCTGAAAGACACTATGAGCTTCAGTAGACATGGATTGTATCATATTGTAAATCAAAACTGCTAGATGTGGACTACAACAAACTTCAAGTGCAAATATTAAAAGTAAACAGATACACCTGATTGCTGTATGAAGGACAACTACTTAGGTAATCACTTATCTTACCAAATTATTACCAAATTAAGACATAGTTATTCCTAGGATATGATTTCCCTTAAAGCCCCTGAATGCTAGAGATGTTGCATTTTTCATCTGATTATTTGACCCGGCATCTTTTTATAGCAAAATGTTTTTTTGTTCAAAGCCAATAAATACTGACAATTTTGTCTACACTGATACATTGTTTCAATGCTCAAAAGTTTTATGTTCTAACTTCTTCTGCTTTAATAAGAAGTCTTGCTGTGTTTGTACCATTTTTGTTTTGTATATGAAAGTGTATATGCGGAGCGGGGGTTGCTTTAACATTACATATTTGATCATTTAAAAAAAATGAACAAAACTGCAATCTATCACACAAAAGACATCTCAACTCATTAAGTGAATTTTAAATAGAACTATGAAGAAATTGTTTTGCGATAGATAGATAGATAGATAGATAGATAGATAGATAGATAGATAACTAGATAGATAGATAGATAGATAGATAGATAGATAGATAGATAGATAGATGATACAAAGATAGATAGATGATAGATAGACAGATAAATAGATAGGTGGATAGATAGATAGATAGATAGATAGATAGATAGATAGATAGATAGATAATAGATAGATAGATGATACATAGATAGATGATAAATATGATAGATAGATAGATAGATAGATAGATAGATAGATAGATAGATGATAGATAGATAGATAGATAGATAGATAGATAGATAGATAGATAGACGAACAGACAGATAGGCTTCATTAATCTTCCCTGTGGTACAGCCAATTGAGCATTTTAAGGATGAAAATGGGGAGAATAAATATTGGGATGCAGACAAAAGCTTTCAACTAAGATGCATTTTGCGATCTCACCAGGTGATTTTTTTCTAAGATCATCAGAGATAAAAAGACATAGCTAAACGAGATGACAAAAGTAACAGAATATAAAGCAGCTCTAACAGGCATCCTTGTTGCGAGTGATTAATCAAAATGTATTTAGGCTGGCTTTCTTTAAAAAATATATAATCAATATAAATGTTTAAAACAATAACTATATTTGCAGTAAAAAAAAAAATGTTCTGCTCAGCTTGGTTCCTTAATAGCTTGGTTGCAAATAAGATTACACTTTATTGCCAGGAACAAAAATGTCCATTATTGCATAATAACTGTTTCTCTGATCATACAATGGTTTTGGTTCACTAATTGCAAATATTTATCTACCCCACTACTGTCTTTCTTTTCTTATTTATTTTTTTGGGCAGATTAAGTCAAAAGTGTCTCAACATGACTAATATTTTTAAAAAGTGCCTTCAATGAATTAGGATAGAAGCTGGTGTATTTAGAAGAACGGAAGCAATTTGGGGTACACAGATTGCACCATAGGGAAGAAAATAATTTGAATTGATTTAAAAACATATTTTAAACCCTTGAATGTTAAGCGATGTATTGGAGATCTCAGTAGCATTCAAGGGTTACAAGTCCTGTTTAAATCAATGAACATTTGGGGAATTTTTATTTGACCCCCATGGTAGTTTTGATTGCTCATTAATTGATGTTCCTAAAGAGGAACTGTCACCTGTCCAGTCTTTGGAGTCAATGTACAGAGTTACCAGTAGATCTGCATGGTGTTAGCTTCTAAAGCCAGTGACTACTCTTGATGGTATGCACTGTAGTGTTTGAGCACTATAATGGATACTGGTGGAAATCTCCACCAGAGATATGACTGATTCCAGCAAGCTCTGCATGCCTGCACCATGGAAAATACAGGGAAATGGAGTAAAATTATACCAGTTCTACTATACCAGGGATTGGCAATGTCAAGCCATCCAGCTGCTGCCAGACTACAACTTGCATCATTCCCAAACAGTCGTTGGCCTCACGGTACCCATTCTATTTTATTTGAAGTACCTCAGGACCCCAAAATCATCCCACTGATGTATTCTTAGGATGTGTTCTGTGGAAATAGTCCTCGTGTTTATGCAACAAAGACCTGTGTCTTCCTCTGCGTACATGATATCCAGGTTCTCAGCTTACTCTTTTCCAAGCAAGTACCATTAACATAACATTTTTATATCCGTTGTGATTAGATCTTTCCAAAGTTAGAACAGTTTTCATGTAGTGAAAACTATATTTTTGCTAGCCATTTGTTTGCAATATAAATAGTTATTACGAAATTTACCATTATTTGATGGTGGCACTAAGTCTGGCATTTTATGCTAATTAGTTTGTGTACTGAGCCAATAATACCACATACTGTGCTATGAATGAATCTCAATAACAATTTAACATCCTGTGCCTGAAATTAACATAAAGGGCCGTATTCAAATGGATAACGACAAAAAAAGTTGTATGAACGACAAAAATAAGTAATTGTATGCATGAACGACATATGTTCTATAGAGTATAGGACGAAAAACTAGTAATGTCCATTGTGTATGACACAACTCAAGAATTTCCGGTCAAAAGGGAGGAGAAAGGGCGTGGCTAAACTATTCTCCAGTGTCGTATAGAGGAAAAGAAAATTTGTCGTAACTAACGACAAAAAAAGTCTTGCAAATTACAAAATTTGTACGATAAGAAAAAAATGGAGGGAGTGTGAAGTTCTGAATGAGAGAATTTTTGTCTTTAGTTAAGACATTTTTTGTCGTTACATAAGACATTTTTGTCTTTAAATACGACAATTTCAGTCAGGACAAACATATTTCCAATCACATCCGACACTCTCTGAAAATATTAATGAGCCCAACGACACTGTACTCTGAAAAGTCTTTACAAACGACAAAAGCTGTTTCTCTACTTCTTTGAACATATGGCCCCAAAATTCCACACTGTGCCAACAACACATAAAAGGTAATTTCTCAAAAATAGTTTATTTTGCAGAAAATGACTTGTACAACATATAAGAAGCTTTTATTCCTCTTTAAAACAAATTAAACTTGTCTTAACATGATAGGTCCCATTAATGAGAACAGGCATTCCCTTCGATGTAGGATGCTTATAGAAAACACATGCTGCAGGGTTATGATGATTATGATGTCATCCTGCACAAAAATGTTTTCACACATGTCCTGCATTAAAGTGGATCTGTCACCTTGAATAAAGTTTACATAATGTAAAACTTCATTCAAATTAACCTATATATCATGTAAGGACCAAAGAGTTGAAAAAATCTCTCCCTCTAACGCTCAAAGTTTAAAAGCCCCATTTAAACCAAAATCAACTTGTATTTTTTTATAATGCAGGAGATTGAGGCTGACGTACCAAGCAGAACTTGTATACTTGCAATCGCTATTTACAGTGTACTTTTCAAGGCAAAATGATTAGTGCCAAAATGTTACTGAATTGCGAATGTTTTTTCAGAATTAGCGAACGTTTGCTCTTTTTTGTGAATGCATTTTTAAAAAGTGGGCGTGGCACATGTCCACCACTTTGTGAGACCATAAGTAATTGCACCTCATTCAGCAAAGCAATTAGCACACATTTTCGTATGTCTAGCTAACTTTACAGTTAATTTATATGCATTCACTAACTTGTCATTAAAGGGGATCTCTCACCCCTATAAAAGTTAGGCTTATTAGGTACAATATATAGTGATAATGTTGATAACGTTATTTATTTATTTTTAAAAAAATGTTATTTGGGCTAAAATTATAGCTTACAGAGTGCCCTGCACCCTACTTCTGCATACACTGGTCTTGCCACTCTGCCTCTGCTCCCTTTCCACTACCCAGCCTCCTCCGATGACGTAGGCTTTCTGCCTGTAAGCTGGAGCAATCTCATTGGTTAGAGATCGGTCTCTGCCAATGAGATCGCTCCAGCTTACAAACAGAAAGCCTCCTTCATCAGAGGAGGCTGGGTAGTGGGAAGGGAGCAGAGGCAGTGCGGCAAACTGTGGCAAGAGCAGTGTAGGCGGAAGTGGGGTGCAGGGCACTCTATAAGCAATAATTTTAGCCTCAATAGTGTTTTTTCAAAAAGAAATAAATAGTTTTCAACATTATCGCTATATACTGTACCTAATAAGCCTAACTTTTATAGGGGTGAGAGATCCCCTTTAATTTAGGAGCATTAACTAACTTTGCAGTTAGTTTAGGATCATGTTCTATTCAGCATCAAGGTATTAGTATGTTTATTGCATCAAAACTCGAGCAATCACAAATAGCGCATCAATTTATAGAACATAATATAGTCATTATGAACAAATCTTCAATAAAACAGATGGTACTCACATATTCAGGTTGTCAGCTAAGGGGATAATCAAAGCTGACAAGCGTTCTTGTGGAGTGATCTCACCGCTTCCACTCAGTGTGTACCGGGTAGCCTGCACAGATGCTGCAACGCATACAAAAAGAATGCCGGTTCCAACAATCTTATAAAATTTTTACTCAATAAAAAATGATATATGTATGTATAAAAATATCAAAACATTATTGTTTTCACTTAGTGCAGATCAGTGTATGTGGGGATCTGTGACTACGAGTGGGCAGTGGAACCAGACTGGCGGTCAGGGTATGTGGCATCTGTGATGACCAGTGGACAGAGGGGCAAAGCTGGGGGGGGGATCAGACAGTGTATGTGGGGATCTGTGACTACCACAGTGTATAGGAGGATTTGTGAAGACCTTTTAGCAGAGGACTAAGGCTGGGGCATAAAACAGGTTATGTGGTGTTCTCTGACTACATGTAGTGGTCAATGTATGTGGGGATTTGTAACTACCAGCGGGCAATAGGGCCAGGCGTGGGAGGTCAGAGTATGTGGGGATCTGTGATTACATGTGGGCTGTGGAACTAGGGTGGGGATCAATGTATGTGGGGATCTGTGACTACCAGTGGGTAGTGGAATCAGATTGGGGGTCAGGGTATGTGGGATCTGTCACTACCAGTGGAGAGAGGGGCAAAGATGGGGGGGTCACACAGTGTATGTGGGGATCTGTGACTACCAGTGGGCAGTGGATCTAGGCTGGGGGGAGTCAGTGCACGTGAGGATTTGTGAAGACCTTTTAGCAGAGGACTAAGGCTGGGGGATTCAGCAGGTATGTGGTGTTCTCTGACTATCAGTAGAAAGAGATTACAACTGATATGGTGCTACAGTAGTGATAACACAGCTCACAATTGAAATATAGATACACTAGTTATACCACAGTGCTTACAACTGAAAGGAGCTACACTAGTGATACCACTAAGCTTACAACTGAAAGGAGCTACACTCTTAATATAGTTCAATTTCAACTGTAACCTCTATGGTATCACTAGCTGATTATCACTGGTGTCACGCTCTTTCAGTTGTAAGCTCTGTGAGACAACTAAGGGGGGCTCAATTTCAATTGTGTCTTCTGTGATCTCTACAGTGTAGCTCCATTTCAACTGTAAGCTCTTTGGTATCACTAGCGTAGCTCCATTTCATTTATAAGCTGTTTACCACCAGTCTTTGAATTGTATGCTCTGTGATATCACTAGTGTAGGTCCATTTCAATTGTAAGCTCTGTTATCACTTTAGCAGCACAGTTTCAGTGATAAGCTCTGTGCATCACTTGCCTTACTTCACAGCATTACGACAATTATAGAATAAAAAAGGAGAGGGCTGGGGCAGTGGGCTGGGGCGATACTAGAAGTGGGTCACTTCACTGAATTTGCCCCCAGGCCACAAGTTGCCAGCCCTCCCCTAAATTAAAGGGATAGTAATGTTTCATAATAAGAGCAGCTCCAATTAATCATCATGGTATTTGGACTTTGGAGAGTGTTATTTCAATTCTGTCAGAGTTGTAGTTCAAGAGTAATTCAATGATAAAGTATCCCCCTCCCGCCCCTTTTACTGATGTAACACTGCTCAGCCAGAGCAGAGGGGAGATGCCCGGGTAGATTGCAGAGAGGGACAATCTTCAATTAAGTTAAGGGAAAAACCTGAAAAACTTGTCAAGGGGGGCAGGGCTTTCATTGTTCTCATAGGAAGAAGATTGTCCCCTGCTGTTATCTGTCTGGTCTTACAACCAGATTCCACATCTGAGAAGAGATGGCTTACACTAGGTAAAAGGGGCGGGAGGGGGATACTTTGCTTGTGAATATCTCTTAAACCATAAAGGTTTGAGAGATAAGACTTATATCGTTCTTCATGTTTTTTTAATGCCTACAAAATAAAATAAAGATAAAACAAAGTATTACTATCCCTTTAAGCCATTTCCAATTAAGCCTCAAGTGGGTAGCTGAATATTTCCATGTGCTCCGTAGAATAACATAGGAATAGGAGCGTTTGCTAAACTGGAGAAATGATGTCTCCTTTATCACACCTTGGTATATACCCTAGAGTAAATCTGGAGCAAACCAGCTGCACAATTGGAGAGAAAATAAACATGGCAAGTTATGTAAATTAGGATTTTAACCCCTTAAAAGCTACATAGGTCTCCAGTCTATTGAGTACCTCTGTACCATTCAGAGGTTAAAATTCCCATTTAAATAAACAAGAATCTTTATTTCACCTGTATGATGTATATGGTTTGCTCCAAAATTACTCCTGTTGCTTTTAGTAAATCAGCGTCAATAAGATTGTTGTGCTCAATACCTGTATTTTATGTTGTTCTTCCAGCAGTACCAATAGACTACACGGTGGAGAGTGGGTCCTCCCTGGTGCAATACCTTTCAGCACTAGTAATTTAAGACTTTCTTCTCTATAATACACTAAACCATCATAACCTGTCTCTTCCCATTTAGTTTAACCTACAACCACCACATACTGATCTGGCTGTGTGTGGCTTTCCCTATTGCCATTTATTACTCTGTTCGACTCCTGAAATTCTGTTTGCAATTTAAGGCCACAAATTAGAAGCGTAAGTCATCTGTTTCCTATAATCCCCTGTCAGGCCTGGAAACACATTTGGAGTTCAGCACCAAGCAGCCCTTTGCAGCCTCTCAGATAGGTTAACCATTTCACTGATAGAGGAGCTTGCATGGATATCCTTTCAAGTAGTAACTGCCCCCCACCGTAATATAAATGGGGAGCGATATGTAAATTTCTAACACATTGTAGAATAGGATGAAACATAATAATAAAAAGTAAGACAAATAATAGATAAAAAATAAGTAACAGATAGATAGATAGATAGATAGATAGATAGATAGATAGATAGATAGATTGTTAGATAGATAGATAGATAGATAGACAGGCAGATGGATGGACGGACAGACAGACAGACATATAGATAGAAGATATATTGATAGATAGATAAATAGTAAAGAGATACATAGATCGATAGATCGATAGATAGATAGATAGATAGATAGATAGATAGATAAGATAGATAGATAGATAGATAGATAGATAGATAGATAGATAGATAGATAGATAGATAGATAGATAGATAGATAGACAGGCAGATGGATTGACGGACAGACAGACATAAAGATAAATAAAAGATACATCGATACATAGATAGTAAAGAGATTAATCGATAGATAGATAATAAATAGATATTTAGATAGATATATAGATAGATAGATAGATAGATAGATAGATAGATAGATAGATAAATAGACAATAAACAGATAGATGATACATAGATAGATAAATAGATAGCTAGACAGATAGATAGATAGATAGATAGATAGATAGATAGATAGATAGATAGACAATAAATAAATAGATAGATAAATAGATAGCTAGACATAGATAGATAGATAGATAGATAGATAGATAGATAGATAGATAGATAGATAGATAGATAGATAGATAGTGCAGTTGGTTTGCCCTTGAACTGCACCTCTTAAGCTTTCTGTCCAGTGCTCGGAGATAGATAGACACATATGATATAATGTAAATGTAATATACATTAACTAAAAATGCCTACAACCCGTAAACCCTTAAGTATAAGAGGATCTCTCCACACCTAGTGATATGCAAGGGGTTAAGGTCACATTTCAATTATTGTTTTTTTCTACATTTATTTAACACTTTTTCTGTATTTAAAAAAATGCATTCAATTTTACAAATAGGTTAATTAATAACTATGACTGTAATAAGGTTCTCAAATTAAATTCCCTGCATCCAGAAGCCTAATTAAATCAATCATAGGGTTTTTTGCCATATCTATTGAACCATTTTGATTGTTCCATAGTGACTCAATCAATTAATTTATTGCTTGACTTTATATTTGAAAGGGCAACTGGGAAGACTGGAATAAAAGATGAATTCCTGCTATGCGCAGGTCCCTGCCAAGAAAAACATTTTATTTTTGTGATTTCTACTGTATTTTGCAAAACTGATACCTGTTAGAGGTACAATGTGCTTACTACTGAATGTACTGACAGTTTATAAATCACTCTTCCTTCAGTGCTTTGAGTGCCAGAGGGGTATGCGTTGCGTGCCCCTCTGGCACTCAAAGGGTTAAGCCAAATACTGTGCACCTCTCTGGCACTCACAGGGTTAATGGGTGAATGAACTATGGTGACCACTATAAATCAGGCACTGGTATTGATTTTTTGACCCTATTGCTGCCCACGATAAATGTACTAACCTACCTATGCCCAAAAGTGATAGGATTGTTTCACAATAAAAGCAGCTCCAATTAATCTTCATAGTATTTGGGCCATGGAGAGTGTTATTTCAATACTGTCAGAGTTGTAGTTCAAGAGTAATTGAATGATAAAGTATCCCCCTCCCACCCCTTTTACCTAGTGTAAGCCGCATCCCCTCAGATGTGGAATCTGGTTGCTTGACCAGACCGATAACAGCAAGGGACAATCTTCTTACTGTGAGTATAAGAAAACTCTGTCCCCTTGAAAGGTTTTTTAGGTTTTTCCCTTATGCTCACTGAAGATTGTCCCTCTCTGCGATCCATCCTGACAGTCTTGCTGCTCTGAGGTAAGCAGTGTTACATCAGTAAGAGGGGAGGGAGGGGGATACTTTGTCATTCAATTACTCTTGAACTACAACTCTGACAGTATTTATCTGTCTCTTTGAGTTTTTCTGTAGCCCGTTCCCATTCTGCCTAATTCCCACCCCGTGGTGCCTACTCCCATACCCATTTTAGGGACAAGCCACTCCTTCATATCATGGTAACCCCTCCCACACATCCTCCCAGTTAAGCCCCCACCCACATTGAGATGCAAGTCACATCATTTTGTACACCCCACCGCATTCTTTTTGATCACTCAAGGGGTTCCAGTAAAGGTTCCCAGCTATGAGCACTCTTGCTTTAAAGAGAGGGTAATGGGATAGTCTATGGACGTTTTGGGGTGCTTCTTTTTTCTTCATCTTGTTTAACTTAATGTATTAATTGAGGTATAGAGAAAATTATGTGATTTAATGCCATTTCCCTGAACATTCTATAGGGTTGGCTCCAGAGCTTACTGGTCTTTTAGTCCCAATGTTGGTGGAGACTGTCCTTTACGCTGCAGTGATCACATACTGTAGTGCACACCCCTAGTGCAGCCACTGATGTTATATGCTAACTCCCGTGGGGGTGCACTAAGGAACTGTGCATTCGCCCCACCAAAACCTTCTAATAAGCTAAAAAGGTTGAATTCTAGAGCAACCCACCTGCTCAATAGGGTTGAAATTAACTGTTTTCCAAATTCCCATTTAGGTTGGAGACCTCTCTAGCATTCAGATAGTAAAAGCTCTCATTTGCTCTCACCATTTATTTTTAATATAAATAGTCTTTGAGAAATTAACCACTATTTGTTGGTGGCACAGGGTGGCATTCTGTGCTAATTAATGTGATGCTTCAATATTGTCACACTGCTCTCTGTTCTATTAATGAATTTCCGCAGAGCCCAAACACTGGATTTGTAATAGCACATTGAGTAGTTTGGCTTCAAGCATACGCTGCATGGAATTAGCATAAAATGCCACACTGTATCACCAACACAAAGGCTCATTTTTCAAAAACCATTTATTTAATAGAAAAATGTCTAAAACAACATATAGGCATATTTTAATTTTCTATAAAACTAACATCGTTTTAGGGTATCAGGGCTACTTTAAAGGGATAGTAATGTTTCCTTATGACTTACGCTGCAATGCATCCTTGTAGTGCATACTACTGGTGAGCTACGTTAGTAATACTAAAATCGCACTATATACTGTGAAATAATATTATAAATTATCCCCATTACTCCCTTATACTTATGTAATTTTTCGAGCCTTAGAGCTGGAAGTGGATTGCAACGTGGGACAATCTTATTTCAGTATACAGAAAAAGTTGCCGTCCTTTGTAAAGGGGAACATGGTTTTCCGTATACTGAATGGCGGCAGATTGTTCCTCATAGTGATCTGTTCAGTGAAGCGATTTCAGGAGATGAGGCCTGGCATGCTGCAAAAGGGGCATGAGGGGGACAATTTATGATATTAGCTCACAATATATAGTGCGAATTCATAATTACTAACGTAATTCATCAGTAGTATGCACTACAAGGATGCATTGCAGTGTTAGCCATAAGACAACATTACTATCCCTTTAACCCCTTAACGACGGGCCGCGCCCGCACCTTGTGGTCCATTAAGGACCACGGAGCATTTTTTTTTTTTCTTGCGGCTGTGTTCCGGACTCCCCGAACGGCGTGCAGCCGCGAGGGGAGCCCGGAATTCCATGACGGTCCAGTTCCGTCATGGGTCGTTAAGGGTATAATAACCCATGACGGAACAGGACCGTCATGGGTCCTTAAGGTGTTAAAGTGTAAGATCAATTTATTTAATGCTGGAATTTTTTGACAGCAAGTTCTGCTCTTGGGATCTCCAGAGAGCAATATTAAATTTTATGCTGTGTAAATGAATAAAAATGTATTGCTATTGTTATAGCAATTTCAACACATATTATTTTTATAGTTTATTTATAGTGTCAATATGTTCTGAAGAGTTGTGCATTAACCAAAGAACATTACTTTGCTAAAATCTCTATTATATTTCCTAATGCCCATTTAGTGTATACAGTAGATCTGGGTTCTTTATGAAAGAAGAATAACCACTTTTACTAACCAAACCACCTAATTCTCATTTCGCTGCTAAAATGTTAAAGACTACCTGGAATCCCTTTTACTTTTCCCAAGAGGGTGTCCTAATGTGTCAGGATTCCCTGCTGCAGAAAGCTTTTAACCTTACTCCTGCAACAGATCTTTTCATCTTTTTTTTAATTCTTTAAGGGTTTTTTTTTTCATCTTGCCTCTAGGGATGGTAATGAACTATGGGTTCAAACTGAAAAATAGACATCCTCAGCAATCTTCAGATACCTGTGCCAAATGGATACTTCTTGCAACTTAGCATTCTGTTATTGAACAAGATTTTCATGGATATATAAAGGGTGGGCAATCTTTAGACACCAGCTGTTAGGGACTACAACTCTCATAATCTCCGACAAGGAATCTCCAACCAGCCATTGGCTTGTTGTGGATAATGGTACTAGAAGTGTTATTGCCCTAGAGCTAGACGTTCAAAGATTGGCTACCCTTGGCATGTAGGATCCAACTGGTCCATTCAGTCAACCTAAATATATTGAATTTGTTATCTATAACTTGGAGTTAAATCCATATAATATTTTTGTTATTATAATCATCGTCATATTATTTTTTAAAGGGATAGTAATACTTAAGATGTAAAAAAAATATGTTGTGGGGTTTATCCCCCTGAGTAAAACAAGGGTACTCCCACTGCTGAAAGGTGTTCTATTCAAAAGTTATTAATTTTCAAAGTTGAATTTTTTAGGTGCAATATCACAATGGCCTGAAATTGTACAGTGGGCGCTGTTGCTACACCATCCTATGGAGATTTATGGTTCTGGGACCAGAGTGGTCCATAGGATGGTGTAGCAATAGTGCCACTGTACAATTTCAGGCCACTGTGATATTGCACCTAAAAAATTCAATTTTGAACTGTAATAACTTTTGAATAAAAACTTTCAGCAGTGGAAATACACTTGTTTTACTCAGGGGGATAAAGCCTACAACATTTTTTTGTACATTTTAAGTATTACTATCCCTTTAAATAGAAGTAGTAATAGTAGTAATATTATGTCATATACTATATTAATATTATTAGTAGTATCATTATATTATGTTTATCATAGCATTATTATTAGTAGTAGTAGTATAATTATTATTGTATTACATTATCCGTATCATAGTATTATTACTATTACTACATTTTTATAGTATTATTGTTGCTATAATTATAATCAGCATAGTATTGTTATTTTATATATTATTATTTCTAAAAACAATCAAAATAATAATAATTTTAATTATTATCATATTATATCATTATATTATGGAATAATGGTTTTGTTATTTTTTTCTATTAATATTAACAACATTGATTTATTATTATTATTATTATTATTTATATTTTTATATTTTTCTCAAATAATTATTTGATTTACATGATATTTTAATTCTGTTCGTTTTTATTAATAATAAATTATTACCCTCCCTGGGTGCTGCAGGCGTCTTTAGCCTCCAAAGGGTTAAACAATAATATCATTAGTATAATATCAACTAATATTAAATATAATAATATGTAACAGCGTAAAGAACTTATTATTTACATGTTGTAGTTTATTTTGGAATAATTGTAAAAAATGTGTTAAATATTTTTGGTTTATTTATTTTAGTGGGGGGTTTTTTGGAGCAATTCACTTGAAATGTTTTATTGCTGTATCAGTTGCGTTACACATCAGTCAGATTATTTTACTTAAACGGATAGTAATACTTAAGTATTACAAATCCCTATATTAAAGCCCTAGTAAACAAAACATGTATTGCCCCCAGTGTCGTCTCTCAAACCTTTATGGTTTGAGAGATGATCGCTTCTAAAGTTGCCCTCTCCCTCCCCCTTCCCCGTAGTCAGCATTTTAGCTGACTGCAGGAAAGAGGGTCGTACGACTTTCAGGTGGCTCTCCAGCACAGCCTGATCGTGTTAACAAAAAAAAAACTTTCACTGAAATGGTCTTCTACGTGTGCATGGCTTGCAAGCACACGTAGAAGACCGTTTCAGTGAAAGGTTTTTTTAGTTAACGCGATCGCGGCTCTGCTGCAGAGCCGCCTGATGATCTCTGACCGGATTTCCCTGAGTCAGCTAGAATGCTGACTACGGGGAAGGGGGAGGGCGAAGGCAACTTTAGAAGCATTCATCTTTCAAACCATAAAGGTTTGAGAGACAACACTGGGGGCAATACGTGTTTTTTTACTAGGGCTTTAATATAGGGATTTGTAATACTTAAGTATTACTATCCCTTTAAAATCAGTTGGATTTGTGGTGCTACTAAACTCTGTCCTTTGCAATAAAATAGATTTGTTTGCACAAATTTTAATAATTAAAAAAATAATAAGTTAATGCATATCTGTTCTGTTTGCAGTGGAGATGAACCTGGAATTATTCACATTCAAATATTTTTAGGGTCATTTTATTACCAATAATTGTATATTATAGCTTAGTACAGTGGTTCTAAAATGTTTCCCCATGAACCAGAGACCATGGGGTTTATTCAATAAGCAGTGATAAAAACGTGATAAAGTGGATGACTTCTCCCATGATACCTCTTCTAAAGTTCCTGTGTTATTCTGGGAAGCCTATCCACTAGGATCTCAAAAATTGAAAGTGATAGTAATACTTGAAAACTTTTAAATATAATTTAATAGATATTTTAAAAATACCTTAATTGTGCCATTTTCGATCTCCCAAACCTTTATGATTTGGGAGATATAAGTCTGCAAATTCCCCCTTCCCTCCCCTTGTGCTGACGTCAGCTTTCAAACTCAGAAACCATGTGCAAACCAGGCACACGTTGTAGATCGTTCAAATTAAGTATTTCTTTGTAACCACCACGATCACAGCTCTGCTGAAGAGCCGAAGGACAGTCTATGGACTGAGATCTCCGTCTCTGAGTTTGAAAGCTGACGTCAGTACAAGGGGAGGAAGTGGGAACTTCACAGACTTATATCTCCCAAACCATAAAGGTTTGGGAGATCGAAAATGGCACAATTAATGTATTTTTAAAATATCTATTGAAATAAATTTAAACATTTTCAAGTATTACTATCACTTTAAGAAATGTTAGTGAATTGGCTCTACAGAATAATCTAGGAATTGGAGAAGTGACATCACCCCATGGATGAGATGCACTAATATGTGATAAAGAGTAGATAAAGAGGAGCAAACATCTCCATCGTCATGAACTCTCCAATTCCTATGTAATTCAGTGCGTTGCGTACCCCTCTGGCACTCAAAGGGTTAATGAAGAACACTTATGGATGTGTGATATGGTGCTCACCCTTCTGCCAATGAAAGAGTTAAAACTCCTCCACCTCAAACCATTCCCCCACCCCCTCGACAACTTTTTAGATTGAATTCTGGAGAATGGCTCATGTTGAAGATTATTAGAAAAGTTTACACTTTTGATTGTATTTTGCATTCAAAATGGGATCTTTCAAATTCCCTCCCATCTGCGTGCATGCTTCTTGCTATGTGTGGCCACAAAATTGTCCAGTTCTGATGTGGTATAAACCTATCCGCTGAACAATCTGCACCAGATGTAAAAAAAAAATCCTTTGTTTCTTGTTTGTCACAAGCACAGGGAAATGGTGAATGTGTCAGAGCCTTGATACATAATCCCAAACTGTTAACTCCTTCTCCACTCCAGATTGAGGCTGATGTATTAAAGGAGAACTAACAGAGCCTAATAATTAATAACCCCTTACTCATGGGTGTCAGAAGGAATTGTTCCATGGCTGCAAAGCTAAAATATACCCCACGGCCAGCCCCTATGTTAGACCAGACCTTGATGGGTGGACAAGTCCCCTCTCTTGCCCCCCCAGGACACCCATGCCCCTACTTACCTTATTTTGGCTAGAAAATCCTAACGGACCCTGTAGATTTTGCTCTTCTGCCTTGGAGGCGGACATGACAGTTGCTAGTAGGACCACAAGACCTCAGCCTCTGTTCAAGTACGTTTCATATGCCAGGAGATTGTCACTTTCACTTTACCCAAAAATAAAAGTATGAACATCTCCTGAACTATACATCTGTTGTACTTTTGGTTAACATGACATAAAGTCAACTGTTAATGCAGTTTTCAAATATGCAAACTTGAATTAATCCTCTGAGTGCCAGAAAGGTACACCACGAATAGCAACACAATTCTTGGGATACCTCTCTGGCACTAAAGGGTTATGGTGAAAGATCCACTTTAAATAGAACATTTAATGCATTTTATAGAAACACAGGATCTGGCATAAGATAAGAGCCAGCTGGCCCATCTAGTCTGTTCAGTACCCAGTGACCCATCTAGTCTCCCCAGTTCCCAGTTATCCCATCTAGTCTGTCAATTGCTAGACATCTCATAGTGAGGGTCAAGTCTGCTGTGTTGGCCATTCCCACAAGTGTGAGTTTTGGGTGTGATCAGCTCAGTCCTAATATCCATGCACCAAACACCATCATCATGTGTCTCGTGGCTTGTCAATTAATCAGTTCATTTATTGCTATAAGGCTCAGCCTATATGCTTATTTGGCTAGTCTATATATACCTTCATACTGGTCATTTTATGAGTGTTCATGTACAAGGTTAAGGGAATTTTCTGTTCCAGTCAACAGTGGATGGGATTGGGGGCAGACTCATGAGAGAAGTTCTGTTGTGGCCATTGGTGGGGTTACAGTAACCTAGGGCGTCTTGCGTAGGGGCACCTGAAATATAAAACTCTCCATAACATTGTACATCGTTGTTAATTGTTCTGTGCTAAACAGAGTCATTCCAATCAGTTTAGTAAGTTTAGTATTCATCCGACTTTTACTGTTTTATAAGTCCAGAAAATAGTTTCCTGAAACATCCATTTCTTCAGCATTTTGTACATCGCTTTAACCATCAGGAAGGCAGCAAAAGTGATCACATGATATCATAAGAAACTAACAGATCAGCTTTGAGTAGCATGAGTGTCAGCTAGAAGCAGTTCCTGTGAGGCGACCCAGATAGGAGAGGAGGTGTTAATGGGTTGGTGGGTGGTGGAACGAAATATTTATCTTTCTCTCTCCCTCTCTCTCTTTCTCTCTCTCACACTTGTTCCCTCTGCCTTTCTCTGTTCTCCTCTGTCTCTGTCTTTCAGTCGCTCTCTCTCTTTCCCTCTATCTCTCGTATCTCTCTTTCCCTCTATCTCTCGTATCTCTCTCTACCTCCCTCTTTCTCTCTCCCTCTTCTCTTTCC
The DNA here is from genome assembly GCA_037306005.1 of Rhinophrynus dorsalis. Lineage (NCBI taxonomy): Eukaryota > Metazoa > Chordata > Amphibia > Anura > Rhinophrynidae > Rhinophrynus > Rhinophrynus dorsalis. Next base: position 219,580,785 of record CM074725.1, read on the forward strand.
TTCTCTCTCACTCATCTCTTTCTCACTCTCTCTATCTCCCCCTCTTTCCTTTTGTTCGTCTGTCTATCTCTCTCCCCTTCACCCTTTCCTTCTCCTCTATTTCTTTATCTTCCTCCCTCTTCCTTTGTTTTGCATCCTTTGCCCTCTTTTCCTGTCTCTTTCTCTCACTTTTCTTTCTCTCCCCCACTTTCTCTTGGTATATCCCTCTCTCCCACTCTCTTTTTCTCTTATTCCCTCTATTTCTCTGTCTCTCTCTTTCCCTCTCTCTTTGTCTTCCTTTCCCTCTCTTCCTCCCTCAGTTTTTCTCCCTTGTTTCATCTTGCTATCTCCCTCTCCATTTATCCTTCTGTTACTCTCTCGCCCTTTCCCTCTCCCCATATCTCTATCTCTTACTCCCTCTTGCTCTCCGTCTCTTTATTTCTCTCTACCTTTCCTCTGCCCCCCCCCCCCCCCACACACACACACTCTTCCCATCTCTTTTTCTCAGCGGTGATTTTGTAAAATGAAAGGTACAAGATCACCTTATTTTTGGTTTGCAAAGTGCCAAAAAATGCCAGTGTTAAAAGGTACCGGATCAGAGACACAAAGCACCGGATCAATAACAAAATATACAAGGTCACTAACATGGCACCACCTGGCTGACAATCATCTCTCTCTCTCTCTCATTTTCACTCACTCTTTCTCTCACTTTCACTCTTTCTCTTGCTCGCTTTATCTTTTTCTCTCACTTTCTCTCTCTCTCTCATTCTCTCACTTTTTCTCACTTTGTTTCTTTTTCTCTCACTCTCTCTTTCTCTCACTTTCACACTTTCTCTTGCTTGCTCTCTCCTTTTCTCTCACTTTCTCTCTCTCTATATCTCTCTCTCTCTTTTTCTCTCACTTTCTCTCACTTTGTCTCTTTCTCTCACTCTCTCTTTCTCTCACTTTCACACTTTCTCTTGCTTGCTCTCTCTTTTTCTCTCACTTTCTCTCTCTCTCTCTCTCTCTCTCTCTCTCTCTCTCTCTCTCTATATATATATATATATATATATATATCTTTCTCTCAGTTTGTCTCTTTTTCTCTCACTCTCTCTTTCTCTCACTTTCACTCTTTGCCTTGCTTGCTCTCTCTTTTTCTCTCACTTACTCTCACTTTCTCTCTCTCTCTCACTCTCTCTCACACTCTCTCTCTCCCTCTCACCAGTTCACTTAATCTCTGACTTTCTGGCTGCTTTTGACAAACCAAGCTAAGAATGGAACCTCTGGAAATTTCCTCATGTTTATTCCTAAAGTTCATAGCAGAATTTAAAAAAAAAGTGCAGAGGCTCCCAATTTCCTAAGGGTATTTCTTAACTTTTACCTATCAGTATGAATAATTTGAGTCTGTAACCCCTAGAATGCTGTAGTACATTGTGAAGCAAGGCACAGGAGACCCAATACTTTGGATACCTCTCTGACACTCAAAGGGTTAATGATCCATAAATACATTTCCTATAAGCATATCAAGTGCAAGGTTGTTTAGTAATAATTCACGCATAAATCTCGAAATGCAAAGCAAAGCTTTCTAAAACACATTTGCAGACATAAATGAAAATGTTTTAATGCTCTTACAATCTTCCTAGCATTCCAAGTCATAAAATATCCTGAAATGATACAGAATTTTGTAGTAATTCTTCTTCTTTGGAGCGTAATATGAAATATTACTCCTACAGACACGTGCTGATTCCTTTTTTTTTTTTTTTTTTTTTCAACTTAAATGAACACAACGCTCTTGCCATTGTAAGCGTAAATTGACCTACAAGGAAACTGACAGCTTTATAGACTCTGCCTCTGATTGAAATGTTGAGAAATCTTTTGGCATTGCTCCCAGACATCCAGGTAGAACAGTAAGTTCACTGATTATGCTAACTAAAACAATCTGGCTTTGCGCAAATGCACCTCGGGCCTACCCAAGTGTGAAGGCCTATCCATGTGCCAGATCAAAAGCAAGACCTACTTACCAGAGGAACGGCTAAGTGACAGCTCTTTATGGGATACCTGCAGCCATATTAATGTCGTGTTATAGGCAGCTAACAAATCCCAGTCTGAAAAGGGCTTCGCTAGAGAAATAAACCATCATTTAACCCTTTAAGGAACAGAGGGGTATTCAACATATTGTGTAGCAATGAGTTGAATACCATTCTGGTCCATAAAGGGTAAAACAATGTATACAAATGGTAAACTCCAATAGGTAGTTATATTTTTTATTAATATTATCCTATATTATAATTCACTAAGGATGTTTGTCAGAAGCCGTCATACGCAGTAGAGACGGCTGTGTGTGCTGCACTGGCAATGAGCTGAATACCAGTCTGGTCCATAAAGGGTAAAACAATGTATAGAAATGGTAAACTCCAATAGGTAGTTATATTTTTTATTAATATTATCCTATATTATAATTTACTAAGGATGTTTGTCAGAAGCCATCATACGCAGTAGAGACGGCTGTGCATGCTGCAGTCATGTGCAGTAAAGACTGCCCACGCCGCGTCTGATACGGAGCGGGGAGCTATGAATTCAGACCACTTGGTCCTAGGAAGGTGCGCAGAGAGGACTACGGTCTGAATCTGGAGCTCCCCGCTCCACATCAGCTGCTGCACGTTTGGGCAGTCAATACTGCGCATGACTGCAGCGCCGCCAGTGTTGGCCCATGAACACAGTCTTTAAAATTAGTTTCTATATATATATATAAATATCAAAGTGTTTTTGGTTCTCTGTTCCATTGAACAATGACAAAATGGCTCCTATCAGCCATTTTGAAGTTTAAGAAAACTGGCTTCCATGACTGGATGTAGGGGGTGCTCTTGAAGTGGAACTAACACTTAATAATGACATGGTTAGTTTGTAAAGGGCTTTCAAAATCATTTATATTTATGTTAGCCATCTTTTATTTAAATCTTTAGTTTCGGAGACATTTAGTATTATTTACGTGTCAGTTTATGGAAATTAGCCAGTACTTATTGATTAGAGCATGTAGTTGGGAGGGAGAGTAGAATGCTGGTATTTGGCACTCCAGACTGCACCATCCAGTACTGTTCAGTTTGATCGAACTAATAAATAACCTTAAATATCTCATAACCTAGTTGTAAATAAACAATGGCTAACGTTTAAATAATAAACAATGGCTAACGTAAAGTATAGGTGATTATGAAAGTTCTATCAAAATTCATCAATGTATTAATTTAACTCTTTGAGTGACAGATAGATATACCATTCTGGGACTCAAAGGCTTAAACACTGCAAACAGACTCACCCAAGGTGTATCCCCCACCATCCCATGGCTCAGTATTCTCTCCCGCATTCACACTAATATCTAGGCTCTCTCTCCTGCTTCCTGTGCTGGATCCTAAAAGCATCCATCGGAAGTAGGATAGTCAGGAGATAATACAATAAATTTGCACGTCAGAAAAGACTTTCAGAAAAAAGAACATTTGCTTTTACTCTTCAGAAGTTAAAAGAATATGCCATTGTTTACTGAGATATTACATCCACATCACACCATTATGTCTAATGAGTTTCTCATCAGAAAGATGCTTAGTCATAGATGAGGCTCATTGTTGTGTAAAATGCATTAGACAAGGGTAGAGCAAACTGTGGGGCAACCAAAGAACTGACCAGGGGCTGATAAATCCTACTGATATGCCCTCAAAAATCTGTGCATGGTGCAAGTACGTTTGACCACCTCTACATAAGACACTGATGCTGAGGTACTAAGAAGAACTTATGCATTCTGGAGCAACCTTAATTGCGCTAATGAAGGTAAATAAGATTGACAATTTTCTCTGGGCAACACCAAAGAACCAACCGGGGGAGGGGGATTGGGGCTTTAAAATCTGATAAATCCTACTGTTATGCACTGAAAGGGTTAAGGAATTTTGTTGTTACTTTGCAAATATTTATCAAATATTCATAAATTAATTCATATTAACCCCTAAAGGACCCTTGATGTGCCAGGATCGTCACGTCGGTTTGGCACTTAAGTACCAGTAACGGTTCTGGCATGTCATGAAATTCCAGGATCCCCGTGCGGAGTACAGCCACGCGAGGGCCTGGGAATCCAATTTGCAAAAAAAAAAAAAAAAATTACCCATGGTCGTTAAGGGGTTAATCAGAAAGATGAACATAACAGATTTAAACAAAAATTATTGTTTAAAACATATCCAGATTCATAAAAATGGTCCGTAGTTTCATGTAATTCAAGCAAAATCCAGGCTGATGTGTTAGAATTGGAGCAGTTATCGGGTAAACCAACTGAACTTTAGGGTAGAAATGAGGGAGATATTTTATCCTTCAGTTACTCTTGAACTACAACTCTGACAGAAATGAAATAACACTCTCCACAGCCCAAGTACTATGAAGATTAATTGAAGCTGCTTTTAATGTGACATATTACTATCAGTTTAACCCCTTAAGGACCGGCCGCGCACGTACTTTGCGGTCACTTAAGGACCAAGGAGCATTTTTTTTTTTTGCGAGATCCGTTTCCAGACTCCCCGAACGGCGTGCAGCCACTCAGGGAGCCCGGAATTCCATGACGGTCCAGGACCATCATGGGTCCTTAAGGGTATAACAACTCATGACGATCCAGGACTGTCATGGGTGCTTAAGAGGTTAAACTGTTGGCAATTTTTATTTCTCCCCTGTGATGCAATTGGTTTGCCCCAGAATTGTTCCAGAATATATATTTGTTTTACAAGTCGCAAGCGCTGTCAAAACTGAGCTGCACAGAGACGTTCATCCATTAAACAGGTAGAAAAACGACTCTTACCTATCTGGTTAAAGACTTGTTGGAGGGACTGTTTCCCCAAAAGTCTTCCAAACCACATTCTTAATACCAAACGTCACCATTTGAAATTAAAAATCCGAATACAAGCAAACCTGTTAAGCCTCCAGAGGTACTCTCCAGTGGTGGTCAATAGTGTAAACTGATATTGGGGTTACTTCAACTGCCAAAGCGTCGACCATGCCTATTAAAGAATTCTTTAAAATACCATTACATCAATTTCAGCAATGGTTTAATTATTCCTCCTTCTGGAATCTTTTCAAATGTGACTCACTGTACTGGAGGGGGAATTTCATTGGAAAATTGAGATATGAATGTTTTAAATAAGACTTGGGTGGGGTGGCGATCAGTTCTGGAATGAACTTATTAAACCAATTAAATTTAGTGTTACATTGCAATGAAGTTCAGTGCTTAGCAACTCACCGCTCCCTTCTTCAGAACGTCACGAGTTAACACATATTTCATAAAACACTCAGTGACAGTGACCAATTTAAAGCTGTGTAATAAACGCAGGAAGTGATTTCATTAGGGCTTGTTCTACTCTGCTTCATAACAAAAATCGACTTCTAATGGCAAATACATTTTGCTATAGTAACCAAACTTGCTAGGAACCAGTGGGAAAATGACATCACTCCAGTAAAATAGTCCCGTGTTATCTACATACAAAAGTAAATACCAGTGTCAGCTCTGTAACATAATTGTACATAATATAGATCTGTATATGTATCTTTTATAATCTAGAGAGTTCCCTAGTCTTTTGTAGAGCAATGTGTTGGCAACTTTACTAGCAGCCAAGGGTTAAAAATCTGGCTTACCTCTTGTGATTCGTTTCTTTTACATTTTGAGCATTTAATTGAAATTTACATTACTGTGGCAATGCTTTTGGTATTGGAATATATCTTGACCAATTCTACATAAAGCTGGGAACTTTCTTGAGGGTGATGGATTAACCCGTTGAGTGCCAGAGGGGTACACAACGCATTGCTTTGCAATGTGTTGCGTACCCCTCTGGCACTCAAACGGTTAAAAAAATTGTCATAATAATGCACCATTGTTGTGAAATAAAATTCCTATACATTTCAAAGTGCATTTTAATCACTTTATTATTCTCCAGGGCTCCAGCTAATTGTGTCACAATATGTTGCAGATCTCTCTCTAAGAATCAAGGTTAAAGGGGAACTACCACCCCGCAAAAACTGTATCTTAAGTCTTTATCTGGCCGGCCGGCTCCAAAAGGGACTGACCGCGCAGGCGCATGGACGTCACTATGGCAAGATGTCCATGCTTCCTGCTACTGTCAGCCTCCGAATAAGTCGAAAATCTTTTAAACCAGGTAATATTTCTGGCGACTAGCGCTACTAAGCAGCTAGTCGCCAGATAAAGACTTAATTAAGATACAGTTTTTGCGGGGTGGTAGTTCCCCTTTAACCCCTTAAGGACCATCCGGGTGCACTCACGGGGAGCCCTGAAATCCATGACGATCCTGGCACATCATGGGTCTTCATTGCATGTCCAAACCATGGCGTGCCAGGATCGTAACGTGTCCTTATCCCCTTAAGGGTTTATGGTTTGAAAGATTGAACGTTTTAAAGTTCCCCTGTCACTGATGTCAGCTGTAAATCTGACAGCAGGAGATGTGTGTCAGCCAACTCGAGGTGGCTCTTCAGCAGAGCCGAGATACCAAAATCTAAAAATAAATACTTCATTGGAACAGTCTACAAAGTGTCCCTGGTTTGCAAGCTTGAGAGATGGGACTGGAATCATTTAGTTTATTTTTTTAATAGTGACAATATTGTGTTTTAAAAGGACATTACTATCCATTTAAATGCCTGTCAGAGATGTCACCAACATATTGGTTGTCAATGATCTGGAGAGTGGAGATCTCTCTCGCATCCATATGGTTAGATAATGGCCAGATAAGGGGTCTGTAAACTGCTAAATGAACAGGTCAAAATCAGCCATCAGCACTAAGCGCATTCTGGCCACTGCCGAAACTTAGAATGTGGGTTGGACCAGCACAGCTCAGACACCACCCCTCAGAACCTGGAGCTTTAAGCAGCTGCCTGATTTACCTAATGGCTAATCTGGCCCTGTGCAAATGATAGTCTTTTCATGTAAATCCACATAAATGGACATTTCTCCCCATTCCTTACCAGATGTTTAAAAAAAAAACAGTAACATTGGGTCTTATGCACTGCTAAGGAGTGGCACACATTGGCTCAATTAGCTCTCTGCTATCTATAGCTTACACAGGAAAGACTTTGTCACAGCGTGTGAATCATCTTCACTGACAGCTTCGTTAAGCCAGCGCATCAAAACTCTAGCTTGTCCCTGCGAGGGACCGAGTCTGTTTGGTGTAAGAATGACATCCAGCAGTTGGAATCAGGGCCGCATTCAGGAAGTTAACAATGAGCAAATCTGGCGCAAACCAACTAAAGCATGGGGGCAGAATAAAACTCCCACTGGTTTAAATGGGGTAGTTAACCCCTTGAATGTTACAAAGATCTCCAATGCATTGTGAAGCAAAGCACTGGAGACCTCTGTAGCGTTAAAGGCGTTAAAAGCTTGATTTGAATGAATGGGATATTCTGTAATGTACATCCCCCATCCCATGGCTCAGTTGGCTTTTTCCAGAATCTCTCTTCTTTAGCTTATGGAGGGCCTTATGCAGAAAGAAAAAGATGAGAAAATTGTGGAGCAAACCAACTGCACAGACGGGGGGTGGAGGAGCATAACAGTTCCAAAACTCCCATTCATTTAAACTGGGCTTATACATTCATGAAAGCTGCAGAGGTACCCGATGCACCGGGGCAAACCAACTGCCCCATTGAGGACAAATACAAATCCTACTGATTGAAACAGTGAGTTTTAACCCTTGCAGGCTAGAGAGGTCTACAGCATTTTGCAAATCAAATGCATTGGATACCCATTTATCATTAAAGTCCTTAAAAGCCACATTTAAATCTATGAGAATTTTATCCCCCCCATGTTGATTTGGTTTGCTCCAAACTTCCTCCTCTTTAGCTTATTGAATACAATCCATAATGCTTTAAAGGGATAGTAATGTTTCAAAATAAAAGCAGCTCCAATTAACCTTCATAGTATTTGGGTCATGGAGAGTTATTTCAATACTGTCAGAGTTGTAGTTCAAGAGTAATTGAATGATAAATTATCCCCCTCCCTCCCCTTTTACCTAGTGTAAGACACCTCCCCTCAGATGTGGAATCTGGTCCTGGGACCGGACAGCTCACAGCAAGGGACAGTCTTCTTACTGTGGTCATAAGGAAAAGCCTGCTCTCATTGACAGGTTTTTCAGGTTTTTCCTTATGCTCAATGAAGATTGTCCCTCTCTGCGATCCATCCAGACAGTCTTGCTGCTCTGAGGTGAGCAGTGTTACATCAGTAAAAGGGGTGGGAGGGGGATACTTTATCATTCAATTACTCTTGAACTACAACTCTCTCAGTATTGAAATAACACTCTCTGTGGCTCAAATACTATGAAGATTAATTTGAGCTGCTTTTATTTTGAAACATTACTATCCCTTTAATTTTTCATAGGGCATTAAAACCCTACACACTTTTCACAATGGTACATAACGGTGCATTAGGAAGAGGAACGCCAAATAAGATTTCTACGCTTCGAATACTACTGGCAGCCTGCAAAGATCTCTGCTCAATTTCAGTGGAGGAATGAGCTGGCAGACGAGCTCAATGGGTAAAGGAGTGGGACAATTAAGCAGAGTAGCCAAACATTGAAAGAAATGGTTAGAATGTTGCATTAACCCCTTGGATTCTAAAAACACCTTCAACCCATTTCTAAAACAGGGGTTTTTTATTGCATGAGTGCTTGTCGGGGCCCTCCTGTTTATGGGTGCCTCACCCTGGATTCCCAGCAGTACCGATTTAACCCTTTGAGTGCCTGAATGTCAGGATGGAGAGGAGCTGTTCTGGCTGCACAAGACAGGAATATGGCTGCCTTTATCACAAATAGGCAGGGAAGAAAAATTCTACAATCAAACATAAGAAGATGGTGAATGTTTATATTTAGGGGCCTCCATTCCCAGTTTCATGGGGGGTCAGGGCCAGGATTCATAAAACTGGCTAGTTCAAAGCAATGTATCTGAGATGTGTCTTGTAGCCCATGGCATAATTGTTATATAGACCATGTGTCTCAATATCTGGTGTTTAACCCACTGAGTGCCAGAGACATACGCAACACATTGCAAAGCAATGCGCTGTGTACCCCTCTGTCATTCAAAGGGTTAAATCCTATTTTGATTAAAAATTGGGGGATACCACAGGGCTAATTGATGAATTGTTTTTCATTCAAAAGGGTTGGACACTTGTATGCCTGAGATCTCCAGTATACAAAAGGTTAAGATGCTCGCCCCAAAGCAGGCTATATGCCTTAATGAGTTAACCCTTTTGACTGCCAAATGGACTTCCAATTTGTTTATCTATCTATCTATCTATCTATCTATCTATCTATCTATCTATCTATCTATCTATATGTCTGTCTGCTATCTATCTATCTATCTGCTATCTATCTAGCTATCTAGCTATCTACCTTTCTGTCTATGGTTAGGCCCCTCATTGTCTTGAAAAAGGTTCCAAAATGCTGACCAATAAAACTTCTTGTCCGTGCACTGGTGCTGCCTTATTACTTCTTGTTTAATTATTAAATTTATGAATATGCAACTGGCCATTCAAGTGTATTCTATTACATATAGATATATTACTCTTATGCTGTTCATTCTGTAGCTTTGAAATATTTTATAATAAAGTTAAAAGTGGGAAAAAATACTATGCACCTTCAATCGAGGGATTATGCACTTGGCCAAGACATGGGAAAAATGTAAAAAATGATCAAGCTAAGGTGCTGAACCCATAATTAATGGGCATCTTATGAAACTAAAACTCAGTCTTTTATTTGTGATACTCTTACCCATGGCAGTAACAGAATCATATACTTTCAGTTCTCAGTGCAGAGCTATCTCGTTCGATTCTCCACCCAAGAGCTGGTGCTGTGATCCCTGGAAAGGCAGATGATGAATCATTATAGTTGCCATGATGTCATATCCACCTGCACAGCCAATAGAAATGAGGCTGCCTTTGGCAGCTTCAGTCCTTTTACAGGATGGGACAAGAAGCTCTGGGTGGACCTGTGAAATTAGGCTTTAAAGTGGACCTGTCACCTTGATTCAGGTTTGCATTTCTGAAAACTTCATTAACACACTTCATGTGTTATGTAGCCAAAATTTCATAAAATGTGAATTTGAGGAGATATTAACGCTTGGCACCATATGCCAATGTATGCTAATTGCAGTACCTGTACTCCAGTGATGGTTCATATGCTAACTAAGCTTTTCAATGATGGTTCATATTCTAGTAAAGAATTTTCAGTTATGTTTTGTATGCTAATGAAGGCTTTCAGTGATTTTTCATATGCTATTGAAACTCTTTACTGCACCAGGTTACTTTCTCTCTCACTTTTCCCAGAAATAAAAGTATGAACATTTCCTAAACTTTATATCTGCTGGACTTTTTGGTTAACATTTTTGTCATGTTAGTTGTAATGTAAATTAAAAATTTGCAACCATTCTGCTTTCTTATAAATTTTGTATCTGTCATTGGTAATTGGTAAATGCCAGACGTATAGTGTTTACAGTATAATCTAGTCTAGCAATACATTGGAGACCTCTAGCATACAAGGGGTTAAAATAGATTAGACTTTAAACAATATACAATGTCCAGTATTTACCAATTACCGCTTAAAGATACAAATTTAAAAAGATAAAATGTGTGAAAGTGTTCTAATTTACATTATTTACAGGTCAACTACATTTTTTTATATTATTTCTTTATATGTTAAAGCTCCACTTTTTACTGGTTAATTGTTGTTGCCCCTTCTGCCGCCTGGTAGTATCATCATTATAAATTTACAGCCGTAATTTCACAGGTCCGCCAAAAGCTTCTTGTCCCACCTTCTGCAATGACTGAAGATGCTAGTGGATCCTCATTGCTATTAGCTGTCCTGATGTGACATTAAAACCAGGGATGGACTGGCATCTTGTGACCCGGGGCAAGGGGGGTAAATACAATCAAGTGGCCCATTTCTACTATCAATCGAGCCCACTGTCCCAGCCCACTCCCTTTTGTTAATTTTAAAATTGGCATTAATGTTGTGAAGTAACGCAAGTGATACCATGTAGCTTACAGCTGAAATGGAACTACAGTAGTGATACTACAGAGCTTAGAATTTAAAGGGATAGTAATAGTTAATTTTATGTTTATTTAATATTGTAGTCATTAAAAAATTATGAACAACGATGGCAGTCTTATCTCTCAAACCTTTATGGTTTGAGAGATTTGCCTTACTACAGTTACCTCGTGAGAGAAGTCAACTCTCTAGCTGACAGTTGCAGAATCCGGTCATTTGACCGGATGGAGGATCTCCAGCAGAGCCAAAAACATGAAACTTCATTGGAATGGCCTACATAGTGTGCCTGGACACCATAAAGGTTTGAGAGTTAAGACTTACATCGTTGTTCATATTTTTTTAATGACTGAAATATTAAATAAATATAAAATTAGCTATTACTATTCCTTTAAGTAAAACTACACTAGTGATACTATAGAGCTTACAAGGGAAATGGGTAATGTTACTAGTGTAGCTCTGTGGAATCATTTGTGTAGCTTCATTTCAACTTTAAGCTCTGTGGTGTCACTAGTGTAGCTCCATTTCAACTGTAAGCTCTGGGGTATCACTAGTGTAGCTCCATTTCAACTGTAAGCTCTGTGGTATAACTAGTGTAGCTCCATTTCAACTGTAAGCTCTGTGTTATCACTAGTGTAGCTACATTTCAACTGTAAGCTCTGTGGTATCACTAGTGTAGCTACATTTCAACTGTAAGCTCTGGGGTATCACTAGTGTAGCTCCATTTCAACTGTAAGCTCTGTGGTATAACTAGTGTAGCTCCATTTCAACTGTAAGCTCTGGGGTATTACTAGTGTAGCTCCATTTCAACTGTATGCTCTGGGGTATTACTAGTGTAGCTACATTTAAGCTCTGGGGTATCACTAGTGTAGCTCCATTTCAACTGTAAGCTCTGTGTTATCACTAGTGTAGCTCCATTTACAGCAGCAAAAGGGAGATTCAGTGAGGAAGTGGCCCACCGGCCCAGATATATGACCAGCCCAGTGGGCAATTGTTCCCCTGCCCCCCAGGCCAGCCCTCCCCTTAAACCATGAGGATTCTACACTGGTAGAACTAGTGCAAGCTAATTCTCATTAGAAAATGTTAAACCTCTAAGAATTTTGCTTGTTAAAAATATCCTTTACAAACCTGATATGTTTCACCCCTTTGATGCTAGAGTGGACTCCAATGCATTATCACTAGCATCCAAGGGGTTAACACAGATTATACTGCAAGAAATATCCAACGGCCTGTATTTACCAGTGGATTCTACACAATATACTGTAGACTTTTCTAGCATGCAAAAGGTTAATCATATCAGGCGACTAGAAGACATTTTTGACAAGGAAAATTCTCCAAGGATCAATATTCCCTAATGCGAATTAGTTTCCACTAATTCTCCCTGTGTGCTGCTAGGCATCTCACCTTTCCGCTTCTTCCCCAGGAATCAATTTACAATGTCCACATCACCGCAGCGGAGGTTTGGAAGTCCAGTCACAAAAAACAGCTGTTTGTAATACAATTTCCATACCTCTTAAAAGGTTAAACAGCGAGGTTCGTCCCTAAAGAGTTTTCTTTATGCCACAAAAATACCGGCCTGAACCATTCAAATGAAAACATAATTGCCGCTGAAACTGATAGATGGGGGAAACTGATGAACTAAGACCAGGAGCGATTCTGGAGCAAACCAACTGTACCACAGAGGGTAAATAAAAATGTCATTTGATTAACCCCTTGGAAGCTAGAGGGCTCTAATGATTAAACCTTTGAGTGCCAAAGGAAAATCCAACGCATTGCAAAGCAATGATTATGGACTGCATTCAGGAAGCTAAAAAAGGAACAATTGTGGAACAAGACGACTTTTCAAGCATTCGATGAGTTAAAAACGCCACTTAAAACATACCACCCAAGTGTCCCTCTTCAGGAGGGACAATCCCTCTTTGAGACCCAAATCCCCTGTCCCTCTTTCCCACCAGGGTGTCCCTGTTTTTAGGAGATCAGGCTGTGTGGTGTGTATATAAATGTATCACCCTGGTGTCCCTGTGTTTAGGAGATCAGACTGTGTGGTGTATATAAGTGTATCACCCTGATGTCCCTGTGTTTAGGAGATCAGACTGTGTGGTGTGTATAGAAGTGTATCACCCTGGTGTCCCTGTGTTTAGGAGATCAGACTGTGCGGTGTGTGTATATATAAGTGTATCACCCTGGTGTCCCTGTGTTTAGGAGATCACACTGTGTGATGTGTATAGAAGTGTATCACCCTGGTGTCCCTGTGTTTAGGAGATCAGACTGCGTGGTGTGTATATAAATGTATCACCCTGGTGTCCCTGTGTTTAGGAGATCAGACTGTGTGGTGTGTATATAAATGTATCACCCTGGTGTCCCTGTGTTTAGGAGATCACACTGTGTGGTGTGTGGATATAAGTGTATCACCCTGATGTCCCTGTGTTTAGGAGATCAGACTGTGTGGTGTGTATATAAATGTATCATCCTGGTGTCCCTGTGTTTAGGAGATCAGACTGTGTGGTGTGTATATAAATGTATCACCCTGATGTCCCTGTGTTTAGGAGATCAGACTGTGTGGTGTATATAAGTGTATCACCCTGGTGTCCCTGTGTTTAGGAGATCAGACTGTGTGGTGTGTATATAAATGTATCACCCTGATGTCCCTGTGTTTAGGAGATCAGGCTGTGTGGTGTGTATATAAATGTATCACCCTGATGTCCCTGTGTTTAGGAGATCAGACTGTGTGGTGTGTACATAAGTGTAAATGTCATAATTTCTTACAGTATTTCTCCTTGATGAAATGTATTTTGTAATGTTTTGTAGTTATATCTGACAATTACCACACAATTACCCACAAAAAAAAAAATTATGAGAATTTGGGGAGTCGCAGTGCAGGATTAACCCCCACCTTATGGTCATACCTGGGAACTTTTTGTTCTGGGCTCCTATGGTGCAGCTGGGAGATAAAAAAAATGATGTGATTCATGTAAAAAAGGGGGTGGGGCTTACTCACAGTTTGTGGGCGGGGCTTATCAGGAGTGCAACGAAGTGGAAGGGAAGTGGGAGGAACAGGCTGGAAAGGAGCAGAAATGGCTACAGTTTCATAAAACCTCCCCACCGCCTGGAGAATCATCCACTGTCCCTGGAGGCCCAGTAATCAGCTACAAAAACCAGAAGAACAGAGTTGTCTCCATACGCCACTGGAGTACCAGGGAGCTGCGACTTTTTTTTGAGCGATATACTGGGATTGAAGGATATTACCCCACTGTTGCAATAAGAACTGGTATCTTCTATTTCTATGGGACCTTCTTTATACATATAAATTTAATATTAATAATTTTTTTGTGTTTCTACACCAATCTACCGTAAACTCTCGGGTATAATATGCACAATTTTACCCCTCTTCACCTTATGTGAAGTATTATACACGAGAGTTTTTTGGTTACTTTTTTCTTTTTATTTTTATCTTGCCACATTTAAAAAAAAAAAAAAGAGGGCTGCCAGATACCTTCCCTCCCCCAAGCGCAATCCACTCTCAAAATAATCCCCATCTTCCCTGCAGGAGGCATGCTTGCATTTCCCACGTGCTTCCTTCAATGCACTGTTAGAACCTTCCGCTTACGGTATTGCCCTGTGAGGACCTTGAGATTCTCACAGGGCATTACCATTGGCTGGAGGCAGAAGGTCCTGACAGTCCATTGTAGGAAGCGAGTTGCAAATGCAAGCATGCTGCCCGCAGGGAAGATGGGGACTTCAGTGGAAGTAAGGATTATTTTGAGAGCGGATTGCGCTGGGGGAGGGAAGGTAACTGGCAGCTCTCTTTTTATAGTAAGGGGGGAAAACAAGGGTGCGTATTATACATAGGCACTCTTGCTTTCCCCTAAAATCTTAGGTATAATATACACCTGCGTATTGTCCACACGTACGCATTATACCTGAGATTTTACGGTATACTTCTTTTGCCTTTTCACTTATTTATATTTTTATGCTTAATTGTTAATTGCATTGTATACAGACCTCCTAATATAATATTTGGCACCTTGACCTACACATATTTTTTATTCTTTAATCTGCTACAAAAACCGGAGTCTACGGGGCAACTGTGGTGTACTTGGTATGATCCAGAAATGTTTTGGTTTCTATATAAAACCTTATAGGTGCTTTTCAGGAAGCTAAAAACCAAGAGATTCTGCAACAAGGCAACTGCACTGTGAGGGTGGGCACATTAACCCTTTGAGTGCCAGAGGGATCTCCAACGCATTGCAACGCAAGGCGTTGGATACCCCTCTAGCATTCAATGGGTTAAAAATCCTCAAAATCTTATTAATTCTAACAATTGAATACCATAGTCTTTAATAATATACTAAGGACTTCTCTTATTTATTGGGGTGTGGCCAGGGCTGGATTTACATCCTAGACACCCCTAGGCAAGGCACTCTAGGTGCTCTTAGCCCCACCCATGTCTCTACCTACACTCATCACATGACCCAGTCCCAGACCCATCAACTATTTATTGGCACAGAAAATATCCTTGGCCTATAACAATCAAAGCCCCCCCCAAAAAAAAGACTTTAACGCCTTGGTTGCTAGAAAGATCTCCAACGCTCTCTCTAGCATCCAGGGGGTTAAATAATAGCTTGTAGAGGGGTATAAAACTGGACACAGAGATTGCTCTGGCCACACCTACAATTTAGAATGTGGGTGTGACCAGCACAGCTGAGGCACCTCCCCTCAAAATTTGGTGCTCTAGGCAGTTGACTACTCTGGCTATTGGGAAATTTAGGCCTTGTCCATTATACAGAAATCATCATCAATTTAGAAACTCAAAGATATTTGTAGAATTTTAATAACCAGCCCTGCAGCTTGAGTTGCCACCTGCCCGATTTTGACCAGGACAGTCCATTTTTCAGTTTTGTAAGTTCTGTAACCCGAACAGCTTCAGTTTCAAGCTCTTTTGCTCCCAATGGTTAGAGCCCACATCTATCACTACAGCACCAATTCTAATTGTCTATTCATGCAGCAGTATAACTCAAATGGCCAAAGAGGGACACTTATGTTTTAGGTGAGGTGTGGCTGGTGGGTGGTGCATTACCGAGCATTTATAGGTTATTTCATGACCCATTTACACCTTTTTATGCAACTGAATAAATGATTTAGAACAAGACCAATGTATTTTATTTACACAGACTAATTTATAAACACATATAGTGAAGTTTATATAAACACTAACCCTTTGAGTGCCAGAGGCCAATGCAAGGCAATGCATTCCTTAAACTTATGGCACTCAAAGGGTTATTGTGAGTTTTATTGCTGCGGAGCAATCTGACACAACAGGTTGGGAAAGAGGGACAGAGAGCTTTGGGCTTCAAAGACGGACAGTCCCTCCTAAAGAAGGACACTTGGGAGGCATGCACTGTCTGCTCAATGGGGGTTTTAAACCTTTGAGTGCCAGAGGGGCATGGAATGCATTTCAAAGCAATGCGTTCTATACCCATCTGGCATTCAAAGGGTTAACCCTTCGAATTCTAGTGAGGTCCCCCATGCATTACTTGCTTTATACAGGCCAAAGGGGCATAAATTAACTTTCCCATTGTAAAGAATTATATCGTTAGAAATTGACCACTAAAAATGTGGCGTATCACATTGCATTTAACACAAAGGATTATGCCTCTCCTCGGCTTTGGCAAGAGTAGAAAGAGGCAACCCTAAGTGAAAGTCTGCCAATCAGAATACAATGAAGGTGAGAAGAAAATAGATCTGTTCTGGGACAAACCAGTTTCACCATTTGGGTGGTGGGGGATATAGATTCACATTGATTTAAAGGGATAGTAACATTTAAAAATAAAAGCAGCTTCAATTAATCTTCATAGTATTTGGACCGTGGACAGTGGTATTTCAGTACTGTCAGAGTTGTAGTTCAAGAGTAATTGAATGATAAAGTATCCCCCCCGGGACCACCCGGCAGCTCTTCATTGGAATGGTCTACAAAGTGTGCTTGCAAACCAGGCACACTTTGTAGACCATTCCAATTAAATATTTATTTTTAGATATAGCTATTTCGGCTCTGCTGAAGAGCTGCTGGACGGTCGCACAACCCGAATCTCCGGCTGTCAGCTAGAGGCTGACGTCAGTGAAAGAGGCACGAGGGGGGAACTTTAAAACCTTATATCTCTCAAACTATACAAGTATTTATTTTTAGGTAGCGCTATTTTGGCTCTGCTGAAGAGCCGCTGGACGGTCGCACAACCCGAATCTCCTGCTGTCAGCTAGAGGCTGACGTCAGTGAAAGGGGCAGGAGGGGGGAACTTTAAAACCTTATATCTCTCAAAGTATACAAGCTTGAGAGACAAAGCAAACATCATTGAATTTATATTTTAATGTCTACAGTATTAAAGTTTATGAACAGCAGGCATTATTATCCCTTTAAGACTTAAACAGTTTTCAGGTCGTCCATGGGAGGAAGAATCACATGGGTTTGGTGCCAAAAGAAGGTTACATTTCGGAGTCTTAAAGTGCATTGCTCTGTGAAACTCCTCGAGAAATGACAGGAAAGTGAGCGAGAACATATGCTAACTGATAAGAACATTTTTTAAGATGTTAAAAAGGATTTTTTAGAATGTATTGTATGAAGAAAACGTCTGTATTTTCAAGGGATTTTTTTCATAATTTATGCTGTGCACAAAAGTATCATCTCTTCCACCTCTTGGTGAACAAAGGCCAGAATTTATAGAGGCTGGATTTATTGTGGAGTAAACAGCTGCATCATGGGGGGGACAAATAGAAATTCCTGTTAAATTAAATTGGGCTTTTAACCCCTTGAACGCTAGAGAGGTCTCTGATGTATTGTGTAGTAATATATTGAGTCCTCTCTGGTATTCAAGAGGTTAACCCCTTAAGGACCAGCGGTCCCAGGGTGTCTGGTCCTTTAAGGACCAGAGAGGCGAGTTTGATGTGCCGTCCCACGTGACTGATCATGTGGGGCGGCACGTCGAACGAAGGACTGAGAGAGATCGCTCCGGTCTTGGAGCGATCAACTTCAGTCCCCGCTATTACTCACTGCGCTCCTGCAGGAGCGCGGTGAGTAAAAGTACATGACGTACCAGGATTGTCACTGGTCATTAAGTGCTGGACCAACGTGACGGTCCAGGTATGTCACATGACGAGAAGGGGTTAAAAAGTTATGGTCACGTGAATTTAGGAATGTTTATGCTGCAGCTGGTTTACTCCAGAATAACTCCAGAAATCTGGGGCTAAGCGGGTGATGTGTATTCTTAACCCTTTGAGTGCAAGTATAAATTAGCACATATAGCGGTATTATATACTTCCAGTAAGAAAAGACTTTACCTGGCGTTATGATTTAATCTCTAAAACTGGCTTTATTTTTGGCGCAATTAGTGAATTTCTTTATGAATACAGCGGGACACAATTCTTAATTGGCCAAGATCATTTCTACTCCACTTTTCAAAAAGTCAACTAACTGGAGTTAGCACTTAGCAAAATGTCTTTAGATGTTTATACATATACGTATGTCGCTTTGAGACACTTTTACAGACACTTTCTTTGTAAATCCAGTTTTATACATCTTCGCCTAAGATTCTAACAAGAAGATCCCTGATTTCTATTCCACGAGAGATTTCTAGTCAGCCAACAATCAAATCAGGACAGTGATACAATGTAACACTATCCCTGTCGCACTGAGTGCTCTGTCTGCTGTCTGCTGTATATTTTGCACTGTAACGCTATACCTTGACATAGTTACATAGTAACATACATAGTAACATAGCTGATGAGGCTGAAAAAAAACCTTGCATCCATCAAGTCCAGCCCATGCCAAAGCACCGCTGTTGATCCAGAGGAAGGAAAAAAAACATTGAAGCCATTTCTAATTAAGCCCCAAGTGGGTTAAAATGATTCATTTCTGACTCCAAATGGTAGTCAAATAGTTTCCTGGATCAGCAACCTATCTGCTTTGAAGCTAACTGTCATTATTCTCAATATTATTCTGTGCTACACAGGTATCCATTACTTTTGAAAGCAGCTACAGTATCTGCAAGCACAGCATCCCAAGGCAAAGAATTCAATACAATGACTACCCTTACTATAAAAAATCCCTGCCTTTGTTTTAGTTGAAAGCACCTTTCCTCTAGTCTTAATGAATGACTACTTGTTCTTAGCTCAGCTAATAATTAAATAACTAATTAGAGAGTTATTTTTATTGACCTCGAATATATATGTAAATGGTAACCATATCACCCCTTAGACGAATGGCAAGTATCACTTCATAATTCAGATACTCCTATCCTCCTATCAGTTGTGTTGCACATCTCTGCACTTTTTCTAGTTCAATAACGTCTTTTTTAAGAACTGGTGTCCAAAGCTGTCCTCCATATTCTAGATGAGGCCTTACCAAGGGTTTATACAGAGGTAGAATTATTTTTGCATCCCATGCACCCATACCCCTTTTTATACAGGATAGACCCTATTTGCTCTTGTGCCAGCTGAGGGACTCTGCTCTCTGCTGTGTTGTCTATCATCTATCAGTTCTCCTAAATCTTTATTGAGGTGTCCCCAAGTTGTTTCCCATTTATAATATATAAGTAGAATGTTTGTTTCTACAGCCCAAATGCATAATCTTACATCTATGTATATTAAACCTCACCTGACACTTCTCTGCCCATTCACTCAGTTTATCCAAAACTTTCTCTATGTATTTCCTTACACAGCTTAGAGTCATCAGCAAGGATTGAAACATTACTTTCAGTACCTACTTCCAGGACATACTTGAAAACGAGAGAAATCTCAATGTATTCTTCCTGGTAAAACATTTTCTAAATTAAAAATAATAATAATAATAATAATAATAAATAAAAGCACTGGGTCCAGAACTGAACCCTGCAGCACCCCACTTACAACTTTAAACCAACTTGAGAAAGTTCCACTTACAACAACTCTCTACCATCTATCATTCAACCAGTTATCTATCCATACACAGATATCATCTCTGAATCCAAAACCTTTTAATGTATGCAGTAACCTGTTTTAGGCACAGCATCAAGGACTTTTGCAAAACCCAAGTATACTACATCAACAGCAATACCTTTGTCCACATTACAACTTACCCTTTCATAAAATGTAAGTAAATTAGCTTGACATGATCTATTCTTCATATAATAATATTTTTGGTAAGCACATAGTCCTTAGTAACTCTTCTAAAATATTACCCACTATGGAAGTCAAGCCACAGGTCTATAACTTCCTGGTTTAGATATTGCCCCCATTTTGAATAATGGTTTAGCTTTTCTCCAATAACAGGGCACTATGCCTGATGAAAGTTGATGAAAGTGAATCAATAAATATTAAGTATAAAGGTCTTGCTATTACTGAATTAAGTTCCTTAATTACCCATGGTTGGAAGCCATCAGGTCCAGGTGCTTTATTCACAATAATAATTTCTAGTCTATTTTGGAATTTGTCCCCAGTAGGCCATTTAAATGATGAAGGACATTCTGCAGTTCTGTCAGTTTGTCCATAGCCTGCTGTTGCTGCTTACTTTGTATATACCGAAGAAAAGAATGTGTGTAACGTGTTAGTCATAGCCTTATCCTCACTAATCATATCACCTTCAGAGGACCAATATCAAGCTAAACATTTTTATTCATATACTTGTGGAATTGTTTAGGATTTTTCTTGCTCTCTTTTGTAATATGTTTTTTATGTCCAATATTAGATTGCCTTATTGCTTATTTACAGGTTTTATTATATATTTTTATATTTTTTTAAATTATTCATCTGTCCCTTTTGACATATACACTTAAAAAGCCTGCTTTTTATTTCTCATTTCCCTGCAAACATCTTTATTAAACCACACTGGTCTTAAATTGCTCCAATTGTACTTATTCTCCAGTGGTATATATTGACACATATATTTATCTAAGATCATTTTAAACAAATTACATCTTTTCGTGCATTTTTATCTTTGAAGATTACATCCCACTGAATGTCCTTTTATACTGTTTATAACATTGTAAAAGTTTCCTTTTTAAAATGTAATATTTTGGTTAAACCCTTGCTAATGGGTTTCTCATAACATATTTCAAAAGATATCATGTTGTGGTCACTGCTGCCTAAATGGTCCTTTATCTCTATATTATCAGAACTGTTTGAAAGCACTGGGTCCAGCAAGGCCTATTTTCCAGTGGGATCTTCTATTAGTTGGAATATAAAGCTGTCATTAACCATACTTCAAAAATTATTTCCCTTTGTTGTGCTGAAAGTCCTATTTTCCAGTCAATTTCAGGGTAGTTGAAATCTCCTATAACAATTACATTTCCTGACTGAGACGCTTTTTCCATTGGCAATAACAGATGGGCTACTTCAAACTCCCCAGTATTAGGTGGATTTTAGCAATATTGTTTTATTATGTGTGCCTCCAGTGTGTATTTTGACCCACAGGACTACTTCATTTGCAATGGACTCTTCATTAATGTCTTCCCTTATATTAGTTGTTTTTTTTTTTTTAAAGAAGAATTTTATTGATAAAAAGAAAATGAAGGCTTACAAAAGCAAAGACATACAAGGACAGTAAAACAATGCAATGTCACAACATCATACACGAGCTGGTCATCAAGTGAACATGTGAGGGCAATCCCCCTAGTGCCCTATCTCTAATGATTACAATATTACAATGTATTGGGCTTGCCATTGCGATCCGAACAGATATTGTGGCAAAAGAAACTGCTGGAGGAATATAGAGTCAAGAAAAATATAGTAGGTTCTAAGGCATGCTTTACATACAGGCATATCCCCGTGCCATTTTATTAACCGTATCCCTCCTAAAAATTGAATAATGCTTTCGATTGACTGTCCAGTCATGTGTATCATCGAACCAGGTTTCAGAGACACCAACTGGATAATACTGCTCATCCATTACAATCAGTTCTAGTTCCCCCATCTTACCAGCCAGACTATGAGCTTTTACATGCATGCATTTTATGTTACTGCCATTGCTAAACATTGCATCTTTGAAATATTTGCTTTCTATCAGGCTGTAACCAGACACCTCCCTATTAGATAAACTAGCCCTTAAGAATAATGGAATAGAATAGATACAAATACAGGGTTACATGAAAGAGTGCTTGTGGTAACTTGGGTTTTGAAGACAAGCACAAGAAGACACAATTAACTGATACAGATGCATGGATAGATGTTAGGAGAATATGGGATAGTAAAAAGCAACTGGACAAATAAACACAAAGAACACAGAAATAACAAGAAACATACTTTAAGACAGGGAAAAAAGCAGGGAAGGGGCTGATACAAGATTACAAGAGCAAAGACTAGAGGCAAGAAGCACACAAGCTCAGGTGAAGCTGTTCCCAGTGGTATTAGTAGAAGTTTCTGGGTAGGCACATTAAAGGCAGGTAAATAGTATGTATATTTACCTGCCTTTTGTGTACCTGCCCCAAGTGTTCCACTAACATCACAGGGATCAGCCAGTGGCTGGTTGGAGATGATATGGAGTTGTAGTCTCCAACAACTGAATTGAAATAGATTGACTACCCTTGGGATGAAATTAAGGCAGTGACTGGTAGTCAGCTGGTTTCAACTGAATCTGTAATCATGAGCCAAGCAGATGATATAGTCAAGTAAGAAAAGTATATATAGCAACCTCCAGTGGTTCAGACAATAGGAACCTCATGCTCCCCATTATCTCTGATACAAGGGATATCTTCCTCTGGCCACATATAGGTAAGATGTGGGCAAAACTTTCACACTAAGATATGTTTATCCACAAAACTGTCCACTTATCTCTAGTCTTATACCACATCAGTACTCTGGGCATCCTGGCTGGTATGTTTGTCCTGACCATAGTTAGAAATGCAACCAGTATTGATAATGACTGGCTTCTCTGGTGAAAACTGATAAGAAAATACACAATTTGGGACTTTAGGAAAGTAATAGTATTTAAAATAGAAATAAACTAATTGTGCTTTAATCAGTTCACCGATGGAAAAAAAAAATATTTATCTGTAGCTTTTCTCTTTTTCTAGTGTAACCTCTTAAGGGCCGGAGTGGTAAACAAACAAAACAAAGCACATCGCACTAGTCTTTAAGTGGTTAAATTATATGTATACTAGACTTAAACAGTATATTCATTTCACCTATTTTGAGGATAATGGGAAATGATACCTTTAGTAACACGTGGCTATTCATTTTCTTAAAATGAACACTTACATCTCCCAGTGATAAACTCCCACTGATCTTAACCCTTTAATAAACTGAGGGGTGTGACCACTGGTCCTTAACCCTTTGAATGCCAGAGGGGTACACAACACATTTAATGCATTGTGTACCTGTGTGCCACTCAAAGGATTAATCAGGACAGGAAATCTTAATGGCCACTGTGAATATATTCTGTGACATAATTAAAGAGAGAGTCATGCTTGTAGATAAATTAAGTATTGATCATACATCATAGTTTTGCTGTAACTGGTCTAGTTCATGTGAAATTATATTATAACATTTCCCCCCTCTCGCCCGGAGTTACGAAACGTTTAGGGAGATTTTACTGATAAATTTGCTTTAATTCAAACAGGTTGTTATCCGTGCATTAGTTATATTTTAATAAATTGATGTATTTTTCCCTATATAGCTCCCAGCTCCCATTTATTGGTAATGTCCCATTTTGTCCATTTTCTCCTTGCCCCCAGGTTGGTTAAAGTACTTTTTCCCTTAAAGGAGCAGTAAACTTTTCTTTATGAAAAAATATATATTGTAGGGATTTTCCTATTGAGTAAAATATGGGTACTCCCACTGCCAAGAGATTTATATTTCCAGAGTTATTACAGTTTAATCCCATTTTTTTTTTTACATTACATTTCTAATTAGATTTCCTGTTACATTCTAATGGAGAGGAAAGTCAAGATAGTAAGTGACATACAGTTCTCCACAGAATGTGATAGAAACTGCTGAGTCACTTCCTGTCAGTTAGAACTATCGGGAAGTAAACACAGTAAATTCACTTCCTGATTATTTAAACTGCTATAAATTTTGAATAAAACACCTGACAGCGATGGGAGTGACGTTGTTTTATTCAGCAGGAAATTCTCTATAAAATATGTGTTTTCATAAAAAAAGTTTACTGCTCCTTTAAGTAGTAGTGAGTACTATTTGGGTATCTGTCTACAGCAACGTAAACCAGGGAAGGTAAAGTATCACGTCTGGAGAGGAGCTTTCAGTGGACAAGTGGAGAAGCAACGGGGAGTCTGTGGAGAGACCGTGACCAGAGGTCAGATCTGGTCAAGGCGAGCATATCCAGAGGTGGTCCAAGCCTCTTTTAAATGTGAGTACCCCAGTATAGGGGTTTCTTTTATGCACTGTCTACTTGAAATAAGGAGTCCAACAGATTGCACTTAGAGTGGATTGCGCTGTTTTGTTTTTCTTCTGGGAACCTGTCCGACGATGTCTTGACTACAAGCTGCATTTCTGGACTTTAAGAATTTGGAAGATTTCCAGAGAACTTAAAGGGATAGTATTACTTAAAAATGACTAATCCTTAGGTTAAAGCCCTTCAACCTTATGGTTTGATAGATAACCGCTTACAAAGTTCGCCCCTGGTTGACGTCAGCAATCTAGCTGAGAGCAGGGGAATCCACTCCTGAGATCAGCTAGCGGCTCTGCAGCAGAGCAGAGATCACATTAATAAAGAGGAAATTCATCACTATACAAGTCTCTTACGTGTGCTTGGTTTGCAAACATATGTACAAGACCTTTTAAGTGAAGGGTTTCTTTTTTATTAATGTGATCTCGGCTCTGCTGCAGAGCCACAGATGGTCCCGGGACCGGATTCCCAGGCTGTAAGCTAGAATGCTGACGTCAGACAGGGGTGAACTTTGAAAGAGGTTATCTCTCAAACTATAAGGGTTTGAGAGATGCTGCTGGGGGCATTTTTCATCTTTATTCAAGGGCTTTAACATAGGGATTAGTCTTTTTAAGTAATGTTATCCCTTTAGGGGTCTAATTCCTATTGGGACTTTTAATATAAGTTTGTTACCTTTTACCTCAGTATTTTACATATTCCTTAAGTTTGGCTTATTTAATAGTCTTCTCTCTCTATAGAAAAGTTACTATCTGGTGGTTGATATACCTCATGTGAGAACAAGTGTTTATATGTTAGTTTCCCCCCTCTAGTCCCTTTTATCTACATAACCCTGCTTCCCTCAGATCTGGAATCTGGTCATTGGACTGGACAGATTGCAGCGCAGATGTCAGTATAAGGAAAATCCCGCCCCCCCCCCCGATGAAAGAGGGCGGGTTTATGCTTATGATGAAAGATGACTGACTGTTGTTGGTCTCCATCCGGACTGGCTTGCTGCTATGAGGAGAGGCAGCATTACAAACATAAAAGGGACTGGGGGGGATACGTTATAATATAATTTCACATGAACTAGACCAGTTACCATTCTAATAACACTCTGCATTGTTAAAACACTATGATGTATGATTGATGCTTAGTTTATCTGCAAACATTACTATCCCTTTAAAGGGATAGTAATACTTAAAGGAGCAGTAAACTTTTTTTATGAAAAAATATATATTGTAGGGATTTTCCTATTGAGTAAAATAAGGGTACTCCCACTACTGAGCGATTTATATTTCCAGAGTTATTATGGTTTAAACCCATGTTTTTTTACATTAGCAGTGCCCTCTACTGGTCAAATGCTAATTAGATTTCCTGTTAGATTCTATTGGAGAGTTAAGTCAGAAAAGTCAGAGACATACAGTTCTCCATAGAATGTGATAGAAACTGCCTGTCACTTCCTGTCAGTTAGAACTATCAGGAAGTAAACACAGTAAATTCACTTCCTGATTATTTGAACTGCTAGAAATTTGGAATAAAACATCTGACAGCAGTGGGAGTGACCTTGTTTTACCCAGCAGGACAAGCTCTATAAAATATGTGTTTTCATAAATAAAAGTTAACTGCTCCTTTAAAATGTAAAAAAATATATATATTGTAGGGTTTACCCCCCTGAGTAAAACAAGGGTACTGTCACTGTACAATTTCAGGCCACGGAGATACTGCACCTAAAAAAATTCAATTTTGAGCTGCAATAACTTTTGAATAAAACACTTTCAGCAGTGGGAGTAACCTTGTTTTACTCAGGAGGATAAACACTAAAATATATATTTGTTTACATATTAAGTATTACTATCCCTTTAATTTTTAATTTGTACTGGATATCATGTTCATTGATCTCGGCAAGTAATACCGGATATCCCTGCAGTCGGTGTTCAGCGTTCAGTCAGGGAAGGGGGAGGGAGGGGGTAACTTTGAGTGCTATAAGGGTTTGAGAGATGACACTGGGGGCAATAAGTTTCTTTTTAACAAAGCTACAATATGGGGATTAGTAATTTGCAAGTATTACTATCCCTTTAAAGGGATAGTAATGTTTAATAATAAAAGCAGCTCTAATTAATCATCATAGTATTTGGACTTTGGAGAGTGTTATTTCAATTCTGTCAGAGTTGTAGTTCAAGAGTAATTCAATGACAAAGTATCCCCCTCCCGCCCCTTTTACTGATGTAACACTGCTCAGCCAGAGCAGAAGGGAAGTGCCCAGGTACACTGCAGAGAGGGACAATCTTCAATTGATAAGGAAAAAACCTGAAAAACTTGTCAAGGGGGCAGGGATTTCATTGTTCTCATAGGAAGAAGATTGTCCCATGCTGTTATCTGTCTGGTCTATGGACTGCATTCCACATCTGAGAAGAGATGGCTTACACTAGGTAAAAGGGGCGGGAGGGGAAACTTTGCTTGTGAATATCTCTTAAACCATAAAGGTTTGAGAGATAAGACTTATATTATTCTTCATGTTTTTTTAATGCCTATAAAATAAAGTTAAAATGAAGTATTACTATCCCTTTAAGTAAAACACTTTGGTCTTGTCCTAAATTATTTATTCAGTTACACAAAGAGGTGTCAATAGGTTATGAAATAACCTAAAATTTCCTTCTAATGCCCCTCCTACCAGCTACACCCCCACATCCACCACCTAAAACAAGTGTGTCCCTCTTTGGCAATTTTAAATGTTGAGAGGTGTGTGAGAGGCAGTGTGACGAGGCCAGAAGAGGTGGGAGGGGGATCCTTTTACCTTGAATAGTTTTTGAACTACAGAACTGTAACTCATTAAACATAGAGCAAAGTGTTATAAAAAGCCTAAAGAAGACTCGCAGAGAAACGTTAATAGAGATATTACTATCACTTTAACCCTTTGAGTGCCAGAGGGGTACGCACAGCATTGCAAAGCAATGCAGTGCGTACCCCCTCTGGCACTCAAAGGATTAGTGAATAAGGCCCTTTACCAACTCACATATCTGCCCTTCAGTAACCTGTAAGTATTTCATTGCAATCCCAATCACGGCCTTAGCATGCATCCTTAGCATGCGCCTTTCTTTCAAATGCAAGATTTTGGTACATAGCCAAGGCCTTGAGAAGTAGAAATGAGCTAAATACGGCACACATTCATGCTTCAGTGTCGCAACAAACTTTCTACCACATCCAGATAGTTGACTGTTGCCCCATAACCCACGTTATGCGCACAGTCCAAAAACGAAAGTTCCGTCCAAGCAAAATACATTTTGTCATAGTTAGAGAATGTTACCTTTAACAGAAGTATAGTGTTTCTACCCAGCGGGGAACCTAAGTCAACATTATCTATTATTACACAATGTCAAGACCAGCAATGGAAGGTGGGTGGTGTATGTTAATAACAACTTTAGTTATTTAAAAAAAAAAAAGAAGCAAGTAAAAAAGTATAAAACCAGAAGCCTTGATGTTTTGTCTTATTTTGCTATATCAGCAACCTGATTTTACCACATGTGCAAACCCATTTCTCCTTGTGACCGAAAACCTAGTTCTCTTTTTGGTTTTAGTAAACATTGTTTTGTGCTATGAGAGCTGGCAAACGATGAAATAATGCGTTCATACAAATGACTGTAAAGTTTTTGATGGGGGTTGTGTTTGGCAGAATTCAACTACAAATGTGGTTCCTTTTTGATTTTGAAGCACGCCTGAACTTTAACTCTTTGGATACCAGAGAGGCTGCCAGTATACTGAGAAGCAATACAATAGATACTCCTCAAGCACCCACGGTTCACTTTTGAAATGTTGCATGAAAACTATTGTGCGGCTAGAAGCAGCATATTTCTTTATATCAGGAACATTTTTTTCTCTACTGTAAATACAGTAATTAGCCACGTTTAAAGAGGTGACATGAAAACTTCACGCTTTTATGCACTGCATGATTGTCATATCGCCATTTTAAACAGGGCGACATGGTTAATGCAGCTTCTAGATGCACAATATTTTTCATGAAACTTTTCAAAAGGATACCAGCACCCACTCAGCTTACTACGGCAAGGAAATCCTAACAGTTCCTACAATTTTGCTTGGGCCTCTGTTTAAAAGATGGCATCTTCAATCAGTACTGGATCTCATATCAGTGGAGGAGGACATGACAGATGGTAGCAGGACCTCGGGACACAAACTCCACTCTCTGCAGATCATAATATTAAACCTTTGTAATGCATTGCGCAATCCTCTCATACTTATCCCATTGAGTGTCAGAGAGTAGTATGACACACTGCAAAGCGACGTGTTGCACATCCATCTGGCACTCAAAGGGTTAAAGGGTTAAGTAGGTACATGTACCCTGCCTGCTGCCGTTTAGAAAACCCCAGCAACTGTCATGTCTGCTTCCATGGATAGTTTGGGTTTTGGTGGGAATCCAACCCACCTGGAGTGAACAGCGGTTATCTGTGGATGTATATTACATATGTTTTCCTGTTGGAAAAGGATTCTGGTGATCTTTTTTTGACTACTCTAGTGATTTTTTTGTTTATTTAATTTATTAATTTATTATTTGACGTACATATTTTCTGTTGCTTTTTTTATTGTTTTTGTATTGCTCATTTATATTGCTTATGTATATGCTGATGATGCAATTTTAATTTTACTGTATAATAGAGGTGTTGTGGGGTGTTGTGCTCTGTTTAAGAGAGAGGTAGATTCTCTGTGTCTGTTTTATTACTTATGATGCTCCTCCTACTGTAGACAGTATGTCGTCATGATTTTTAATTAGATTGTAAGCTCATTGGGGCAGGGTCCCTTTCCCAGTGTATGATTCCCTTTGCTGCACTTTCCCCCACAAATAATGCAATGATCACACTTTAGTCTAATGCACTAAACCCAGTTCTGTATTTTTGTATTGTACTATTACAATTTCTGTAAAGCACTGTGTACATGTATGGCACTATATAAATAAAGATACATACATACATACATACAGATACATACATAAGCATCCTATGTTATAATTCGCTAAGGATGTTTGTCAGAAGCCGTCATGGGCAGTAGAGACGACTGCACGCTCTGCAGTCATACACAGTGTGTTGGCCCGTGTACACAGGCTTTAAAACTAGTCTGCTAATAAAGGAATGAAACGGTGGCCCTGGAATTGGAGAACTGTTCTATGGAACGTCACCCATTTCTCTCTGATTCTGCAGGACTAAAATAGAAAAAGGGTTTGCCATCCTTCTGTTCAGGGCCATATATCCCGACAGGCAGAGTAGGCAACTGCTAAGAGCAACACATTTTGATGGGAGGAGCCTTTCTTAATTGTGGGTGAGGCCAGATCGATCTCAATGACCCTGCACCAGATTTCTACCCCTTTACAGGCTATTATTTAACCCCTTGGGTGCTAGAGAGATCTCCAATGGACTGAGCAGCAAGGTCTGGGTATTTCTCTAGCAACCAAGGGGCTAAAGTTTTTTTTTAATTCTTACTTTTTATTGGCCACGGGTATTTTCTGTGTCAGGAAACAATTGATGGGACTGGGGATGTGGTCATGTGTAGAATGGGGGTGTGGACATGTGGGGAGTGGGGGTGTGGACAGGGGTGGAGCAAAGGGCTCATAGACTGCCTTGCCTAGAGCACCTGGGATGTAAATCTGGCTCTGCCCCTGATCTATGGGCAAACACAGCTGCAATGTGAACAACATTTACCCTTTCAGGAGAGGGGGGTACAATTTGTTGCTTTGTTGTAATGTTTCCACACATCACTGGTCTTCGAGGGATTAACCCTTTGAGTGCATACCCCTCTGGCACTCAAAGGGTTAAAAGTTGGAGGCAGCCCTGTCTAGGGTGCCTACCATTATTCAAGAAATATACCAACCTTCCTTCTCCTGCTTGTGACTTAAAACTGGTTCAAAGTCTCATCTGGCAGTAAGTTATTCACCCCGTTTGTGTTACTTGTATTCCATAAGGAAAGGTTCTAACATGGAATACATCTGGCCTACTTCAACCACAGGGAAAGATAGTTGTTCAGGGCCACGGGTAGAAAGGGCCCCCACAGCCAGGGAGGAACTCTGTCATACAACATCATTTGGAACCATCTATATTAGGGATGGTTGAAAAGACCCCTTTTCCCCTATTGGAATTTTCATGGAAAACTTGCAATTTTTCACTTTTTCTGTGAAAATTTGAAAATTTCCACACGTAGAAACCCTGTAAAATGTGTGTACCTTTCCTATAATCCCCACTACATTTCCATATTGTTACTAGATACAGAACAAAGCACCACCCCTGACTAACATCCCTGCTTCATTACCTCCTATCTAGACATGGGTAAAAAAATTGCCCAAAAAGACAAAAATTTGCAAAAACAGAAATATTCACCTTCTGTAGGAATTCCTGTGAAAAGTGCAGTTTTTCTTCTTTTTTCCTTGGAGCCACAGAACCACACATACTGACCCCACACTAACCTTGTCCCACTGCACTGGAAGCCATAGAACCACACATAATGACACCCCAACCATGTCCCACTGCCCTGGTATCCACAGAACCACACATACTGACCCCACACTAACCTTGTCCCACTGCACTGGTAGCCATAGAACCACACATACTTACTCCCTCAGCCTTGTCCAAGTATAACCAAAGAATCATGCATACCTACCCCCAGCCTTGTCCCACTGCAATGGTAGTCATAGGGATGGGTAACATGAGGCCCATTATGAGAGTACAAATCTCATAATCACCAGTAATGGGATTTGTATTTTGTTAGAAGCTGGAAGGCCTCACTTTACCCACCATTTGTTTATTGGTCTTTGGGCTTGTCCCCACTGCACTGGCAGCCATAAAACCACACATAATGACCCTCATCATTGTCCCACTGCATTAGAAGGCATAGAACCACACATACTAACCACCCAGCCTTGTCCTATTGTAGCCATAGAATCACACATAGTGACTCCCAGCCTTGTTCCACTGCACTGGTAGCCACAGAACCACACATTCTAACCCTCCCATTCCTCCATCCTTGCCCCACAGTAGCCATAGAACCACACATACTGACTCCCCAGCTTGATACACTGCACTGGTAGCCACTGAACCATACATACTAACCCTCCCATCCCTCCAGCTTTGTCCCAAAATAGTCATAGAACCACACATACTGACTCCCCACCTTGATACACTGCAATGGTAGCCACAGAACCACACATACCAACCCTTCTGTCCCTACAGCCTTGTCCCACAGTAGCCATAGAGCCACACATACTGGCTCCCCACCACGATACACTGCAATGGTAGTCACAGAACCACACATACTAATCCCCAGCCATATCCCACAGTAGCCATCGAACTGCACATGATAACCTATCACAGTCTCCCTTTGAGGCCTAAAGCGAGCCTGTGCTCTTACCTCTGTATGGCCGCCGGCTGGCATGGCCTCCAGCCACTTCCTCATGGATATAGACATGTTTCAGGCACTGGCACGGATGCCTGTTTATGAGCCTAGTCTGTTGGGCCTAATTTATGCCCACATCATTCTGCTGCTTTATAAACCTCATTGAGGCTAGGACTTGCTGCCCTTTCGTGGTGTTCCTGTGAGCATCTAGTTTGTTTTTCTAACCCTTTCTTGGCTTATGTTGTCTCCTGGTGTTTGATCCTTGGCTTGTCTGACTATTCGCTCCGGTTGTGACCTAGGCTGTGGCTGACTTCCTGATCAGTGCATGACTCTGGCTTGTCTGACTACCCGCTCCATGCTGACCTTTGCTGTGGCTGACTACCCGATCTGGTTCCTGACCATGGCCTGTCTGACTGACACTTAGTTTGTGCCTCGCTCCTGTCTGACTACCACTAGACCGATCCAGGACGCGCTCCATTACCTAGTAGCTCAGCTACCAGCTGGTCACTTGCAGGTTGCCTCCGCTTGGTGCCTTCTGATAGCCTCCGGGCAGCTAGTGCAACTTAGTCTCGCTCCTGGGCACTCGCCTCTTACGCTTACCTGTTGCCTGGTTTAGCACTTGCGGTGCTACCTACGCTCTGAGCCTCCTAGTTGCCTTCGGTAAGATAGAGTGCAGCTTGTCTCGCTCCTTACCTCAGTAGTGCACTCCTATCTGGCTGCATCTATCTAAGCACCTACTCTGCTTCCTCGAGTGGTGCTACCAGTTACGCTATTGGTATCGGTGGTCTATTCCCTCTGTGCCTCCGCTGGGTACGCTCCTGTACTAGTCTTATCGTTCCCTCCTGTTGTGGTAGAGCCAAGTCTGGTTCTGAGACTCAGTACCATAGACCTACGGTGGTTCAGTGTCAGCTCCTGGGTAGTGGACTAGATACTGTCCTCACATCTATCTCCCCTCTGACTGAGGAAGTGTTCATTATTTCTAAAAATATTCTTATTATCTATTGCTCAATAAACTGGTTTAAATTCACTTGTACTGTTTTGTGTGTTTCTTTACTGAAAGTCAGTGATATAACCTCCAAAAGCATTGTCCCACTGCACTAGTATAGCCAGAACCACACAGGCTGAGTCTAATCCTCCAGGGGAACCAGCAAAGTTCTTGTAGGAAATTTCTTGGGGTTAGGAAAAAGGCAGAAATTTGGGGTGATTTCTAGGGATGGAAATTTTCGGACTCTAATTTTCGGAAATTTTAGGACTCAGCGTGTTGGCGGTTTTCCACCAAAGATTTTTCACCCCTCCCTACTCTTTCCTGACTGTGATCAGCATAAAAATGACAGAGGGTTATGTCTGGCTGTTGTGCCACATATTGCTTTAAAGTGATAGTAATACTTCGTTTTATCTTTATTTTATTTTGTAGGCGTTAAAAAAACATGAAGAACGATATAAGTCTTATCTCTCAAACCTTTATGGTTTGAGAGATATTCACAAGCAAAGTTTCCCCCTCCTGCCCCTTTTACCTAGTGTAAGACATCTCTTCTCAGATGTGGAATGCAGTCCATAGACCAGACAGATAACAGAAGGGGACAATCTTCTTCCTATGAGAACAATGAAAACCCTGCCCCCCTTGACAAGTTTTTCAGGTTTTTCCCTTATCTTAATGGAAGATTGTCCCTCTCTGCAGTCTACCTGGGCACCTCCCTTCTGATCTGGCTGAGCAGTGTTACATCAGTAAAAGGGGCGGGAGGCGGATACTTTGTCATTGAATTACTCTTGAGCTACAACTCTGACAGTATTGCAATAACACTCTCCAAAGTCCAAGTACTATGATGATTAATTAGAGCTTATTTTATTATGAAACATTACTATCCCTTTAACCGCTGAGCTGCTGTACAAAGAATATATAAGTTCTGTCCCCCTCTTCACTGGAAGAATGGAACAATGTATCAAGCTTGTGCTTTGTGATAAAATGTATAATTCATCATATGCAGAGAATGTCAGATGTGATATTTACTCTGTATATGAGCTCTGCTGAATGTGTACAGCCAACCAGACCCAAGGACCTGATTAAATCATCTCGTGGACAGGATCTGTTGCCCATCTCTGTGATACTACATGTGCAAATTTCCAGCAGTCTGATGGAAGCAATTTCCCTTGTGAATGGTACAGGGACATTTTCACCTAAAATGAATTGAAATCATATCCTTTTAAATATCCTAGTCAGCTTTATAAACAAGAATATTTCTTAGGTGCATAAGCCACAAAACATGTGATAAAAGTGTTTTTCCTATTTATATGTAACCAGCAATGTATATCTGACCCCTGCTTATGTATATAAATGATACGTGCAGTAAATTTCATGTCTGAGATAAACAGGAGAGAAAAGTTCCTGTAAACTGAAAGAATGGTTCTGTCACAAAACAATTATCCCTGTTATTAGATCTTTAACAATTTTGATTATCAATGCAGTTAAACAGTAGCCTCTAGTCTTTTTACAATAAATGGAAATTTACCCTTGGAATAAATGGTTCTTAGTTTGTTTAAAGGGATAGTATTGTCTCATTTTCATAAAATTGAATATTGTAGTTAGTTATTAAAAACCTAAACTAAACATTGCCAGGCCTATCTCTCAAACCTTTATGGTTTGAGAGATATTAGCCACTAAACATTCCCCTTCCTCCCATTTCCCTGATGTCAGCGCTCTAGCTGACTGCTGGGGAATCCGGTCCCGGGACTGCTGGAGGCTCCTCAGCAGAGCCGAGATCAAGAGACATAAAAAGAGTTACTTCACTGGAACGGTCTACAAAGGTGCCTGGTTTGCAAACACACTTTGTAGACCGTTCCAGTTTAGTAACAATTTTTTATGTCTCTTGATCTCGCCTCTGCTGAAGAGCCTCTGACAGTCCCAGGATCAGATTCCCCTGTACTCAGCTAGAGCGCTGACATCAGGGAAAGAGGAGGGAGGGGGAAAGGTTAGTGGCTAATATCTCTCAAACCATAAAGGTTTGAGAGATAGGCCTGGAAGTGTTTAGTTTAGGTTTTTAATAACTACAATATTCAATTTTATGAAAACAAGACAATACTATCCCTTTAAATAATTGGACGTGTTTAGGAAATTATCTTAAATCAGTCATGTATTCTTATTTGCTATCTTTTCTTCTTTTTGTTTTTTGGATTTTTGCATTTGAACGGCGTTAGTTGATAATTGAACAGAACATATGACTACATTGAGAAGGTTTTCATGGCCCTTTAGAGTAATGGGTGGGACTCTTGCTATAGTTAATATCATTCAGACTGATAAAGTCCATTGGTTATTGCATAGAGGTGAGAACTAAACACAGAGCTAAACTACAGACAATTATGTATACTATGCAAATTAATTATATACCTAGACGTACCTAACTCTTGTACGAAGGACACCTACATAGGTAAGTGCTTCTATTACATACATTATGAGACACTTAGCAATTTTAGGTATAGTTCCCTTTTAACCCTTTGAGAGCAGGAGTTCATTTATGATGCACTTTAGAATCTTAGTACCAAAGGGGAAAAAATTAGTGTTAGGAGCCCTTAATATTTGACCCATTGAGTGCCAGAGGGGTGTGCAATGCTTTGCTCACCCATCTAGTACTCAAAGGGTTAAGTCAGAGGTGGGAAACTTTTGGTCCTCTAGCTGTTGAGAACTACATGTAAACTGTAGTTCTCAATGACTGAGGTCTCAAGTTGCCCATCCCTGATCTAAATATTATATACTCCTAACAAGCTTAATTTTATTATGAGCCCTCTTGATTTTTTTTTGTTTTGGCTACATTCCCTTAAGCAAAGGTGATTTATTTACCTATTATCCACTCATTCCTTGTAAACGAGGTAATAAAGATAAGTAGAAGAGGAGAGAAGTGGCTCTGGCCTTGATAAACAAACAGGGACTAAGGGAAATGGCCGCAGGAAGTCAGAACTCTACCTCTGCTTGCCATGTTTACAGAGTAAAGACAAAGGGCACTTCTGAGTATATCTACATATCTAAAAAATGTCAGAAACCATTCAAAAATCTCAGAACACACATGTTTAGATAGGGATTTTAAAGATTAGTGAGTAAAATGGCATTTATCACATAATCCCAGATGCTTTATAACCCTGTAAATACCTCACTGGCACTGGTACAGTTTTGTTTCCAGTATAAGAGAAAACGTCAGCATGCAAATGATGATGTTATATTACTAACAACCATTGTTTACTATCAAGCAGGGCTCAAAATTTCCACTCGCCACTAGCCAATGGCGAGTGAAAATTTAGCCCTGGCGAGTAGAAATTCAGCCCTGGTGGGTATGTTTTGGCTTGCAGTGGCGAGTAACTTTTCAGGTCTGGCTAGTAGCAAAGGACTTCAACTTTTAAAGGGATAGTAATACTTAAAATATACAAAAATATATGTTGTAGGGTTTATGTCCCTGAATAAAACAAGGGTGCTCCCACTGCTGAGACATATTTTATTAAAAAATTATAACAGCTCAAACTTGAAATTTTTAGGTGCAATATCACTGTCTCCTGAAAATTTACAGTGGCGCTGTTGCTACACCATCCTATGGAGATTTATGGTCTAAAGACCAGAGCAGTCCATAGGATGGTGTAGCAACAGCGCCACTGTAAATTTTCAGGCCACTTGATATTGACTCGGAAAAATTCAAGTTTGAGCTGTTATAATTTTTTAATAAAATATCTCTCAGCAGTGGGAGTACCCTTGTTTTACTCAGGGGGAGAAACCCTACAACATATATTTATTTCTATTTCAAGTATTACTATCCCTTTAAGCCCTGTATCAAGCACTGGGGGGTAACATATGATTCTGAACTAAAATAAATGCAGTAACCAATTTCTTCCAATGCACCTTAATAACACCCATTAACTAAGCTATTTACTTTGACAAATTATCTTCTTTATTCCACTCGCACCTAAGGGTGGACTTTGGGGGGAAGGTCTGTGTTTCAGGGGTTCCATTCCTCTGTGAATTTAATTTCTCACCGTATACTAACAAGGTATCATGGAAATCAGCACTAATTTGTTCCTTTTCTCTGTACATTCTATAAGAAAAATGTTCAGGACTTGATGATTAAAGTCCTAAAGATGGCAGAGAGTGTGTGATGTATGTACTA
Organism: Rhinophrynus dorsalis; assembly: GCA_037306005.1. NCBI lineage: Eukaryota > Metazoa > Chordata > Amphibia > Anura > Rhinophrynidae > Rhinophrynus > Rhinophrynus dorsalis. The sequence continues at coordinate 219,617,678 of CM074725.1, forward strand.
AAGTGTTGGTATGTAAGTATAGGTGAACATGCATGAGTTTTAATCTAAGGTATCCCTTTGAATGACAGTGGGATATGCAGCTCATTGCAAAGCAATGCATTGCACGCCCCACTGGCACTCAAAGGGTGTAAGGGCAGAAGATGAGCTGTGCCAGCAGATTCACACATCCCATCCACTGAGACTCATATGTACTATGCACAACTGGAGCAATTCCTGGGAAAACCAACTAGACCACAGGGGACAATTATATAAATGCGACCTTTAACCCACTGAATCAATGAGAGGTCTCCCAATCATCGCTGTACAATTATTGGAGACCTCTCTATCTCAAAAGGTATTTTTATGTGTCCCATAAGTTGCAGTTGTTTTTTCCAGAATTGCCCCAGTTTTAATTAGTACATTAGTCAAACCTGTTCTCAGGAACCACTAACCAGCCGGTTAGGAAGTCATTTTCTGAACCAGTTATCGGCAAGCTTCCAGAGGTTCAGGTCAGGGTGGGCGTGTCCAGATGATGTGTTTTTTTGTCATAAAGTGAGTGTGGCTGGATTGGGTGGGTGGGTTTGGGAAGAACAATATGGAGAGTGACCTCAACTGGCAGGGAAGTGGACAGATTTACAATGGACATCACTGAGCCCTAAGAATCTGCTCTGTCCCTGAAGATCCAGTACTTAAAGCGGAACTAACACCGCTAACAAAGGTTGTCTGTAATAATTCCCTATCTGGCGACTAGCTGCTTAGTAGTGCGAGTCACCAGAATTATTACCTCTTTGTGAAGAAATTTGAAGTGATCCTTGGCTGACAGGCAGGACGGAGCTCGGATATCTTGCCCTAGTGACATCCGCGTGCCTGCGCTGTCAGACCCAGACGGCTGTAGGAGGCATTGCTAGGAGCCACTCGGCTCCGGAAGGGACTGACAGCGCAGGCACGCGGACGTCACTAGGGCAAGATGTCCGCACTCCGTCCTGCCTGTCAGCCGAGGATCACTTCAAATTTCTTCACGAAGAGGTAATAATTCTGACAACTAGCGCTACTAAGCAGCTAGTCACCAGATAGGGAGTTATTACAGACAACCTTTGTTAGCGGTGTTAGTTCCGCTTTAAGTATAAAAACTGGAGTTTCCATATTGGATCCAAAGGGTACTTGGGTATGGTTATCCAAATTACATACTTTTGGGGTATTTTGGGGAAAATCTGCAATGATACCGAACCCTGGGACTATGGCCGTCCAGGGGGGCACTTGCCCCCCCTTACAATTACCCTCCCTCCATATAAACAAAGGGGCTGGATCGGCTGGCCTGGGGGTCATGTTATGGCTTTGCCCCACCCCCCTGGATACATTTCTACGGACACCCCTGCCTGAGCCTTTCACTCATCTCTGTTAATGAGAATCAATAGGAAGATGTGATCAGCGTAAGATTTTCATGTTTATAGGCTAGTGCACTGGTAATTGCAAAGCAATTTGTTTTCACATCCAAGTAAGGAATATTTTTGGAATAGAACCGAAATAAACATCATTTCCCAGAAAAACCCAAAACAAAAAACTAAATATTTTGTTAAGTCATAACTAAGTTGGCATTAAAGTACATGTTTTAGCTGAAGATAGAAGAGGTAAAAACCACATGAAAGGAAACACTGCTAGACCATAAACTGTGTTAAAATTAATAATTCACATCGAAATTCTACAGGAAATGTAAATTAATTCAGGAGCAAGCCTGAAACAGAAATACAAAGAATAACTAGATGTAAACTTAAAGGGATAGTAATGTTTCACAAAAAAGCAGCTTCAATGAATCTTCATAATATTTGGGCCATGGAGAGTGTTATTTCAATACTGTCAGAGTTGTAGTTTAAGAGTAATTGAATGATAAAGTATCCCCCTCCCGCCCTTTTTACCTAGTGTAACACTGCTCACCTCAGATGTAGAATCTGGTCCAGGGACCAGAAAGCTCACAATGAGGCACAATCTTCTTACTGTGAGTATAAGGAAATCCTGACAGGTTTTTCAGGTTTTTCCTTATGCTCACTGAAGATTGTCCCTCTCTGCGATCCATCCAGGCAGTCTTGCTGCTCTGAGGTGAGCAGTGTTACATCAGTAAAAGGGGCGGGAGGGGGATACTTTATCATTCAATTACTCTTGAACTACAACACTGACAGTAATTAAATAATGCTCTCCACTGCCCAAATACTATGAAGATTAATAGGAGCTGCTTTTATTGTGAAACATTTCTATCCCTTTAACTAATGAAATTGCTTTAAAGGATCATTAAAATGTTATTACTATACATAAACTGTGACAAACAAGTGAAGCTGATAGACTCACCTGTGTATTACAATACAATAGAAAAACTGTCTGGACACCAGCGAGGAGATGAACTAAGGTGCAATAAAGTGGTTATAAGAGGAGATAACTTCTCCACTGATATCACTTCTCCAATCCCTATATTATTCAATTTATAACACCTTAGTGCATGACCCCCCCCCAGGTGACACAGTTGCTAACAGTTTAACCCTTTAAGAACCAGAGGGGTGCTCAGCTCATTGTAATAACTGGAACAAGGCATCTCCCAGTAGCACAAGCACCTCTATTTAAAGGGATAGTAATACTTCGTTTTATCTTTATTTTATTTTGTAGGCATTAAAAAAAAATGAAGAATGATATAAGTCTTATCTCTCAAACCTTTATAGTTTAAGAGATATTCACAAGCAAAGTTTCCCCTCCCGCCCCTTTTACCCTAGTGTAAGCCATCTCTTCTCAAATGTGGAATCTGGTTGTAAGACCAGACAGATAACAGAAGGGGACAGTCTTCTTCCTATGAGAACAATGAAAGCCCTGCCCCCTTGACAAGTTGTTCAGGTTTTTCCCTTATATTAAATGAAGATTGTCCCTCTCTGCAGTCTACCTGGGCACCTCCCTTCTGCTCTGGCTGAGCAGTGTTACATCAGTAAAAGGGGCGGGAGGGGGATACTTTATCATTGAATTACTCTTGAACTGCAACTGTGACAGAATTGAAATAACACTCTCCAAAGTCAAAATACTATAATGATTAATTAGAGCTGAAACATTACTATCCCTTTAAGTTAGAAGCAAAGTGATTAACCCCTTAAGGACCAGCCAGTCGCGCACTCAGCCGGGACTTAAGGACCAAGGACCATTTTTTTTTTTCCGATTCCAATTGAGGGCTTCCCGAATGGCACGCACAAAATCCTGAAACTTTCTTTTTTACAATTTGTATTTTCAAGAGATCATCAGTACATTGTGCAGTAATGTGTTGGAGACATCTCTAACATCTAAGGGGTTCATACTTTGAGTGCTAGTGGAGTGTCGAATGCATTGCTTCCATCAACTTTGACTTCCTGTTTTCCAGTGGGGCATGAAGTTCATTGCCAAATAACTGGCAGAGGAAGGGTTAATCTATTGAGTGTCAGGGGGTTCTATTTGGCGCCCATGATGTTTAAGATAATAGTACAATTTTACCATTCTGCTATTGCATCAATAATCTCTGAAAAAACATTGTCTCTGGAAAACCTCACACTTTATCTCCTCTCGCTGCCTGCTGTTAACGTTATGAGGAAAAATAGCTAATATTTTCTTTACGTCTACAAGTCATATATGAATACAAAAAGTCAGACGTAACCTTCAGAGAGATTCAATCACCAAAAAAAAAACTCAATACTTTCATTGTGATTGAAAATATTTTGACCATTTATTGGAATGAACTCCCACGGACCATAAAGCTTCCTCTTCTGTTAGTGAGAGTCGCCCAGTGATACCTTATCAGGTTTGTCCAGACAAGGGGACGGTACCAGATAATGAGAGGTTTGGCAGGTAAAAGGGAAGTTTAGTTGAGGAGTTTTGTTCTGAGAAGTTGAGGGAGATAAGTGTGTTCCATAGGATATTTGGAGTGCACACACTCTGTGAATGGCTTAAAGCGATAGTAATGTTTCATAATAAGAGCAATTAATTTTCATAGTATTTGGGCCATGGAGAGTGTTATTTCAATACTGTCAGAGTTTTAGTTCAATAGTAATTGAATGATAAAGTATCCCCCTCCCGCCCCTTCCCCTCAGATGTGGAATCTGGTCCACAGACAAGACAAATCACAAATCATTGTGAGAACAATGAAAACTCTGCACCACTTGACAGGTTTTTCCCTTATGCTAACTGAATAAACTTGTCTTGTATACAACAGTCAGGGCTCAAAATTTCCACTCGCCACTAGCCAATGACGAGTGAAAATTTAGCCCTGTCGAGTAGAAATTCAGCCCTGGTGGGTATGTAATTGCTTGCAGTGGCGAGTAGCTTTTCAGGTCTGGCTAGTAGCAAAGGACTTCAAATTTTAAGCCCTTCAACAGTTATGGCCTTTTCTAGACAGTCAGGTCACCGACTACATATATTAGGGGTGCACTGAAATGAAAATTCTGAACCGAAAATTAAACTTCAGGATGCACTTGGCCGAAAACCGAAATCGAAAATGACTTTTTTTTTCCACCCACCTTTTTTAAATAGTTTTTGGGATAATTGTATTATATTGGAACCAGAAGTGAAACGGGAATCGGAACATGGCCTCTGACAGGGAGAATGACAGATCCAGATGTCATCCGGATGAACTGTTGCGCGATGTGCCTGAACTGCCAGAACTTTTTATGCCGGCTTGTTCACAGCTTCGGTGAAGGTACTTACTATTTCTTGCCTCCATGGGTTTTCGGACATTTTTTTTATTTTGGCTTTTTGACGAAAATGCCATTTTTGGGCAAAACATTTTGGTTTCCAAATTTCGGTGCACCCCTAATGTATATTGTACTAGGAGGAGGAGTATGTGTTGCTCCACCTCTTTTCATAGATGTATATGAGGACATAAACTTAATAAGGCTGGTACACTAAGAGGATCTAGAGCAATTCTAAGGTAAACCAACTAAGCTATAAGGGCATGCTTGGGAAAATTCTTGTCCTAAGTCCTCAAAGAAATAATGTAGCTCTGTGGATGTGAGTGTCCAAATGATGTGCGTCACATCATATTGTGGGTGGGGCTTAAATGAGTGGGTGTTGGTTAAATGGAGGAATTTACAATGAGATTTGCAGGAAAATGACTGGAATGGGGTGAAAGGGGGACTGAATAGACTGTAAAGTGAGTGGAGTTGTTATAGCTGAACTCACAAAGCCAGAGAATCATCATTTGTCCCTAGAGACCTGGTAAATCAATCTGAAAACAGGAGTCCCCAGGGCAGATCTGAAGAGTTCCCACGTCTGTTGGAGTTAATATAGAAGCATCCTTAAGCTTACATTTTGTATAAAATTGTCTTGACCATGTCTTTGAGCAAGTGCTGGTGTTCCTTGTACCTACTCGTTCTGGAGAACATCACATGACTCAGTGTTGAACTGCTGGTCTTACATCTGCTAACCCCATGACCATGCCTGGGAACTTCTTCCCCTTGATCTCCAGACAGGGCTAATGTGCTGCAAACTGGGGGGATGTAAATGATACACTTCACCTAATAAAGGGGGTATGTCTTAATCGGATGGGCAGGGCTTACCACACCTTCTGTCATAAACTGGTGGGTGGGATGTGGGTGGAAAGAGGGCAGAAAAGGGGGAAGAGAGGATGGGGAGTGGGAGGACCAGGGTGGGAAGGAAAAGAAGTGGATGGGGAGTGGGAGGACCAGGGTGGGAAGAAGAAGAAGTGGATGGGGAGTGGGAGGACCAGGGTGGGAAGGAGGAAAAGTCGGCAGAGTTTCAGGAGAAACTCACCTCCGCTGTAGAAACAGCCTCTATACCTAGTGACCTGGTAATTAAAGGGATAGTAATACTTAAAATGTAAAACAAAATATGTTGGAAGGTTTATCCCATGAGTAAAACAAGAGTACTCCCACTGCTGAAAGATGTTTTATTCCAAAGTTATTAGAGTTTAAACTTGAATCTTCTAGGTGAAGTATCACAGTGGCCTGAAATTGTACAGTGGCGCTGTTGCCACAACATCCTATGGAGATTTATGGTCAACTGACCAGAGCTGTCCATAGGATGGTGTAGCAACAGCGCCACTGTACAATTTCAGGCAACTGATATACTGCACCTAAAAAAATCAAGTTTGAGCTCTAATAACTTTAAAAAAAATCATCTTTCAGCAGTGGGATTCACCTTGTTTTACTCAAAAGGATAAACCCTACAACATATTTTGTTTTACATTTTAAGTATTATTATCCCTTTAACTCTAAAAACCGTAGTCTCTGGGTAGATCCGGAGAGTTCCCCAGGTAAGCCCCTGATTACTGTAGTGCAAGGGGAGTCAACTGTTGGACCTCCAGCTACTGGGCATTAAACTCCCATCATCCGAAGTCAGCCCATGCCTGCTAGGGCATGATGGGAATTGTAGTCCTAATAGCTCTAGGTCAAACAGTTGACTACCACTGATGTCGAAGATGCAGTCGCTTTCCCTTGCACCTTTGCTCTCATTTGTCTACGAGCCAGATTTTCTGTGTTTGGCCTTTGTCAGCGTGTGTGTAATAATGTGTTTGTGTAATCCGTACTGATTCCCGTGGGTGTTTTTTCCTTCTTTCTCTCTATGATACATTCAGAAAAGTGTGTTTACTTTAACCTATTGGCAATCAGAGGGGAAAGCAACTCATTGAACCACCAAAGGATGAGATAGCTCTTTGTTTATCCAAATCTGGTTAAATCCACTGTTAAGGGGAAATTATTATTATTACAAGTCTTAAACTTTAACCCTTTGAAGATAACGACATCCAAGGAGGCTGATGTAGTAAGAAAACACAGGAGTAATTCTGGAGCAAACCAATTGCACCACAAGGGACAAATAACAATTTCCATTTGAATTACTGAGAAAAATAATGGGATATCTATTGCTCTGAGATTATTCATTCACAAGTAATTACACCTGAAACATGAATTTTTTTGGGGGAGAGCAGTACTTCAATGGCCTCCCCTTTTTAAAGGGATAGTAATGTTTCAAAATAAAAGGAGCTCCAATTAATTCATAGTATTTGGGCCATGGAGATTGTTATTTCAATACTGTCAGAGTTGTAGTTCAAGAGTAATTGAATGATAAAGTATCCCCTCCCGCTCCTTCTACTAATGTAACACTGCTCACCTCAGAGCAGCAAGACTGTCCAGGTGGATCTCAGAGAGAAACAATCTTCAGTGAGCATAAGAAAACACCTGAAAAACCTGTCAAGTGAGGCAGGGCTTTCCTTATGTTCACAGTAAGAAGATTGTCACTTACTGTGAGCTATCTGGTCTCAAGACCTAATTCCACACCTGAGGGGAGGTGGCTTACACTAGGTAAAAGGGTCTGGAGGGGGACATTTCATCATTCCATTACTCTTGAGCTACAACTCTGACAGTATTGAAATAACACCTTCCCATACCTCCCAACATTTCAAAAGGCCAAAGAGGGACACTTTTGTTTTAGGTGGTGTTTATGGGGGTGTGGCTGGTGGGCGGGGCATTACCCAGAATTTTTAGGCTATTTCATGACCTACCGGCTCCTCTTTGTGTAACTGAATAAATTATTTAGAGCAAGACCAAAGTATTTTATTTATGCAGATTAATTTATAAACACATATATTAAAGATTAACTACACATTTATGTGAGTTTTATTGTCGTGGAGCATGTAATAAACACTACTCATACTGATCTCCTGAAAAGAGGGACAAAAGGATAGAAAAGAGGGACAGAGGGATTTGGGTCGGAAAGAGGGACTGTCCCTCCTAAAGAGGGACAATTGGGAGGTATGTCTTCCATTGTCCAAATACTATGAATTAATTGGAGCTGCTTTTATTTTGAAACATTACTATCCCTTTAAGGTGACGCTGTTGCTATTACTCCCAATGGTTGACACTTGTCACTGACGAAATCCCTCCATAGACTTCTGCCCTAAGTTGCAGGCCATGAAGTACTATGCTATAAAAATGCAAGTTTTAGATGTAATAACATTTGAATTAAGCATCAACTCGGTGGCAAGAATGCTACTGTTTTACTCAGCTGTCAAAAGTCCTAAATACACTTTCCATATTGTTCAATACTTTTAATTTACAACGGCCCTAGCCCATTTATTTTTCATGGTAGTTCCATTAAACATCATACCACGGCATGAGTCCATCAGAAAGCAGTCAGTTATATATCCATTTTTATTTTATATGTCTTGTAGTCCACTGAAAATTGTTTAAGTTTTTAATCTGATAAAAACTAGTGACCCTTACAAGTTATTCAGAACGATTGAAGCCTATTGTTATTTGTTTGAGATGTTGAAATCTAGAAGCAGACTAGATACATGAAAATGGAGATAAAATGCAAACAGTATATAGATAGTAGACGTGCGTTTGTAACAAATTTGAAATTAGCCAAAAATTAAGCTTTTCATGACAATCAGATAAAAGCAACATCACATGAATTATCAGAACAACAAAAAAGGAACTTTCCTGGTTTTCCTGAAAATTGATTTGTTTGTTCGTTCTTCGTTATTCTCACTTTCAGCGGGGAAGTGGGAAGGGACTGCGTATGTAGGGGAATAGAGAGACGTGATTGATGCACAGAGTAGCCAATACAATCCTAGCATGAAGTGGGGGGACAGTCACCTTGGTTATGGATATGACCGTTGCAACAGCCCACAAGTCTCTACTTTATCTGTGATGCATTTTATACTTTAGCCAGTTCTAATTTCCAAGTGGATGACCTCTCAATCTAATATAATCTGGATGCAGACTTTCAATTTAGCAATCAGAAGCAGAGTAGCAGTCAGGGAGATGATCTCATCTACCTTCTATGTATTAAAAAAACAACAATATTATCTTTATTTAATATGTATAGTTCTGCTTGCCTTCCTCACGAAAAAAAGGTACAAATATATGAATGCTTTGCATATTGGTGTCTCTAAAATGAAGTTCTCCCAATTAGAATTTATGTGGAGGAAAGTCGTTAGGGAGTGGGCCAATTTTTATATAATATCTTTGAATGAATCATGTTCAAATATCAGTCCAGAAAAGGAGACATGGCTCTTCCCCACTGAAAATAGTGTTGAATGAATTTCATCTGGCAATGCAAACTTTTAATGAAATTCTGACTAACCAACACAAAGGTAAACAAAGTTCGTTTTTGCCAAACAGAGTCAGGAATTTTCATACATAATTTAACAAAACAAACATTCTTCACATGCACAACTGTAATAGATAGGTACCTGAATGCTGTATAAAGGACACCTACCTAGGTAAATCAATCTATTAAACATATATAAGGACACTTATTCCAAGGTCATACTTCCGTCTTAAGACCTGAATTACGAGATTATGCAAATTATTGGTGAACATAAAATTATCATTGTTTCATCACCAAAGTGATACATTTGCCATATAAGTTTATTCAAGAAAATTATTGTTTATTAAGTTAATTCAAGAAAATACCCATTACAATTCTCCAGTCCAAATGTTATTTCTTTCGAAAAAAGATGAGAATTCCTGGTTACATCGCTATGATTTTCATGAAAGTGCTTTTGGATACATAGGGCCATATGTTCAAAGAAGTAGCGAAATAGCTTTTGTTGTTTGTAAAGATTCTTCAAAGTACAGTGTCGTTGGGCTCATTAATATTTTCAGAGAATGTTGGTTGTGATTGGAAATATGTCATTTGTCCTGACTGAAATTGTCGCATGTAACAACAAATAATGTGTTACCTAACAACAAAAATGTCTTTAAAAATGTCTTAACGAAAGACAAAAATTCTCACAGTCAGAACTTCACATTCCCTCCTCTTTTTTCTTAACGTACAAATTTTGTCTTTGACAAATTTTCTTTTCCTCTATACGACACGAGTGAATAGTTTAACTCCGCCCCTGCCCCGCCCCTTTACCCATCAATTCTGGAGTTGTGTCATACACAACAGACATTACTAGTTTTTTGTCATATACTCTATAGAAAATATGTCGTTCATGTATACAATTACTTAATTTTGTCTTTCATATGACATTTTTTTGTCGTTATCCCTTTGAACATACGGCCCCTAGAGATACTCGTGTTCTCTGCAGGCCACCAAATTCAGGAGGTTTGTCCTTGTCCTCTCAGCAGTTCCAGATTTACAGAAAAGAATATATTTAATTCTGTGGTTAGATAGTCAGAGATGAGTGAGTCTGTTGGGGTGCATAATACATAAATGAAAAAAACAAATAAAATCCTGTGCTGAGGCATACAAATGACCCAAATATGAACCCTGTATACAGCATATATTATACGATGGGAGTCCAACTTGTGGCCTGTTGGCCAAATGCAGCCTGCCTGATGCCAGAGTGCAGCCCACCTATTATTTACTAAATTACCTAGCACACATGAACTAGTAGGCCAGTAAGACCTAACCCCTGACCTGCCAGTACCGTCCAGTCCAAGAAAAGATGTCTGTTATATATCAGTATAGTCTTTGGCTTGATCTGTAGACATATCCATATTTTTGAACAGCTGACAGGCTATAATTCACCATCATTATAAAAAAAAAGCTGCCTTCGCACTTATTGCTTTCTAATCCTGTGGCCAACAACTAAAAACACTTGGACGACCCTGTATTAAACCAATATGTTAATATACATATTTTTAAAAAAATGAGGGCTTTGTTGCATAGTTTGGCCAAAGTATGTTTAAAGGGATAGTAATACTTTATTATCACTATCCCCCATATTGTAGATATTTGTAAAATAATTTAATAGTCCCCAGGTTCCTCTCTCCTCCTTCCCTGAAGTCAGCGTTGTACTGACTGCAGGGGAAGTCTGTCGTATGAGAGGCTTGCGGCTCTGCAGCTGAGATCGGGATAGCGTTAGTGGAAAAAGAATTATTTCACTGAAACGGTCTTCTACATGTGATTGGTTTATGCTTGGTTTGCAAGCACACATAGAAGACTGTTTCAGTGAAAGAATTCTTTTTCACTAACGCTATCATGGCTCTGCTGCAGAGCCGCCTGATGAAAGTCAGACCGGATATCCCTGCAGTCAGTACAACGCTGACTTCAGGGAAGGGGGGGAAGGATGGAACTTTGCCTTCGGTTATCTCTCAACACATAAAGGTTTGAGAGATGAACCTGGGGGCTATTAACTTATTTTGCAAATATCTACAATATGGGGGATAGAGATAATAAATTATTACTAACCCTTTAAGCTTACTTATCTCGCCAGGTAACTCATTTTAAACAAGTTCAAACCAATACATATTGCCATCTTTATTGCTTACAGAAATACTTTAAATTAAAAAGTCCTAACATTTTTTTTAAAACGGCCCTGTTTGAATGTCCAGATATATTGTTAGACGTATGACCAGATAGTTGGCAGCTGAAACGACAGATCCACTTCTTCAAATGAGTGTCTGTTTATGCAATGCACCTTGTGATCATTTATCATCTACCTTCCTCTGTAAGTTACTCAATAATGGAATCACTAAGCAACACTCTCACTGATGTTAACCCCAAAACACCAAAGTGAGACTGATGTAACAAGAGCAATTCTGTGTCAAACCAACTACACAGGACTGCTAATAACCACCGCTGGTTCAAATGTGACTTTTAACCCCCTGAATGCTAGAGAGGTCTCCAGTGTATCACATCAATGAGATTTTGTGGGATTCTTTTTTTTTTGCACTCTAGGCCGCTGTTGGTTTGCTTCAGAATCACTCCAATTGTACTTAGTATATCAGCCTCAATATTTACTATCAAGTACACCTTAGAGAAATGCAGGGCAACATGCAATTTGCAGGGAAGATGGAAGTTGTAGTCAGGCACATTGCCCATACCTCTCTTAGTGATAATACTGTCTCTCTATGTTTCATTTGGTTTCCCAAAGAATGTTTCCATGCTATTTAGTGCATCAACCTCTCTGTAATAACAGAGACTTTTGGGGTTGAGATCTCAATAAATGTCTGCACTGTAGAGAGCAGCTACATTTTTGTCCCCTTTAAGGTGAGAGCCCCAGGTCATATCTATCAGTCTCCCTGTGACTCAAAACAAACAGGAAGTCTTCATCAGCCGACTCCTGGGCTGGGCAGCACAGATATAAAGGTAGCAGAAGAAAGGAAACAGACAGTGAAACGTCCACTCTCTCCCTTTGATAGCAGGGATATTAACACTTTGAGTACCAAAAGTATATGCAATGCATTCAGTGTTGAATTTATATCTTCATATCCACTGACAAGGCACCCTAAGCTCCCTTAGCCCCTCCTATAGCCACACCCCCACCCCTCTCATGACTCAACCCCAGCCCCATTAAAGGAACCTCCTAAAAAGAACCCCTCTCACACTTAAAGGACAAACACATAGATGTAAACATAACTAATTCTACAGATTTAACCCTTTGAGTGCTAGAGGGGTGGGCCACTCTGGCACTCAACAGAATAAAGGATCAATAAAACCTTAATACGAGCAAACATATTTTGTAGGGCTTTTGCTACCGAATAAATAAGGCAAATGCATTGTTCCAAAGTCATAAACTGTTAAACTGTTGTTTTTTTTTACATTAACAGCGCCTTCTGGTATATACACATGTCACCTACAGTTCACCTGGTGTTCAGACAGTTATTTTATTGCACTCTATGGAAGAGGTGAGTCACTGACTGCAATTCTCCATAGAATGTGATAGTAACGGCTTCATTCCTTTGTGATCGTTTGAGCAGTTATACGTTTTGAATTAGTCAACTGTAAGTAGTGTAAATAGCAGAAAAAATGTTTTCCATTAAAAAAAGTACATTTGTTAACAAAATAAGGACCATTTGTTCTGAAGGTAAAGCTTCCCTTTAAATCGGCCTCTTAGATTGCAGTTTCAAGAACTCATGTACACTTGCACAAGTCTTGTTATTCAATGACATTCTGGCATGACAATAATGTGAAGGAGGGAGCAGGGTCTAATAAAGGAATCCAGACAGAAAAGACATGGGGCAGGTGGCGGTGGTTGTGAAAAACCCTGTGTATCTGCCAGATCATAGTTATTCCAGTTCATTACACAGTACCATGAATCAACCAGTCTAATGTCACACACTCACAAAGGAGAAGATAGCCGGGAAATGGAGAAAGCCCACCTTTCCTTAGAATCATGTTTTAACCCTTTGAGAACCAGGAGGTGTGCAAACATTACTCCACAATTCTTTGCAGACCCCTTCTGCACTCAAATGATTAAATGGTTCAGGACACAGTTTTTATGATAGTTTTTTGCAGCTAGGAATGGGTTAAAAATCCTGCAGAAAACACCCTCTTTCTCCCCCATGTGGTTGCCTGTATGTGTTTGTGCGAATGTGTGATTATGTGTAATTCTCGTGCACGCATGCCTGTTTGCTTGTGCACGTGTGTGGTTAAGTGTGTAAATATTTGCATGCATGGTTTGCGCATGTGCAGTCGTGTATGTGCATGTTTATGAGCATGCATGGTTTCATGTGTGCATTTGTGCAAATGTGTGATTACATGGATGTATTTATGAGCATAAGTCGATGATGACGTTTGCGTACGTGCGTCAATGTCCTAAGGTGAAGCCCATTGAAATCTATGGGCTTCACCTTCCAGCATATAAACTTGCCTGCATTTTACTTCCTGCTGAAACGTCCACAGATATGAGAAACAGCAATTCTATTTGCAGGAGACACAGAGGCAAACCTGGGAACTTGCAAAATGACCAGACACTGAGATCTTTAAAAAATTAACACTTAGCTCTCACCATAACATAGATTATAAGTGATATGTCCCTCCCTGCTTGCTGTAACCCAGAGGCGATCCAATCAGTCAGCAACATATCTTGTAACTCTCTGGATCTGCCCAGGGGTGGGGTGTTTCTTATGAAACTCTGCCCACTTATGCTCCTTCTCACCCTGTTCTTCCCATTTCCCACCCACTTTTCCTTCTTCACCTACCATGTTATTCCCACTTCCCGCCTACTTTATGACATATTGTATTAAGCCCCACCCCAGCATTGATTAAGCCCCTAACCCTTTGTGACACAAATAGTGTCATGTATATCTCCCAGTGGTACCACGAGTCCCCTCTGCGGACTCTAGAAGAAAACAGTTCCCAGATGTGGTTATCAATGAAACTATACTTTGCAATAACCTAGAGATCTCACTGTAACCGTGTACATATGAAAAATACATGTTGCAGGGCTGAGTTGATTTCAGTGCAGTCCTGAAATATGCCTATTTCCTATGTGTCCCCGGTTAAAGGTGAGGTCTGGTCACCCTATATTTAAATACACACAAGACAAGCAGGAATTTTCCCCCGCCTTTTTATGCAGAAATGGCATCAATGTAGTCACTTAAGAAGCAGTTCATTAGCATACCTCCCAAGTGTCCCTCTTTAGGAGGCACAGTCCCTCTTTCAGACCCAAATCCCTCTGTCCCTCTTTCCCACAGTGCTGTCCCTCTTTTTAGGAGATCAGACTGTGTGGTGTGTATATAAATGTATCTACCAGCAATAGAACTCAAATTAATGTTTGTTTAATCTTCACTATATGTGTTTATAAATTAGTCTGTGTACATAGAATACTTTGGTATTGTTCTAATTTACTCTAAATTATTTATTCAGTTGCACAAAGTGGTGTCAGTAGGTCTTGAAATCACCTGAAAAGTCTTTGTAATTATCCAACCACCAACCACAACCCCAGCAACACCCCCTAAAACAAAAGTGTCCCTCTATGGCCATTTTAGCTGCTGGGAGGTATGAATTAGTATAGATCATGTAGTAGGCCTCAACGCTCTCCCCCCTGAGAATTTGGTCTTTCCCCTTGAGACCCAGAGATTTTGTTCAGACTCTGAGAGCTCCCAGGTATGTAGAGAGGGTGAAGTTGGGGCAAAGACTTTGGTAGATGGCAGCCCATTGGATCAGCATTATCCTGAAACCTCTTACTAGTAGGCCAGATTCCTGTCTTGGTTGTAGGGTTGCCACCTTTTCTTCAAAAAAATACCGGCCATGGCATTCCCTCCATAGACTTAACATTGGACAGAAGTCAATTTTTTTCCGGCCTGCCGGTAAAATACCGTCTGGGTGGCAACCCTACTTGGCTGGAAGCCTCTAAAATCCATACACATGGCTGCTGCCATCCAGTGACATAAGGATAGCTTTGCTGAGATCCTTCCCTTGCCTTCATTAACCCTTTGAGCATCAGAAAGGTGTCCAAAAACTGCAAGGGTCTATGTCAGCAGGGCTGGACTTCCCAATAGGCAGAGTAGGCAAGTACCTAGAGCTCCAAATTTTCAAGGGAGCCACAGATGTGCTGGCCACACCCACATTCTGAATTGTGGGTGTGGACAGATACATCTCAGTTTCTCTGCACCAGTTTTTTTCATCCCATCACATTTAACCCTTTGGAAGCTTGGGGATCTACAATGCCCCAGAGATCTCTCTAACAACCAAGGGTTAAAGCTTTTTTTCATTTTTGCTTGTTATGGGTCAAAAGTATTTTCTACGCGAGGAAACAGTGGATGGGACTGGGGGCAGAATCATGGGAGGAGTGGGGATGTGGTCATGGGTGGAGCAAAAGACACCTAGAGTTCCTTGACTAGGGGAGCCTGGGATGTCAATCCGACCATGTATTCAAATTTGTTCCAAACTATGGGTGGGGCACCGTGGTTCTAGATATGCACTGGTGGATATGCACTGGTATGCACTGGTGGGTGGCCCGGCCTCAGATTTCACCCCAGGGCCAAATAGGTTCAAGATATGCCCCAGTGGGTAGCCCAGCTTCAGATTTGCTCCAGGGCCTAAATAGTCCTAGTTATACCCCTTAGTATTTCCAGATATGTAACAGAAGCTAATGGGGTGAATCCTTGAATCTTCCATCACAACTCATTTTCCAAACTTATAAATTAACTAGAAACTCCTGCACCTGCACATTTGGGTATGTTTGTATTAATGTTTAGGGCAGGGATATCCAAGAGCCATTTGTGGCCTTAGGACATGGTCTATTTGGGCCTTCATGTAAAATTAATAAAATGATAAAAAATGTGCCCTGCAGAACATTATAAGCCTTACCTGGTCTTTAACAATAAAACAGACATCCAGTGCTGAGAGTTTCCTTTTGCAATGAAGCGTAGTAAATGCATAGTCAAAACAGCACCTTTAACATGTTGCTGACTGCTTTTAACCCTTCAGGTGTCAGAGAGGTATCCAACTCATTGCAGTGTAGTGAATTGGATACATCTCTGGTGATCAAAGGGTTAAATTGTCGCTGTTTAAGCTGTTTTCCTCTAGTTAGGTTAGGATGCTTAGGATAGGGTAGTTTTAGTGTAGTTAGGATATGATAGTTAGGTTAGGGTAGTTAAGGTAGGGTACTTTGGTTAGGGTATGGTTAGAGTAGGTTATGGTAATTAGGTTAGAGTACTTTGGATAGGGTAGGGTAGGTTAGGGGGTAGTAAGCTTATGTTAGTTAAGGTAGGGTAGGGGGTAATAGGTTTATGGTAGTTAGAGAAGGGTAGGTTAGGGTGGTTAGGTTAGGGAAGTTAGGGTAGGTTAGGTTGGGGTAGTTTGGTAGTACAGTTGTAAGGGGTTTGAGAGGTGTTTTTGGTTTAGGTTATTTTTTGGGGGTACTTAGGCTGGGGTAGGTATGTTATAAAGATAAATACATTTGTAAAATATATTACAACATCACTTTAATCCTAACTTTTCTACCTGCTGCCATTGAAAGTTATTGGACACATATTGAACTTACAAGATCTGCTTGTCATCATTACCTATCCCCACATAATGAGGGGACGGGGGTTAGCTCTCTACTTGTTATAGGACTGCAAATCCCATCATCTGGGATAATGCAAGTTGTAATCCAACAGAAACTCGAGAGCACAGGTTGCCCAGTCTGGACCTAGTGGATGTGTAATGGAAGCAGTACACTTTTATACCTTAAGCTATTTCACTCTCCCCTGCCCTGTATTGAAAAAAACTCTCACTTACCTAGCGCCCATACTCAGCCGTAAGAAGTAGAGTCCTGTAATTTGCCCAGTAACAACAGTAATCCCTTCTGTATCATGCTGAGAGGCAGATAATCCTGTATTATGAACAAAGTCTGGTCAAGTAAACGGAGCCCAGTAACAGAGGCACAGTTTACACCTTAATAAAATCAGTGTATTTGTTTTGACAAAGAGGATCAACCTCCAATCCCTTCACACACACATACACACACAAACATACATGCACACACAGACACACATACACGTACAGTTGCACACACACACACATATATTCTCATATACACATAAATACATACACACACATATATATATATATATATATATATATATATACATACACACACACTCACACACATCATACATAAACACGAACACACATGGGAACAGACTGTAAAAAGACTGGCACTGACTGCATTATGAAGCCCCAAAATATCTGCTGCCAAGTCTTTAGCCCCCTCAGCTGTCAGCAGACTGTAAAGCATCCCCAAAGTCTGTGACTCACAGCAGCAAACTTTATGTGTTGTATGTGCAGCTATCATAGGCCCTTAGTGCCATGTGTTGAAGCCCTTCACTAGGGTCTATGGAGGCAAGGTGTCTGCCCAAGGACACTGAATTAAAACACTACAATCAAAAGCACTTCTTTCTTCCACCCACTGACCTGCAGTGCATGTGGCACCCCATAGCACTTGCTGTTTTATGTGTCTATATATCTATTTCCTATTGTACAGCGCTGTGGAATAAAATGGCGCAATATAAATAAAGTATAATACGAAGTCTTCAAAGACTTAATACTCAGGACCTTTCAAATGGGACCAGTCAGGAAGTTCTTGGGGTCCCTGATCAGGCCGCCCTTAAGATCCTCCACTGATCTGCTGGTCGGGGGGTAACTAGAACTTATTGGGTCCTGGTGATAAATCTGAGGATGCCCCCCACACACACACACACACATATACACACACACATATACATACACACACAAACACACATACATACACACACACACATACATACACACATAATCATACACACACACACACACACACACACACATATATACACATACCTCCCAACATTTCAAATTGCCAAAGAGGGACACTTGTGTTTTAGGGGGTGTTACTGAGGGTGTGGCTGGTGGGCGGGGCATTAACAAGAATTTTCAGCTATTTCATGACCTATTGACACCTCCTTATGTTACCTAATAAATGACTTTTAACAAGACCAAAGTATTTTATTTACACAGACTACTTTCTAAACACATAGACTGACACTTAAACAAACAATAATGTGAGTTTTATTACTGTGGAGCAATGTGATACACTTATATACACACCACACAGTCTGATGTCCTAAAAAGAGAGACATTAAGGTGGGAAAGAGGGACAGTGGGATTTGGGTCTAAAAGAGGGACACTTGGGAGGTATGTATACACACACACATATACATACACACACAAACACACATACATACACACACACACACATACATACACACATAATCATAAACACACACATACATAAACATACACACACACAAACATACACACAAACACACATACACACATACATACAAACACACACATTCTGGAGCTTTGAAAAAGTTTGAAAAATGCGTGCCAACACAGACCTTCTGTAAAGTTCCAGAGCAATTTTAAATAATGCCCCAACACAGTCCCAAGGTACAATTCACCACCAGAAGATCTCAGGATGCCTTCATGTGATGGGGAAATTCAGAGAACAAAAACAACTTGTTTGCAGATGCCCGGAAGCTGCAGCCTGATTCATCACTTGTATGCTGACACTGAACTATTTTAGTGCTTTATAATGCATTGAACACCTCTCTGCTCCTCAAAGGAACAGACAGACTCTAGTCACTACAATTCTTTCCATACTGGCTGGTAGGAGCCACTAGTGTTGATGTCGCCAGTTACCATCCATGACAAAAACTGTATATGCTGGACCCCCACAGTACCAACACCCTATACACACCCTGCAGTAATTTCCCTGCCACCGGGGATCACCATATAGTTCTGGCAGTTCTGTAAAGCTGACAGCAGGAGAATCGAGTCGTACAACTCGAGGAGGCTCTACAGCAGAGCCGAGATTGCGTTATCTATAAAGAATTCATTCATTGCAAAGATTTACAAAGATTTGCCTGGTTTGCAAGCACACTTTGCAGACATTTCCAATGAATGAATGAATGACTTCTTTATAGATAACGCAATCTCGGCTCTGCTGCAGAGCCGCCTGCTGGTCCCCTGACCGGGATCTCCTGCTGTCAGCTAGACTCTGATGTCAGGAGAAAGGGAGAGAGGGGCGAACTTTGAATTCCTATACCACTCAAACCATAATCGTTTGAGAGATTGAGTTTGGAGCATACTGATTTTTTTTAAAGGCTACAAAACTGGATATCTTTTTTTGGTATATTACTATCCCTTTAATGCCACCTTAGTATACAATAGCTATATAAATTGCTGTATTGCATGGCTTATATTGTTTGTGTAATCCTCTCGTTTACAAAGTAAGGGGCATAGTTCAAAAGGAAGACAATAGACAGCCTTAAAAAGCAAAGGCCTGGAAGTTTATGTGAACTTCCAAGGTAGTAACAGAACATCCTTCTTTCTTCCTTTGAAAATCAAGGAGTTGCTTTATCGCTTCCTCACCGAGATTAACTGGTGCTTCCTGAGGGGTATTTCGAGGTAGAAAAAAAGCTAAGGTGCTGAAAAAAAGGGGATCTGAAAACTCCAATCTGTCAAGAGCCATTTTTTCGAAGAAAGGAAAAAAAACACTAAGAAGTGAACGTATTTAACAGGAGTTATTTCCTGCACTTTAAGGAGGAATGTCACAATGGGCCGTATCAAGAAAGGAAAAGAGGAATGAGTCCAGAGCAATCCAGCTGCACCAGAGGTGGCTAAATGAAATGGCGTTTTTAACCCCTTAAATGCTAGAGAGGTCTCCAACGCATTGTGAAGCAATGTGCTGGAGATCTCTCTAGCATTCAAGGGGTTAAAAGCACCATTTAGATCAACTAGCATTTAACTTTGTGTATCTGTAGTGCAGTGGGATTCTGGAGCAAATTAAATGCAAATATTATACAAATAAAAAAAGTCCCATTGATTTAATTCCTATCGATTTAAAAGGACTTTAAGATCCTTGACTGCAAGAAAGGTCTTAATTTGTAATGGCTATCATGTTCATTGAAACAGACATGACATTTTGTTGCAGGATTCCAGGACTCCAAAGTCCTCCCACTAGGAACCAAATTGTGATGATTACAGGAGCGCTCGCTGGTCAGTGTCAATCATTCAGCAATCGAATCCAGGCGAGGTGATGTTAAAAAACATATTTACTGAGAATTGTATAAAACAGCAACAAATTCAGGCATAGAGGGAGCGGGACATAATAGCACATTGATGTATAGAGTTACATGCCAAACATCTAACGCATTTCGCACTAAACAGCACTTAATCATAGACAGTCTATGATTAAACTCTGTTTAACGCAAAAAGATGTTTGGCATGTAACTCCATACATCTATGTGCTATTATAATTATAATAAAAACCCTCTACTTACCATACCATTGCCAGAAAATCCTAATAGCCTCTATGAATTTTGTCTTTGTGCCTTTCTTTCAAGAGGTAATAAGCTCTGGACTTCATATAGATGGGGGCAGACATGACAGTTGCTAGCAGGACCACAGGACACAAACTCCACCCATTGCACATAGTAATCTTAAAGGGATAGTAATGTCAGAAAAAAAGTATTAACTATATGGTAGATACAATTAAAAGAGAGTACTTGTACTTATTTGTATCTCTCACACCGTTATGGTTTGAGAGATATAGGAAAATAAAGTTCTGTGGTCCCTCCCCTTTTTGCTTGACGAGCTGTAAAGCTGTCAGAAGCAGATTCTGGTCGCTTGACCAGATGCGGCTCTTCAGCAGCGCCGATATAACGATATTTAAAGACAAATATTTCATTTAGAACGGTCTACAAAGTGTGCCTGGCTTGCAAGCACACTTTTTGGACCGTTCCAATGACATACTTGTCTTTAAATATCGTTATATCGGTGCTGTTGAACAGCCTCTGTCTGGTCAAATGACAGGAATCTGCAGCTGTCAGCTAGATGGCAGACTTGAGTTAAACAGCCAGGAAAAGGTAACTTTAGCAAGCTATATCTCTCAAACCATAAAGGTTTGAGAGATAAGACTTACATCAATGTTAACCTTTTTTTAATGTCTACAATATTAAATCAACTTAAAATTAACCATTACTATCCCTTTAAAGCTGAACTATCACCCCACATAAAGTTCCCCCTTAGAATTACCAATCTGGTGACTAGCTGAAAAATAGTACTATTCATCAGAATAATTACCTCCTTATAGAGAATTCCTAATGTTGCCGAGACTGACGGCCAGGCAACAGCGCAGACATCTTTGCTTAGAGACGTCTGCGTGTCAGTCCCGGCCTCCTCTAGGTGGCGTTGCTTGGTTCCTACAGGTACCAGAAGGAACTGACGGTGCAGATGCACAGATTCTTCTAAAGTGCTGTTGCCTTGCCCTCAGTAGGATTTCTCTATAAGGTGGTAATGATTCTGGCAAACAGTACTACTGTTCATCTAGTCACCAGCTGGGTAATTATTGGGGGAAGCTTTATTTGGGGTGTTAGTTCCCCTTTAACCCTTTAACCTCTTAGCGTCCAGTGACGTACCAGGACCGTCACGCTGGTCCGGCACTTAAGGACCAGTGACGGTCCTGGTACGTCACGTACTATTACTCACCGCGCTCCTGCAGGAGTGCGGTGAGTAATACTGGGGACTGAATTTGATCGCTCCAAGAACGGAGCTATCTCTTTCAGTCCCTCGGTTTGGCGTGCCGCCCCACGTGATCAGTCACGTGGGGCGGCACGCCGAAATTCTCTATCGGGTCCTTAAAAGACCACACACCCCGCGACCGCTGGTCGTTAAGGGGTTAAAGACCAGAGCAGAGTGCAACACATCGCTTCGCCAAGTCATCGTCTCCCCTTTAATCCTCATAGGACTATGTGGGCTAATGTACTTCAGATGGACAAAAACTACCATCCGCTGTCATGTCTACCTTCATGGACATAATAATCCTGGACTGATTGAGTATTTATCTCTTGAACAGAGGCACATGGGCAGAATTCATAGGTGCCATTAGGATTTTATGTCCTTAGCAAGGTAAGTGTCAGGTTATAATTAGGACGTTCTACTTGTCCTTTAACCCTATGAGTGCCAGAGGGGTACATTGCGTACCCCTCTGGCACTCAAAGGGTTAAATATTAACCTTTAAATCAACAGAAATGTGTTTTCTTCCCCCAGTATGATTCAGCTGGATTTCTACAGAATAGCTCATCTTTTTTTGCTCTGTGTATACAGCCATAAAGTGTGTTCTTGAGGAGATCTGCTGCGGTGTTATCTCTGACCTGCAGCTTAGCCCTTGTGTCTTAGCTGCCAAAATGCTCCTATTCAACCTTCTGCTGAGTTCATCAGGGCTCCACGTGTCAGAATTCTAACAGGAAAAGCAGGACAGACAGTCACTCTATTCAAACTGCCTGGGGACACCGTGACAAGTAAAAATCCCCCTTCTAGACTGTCCGTATCAACCTATGACAGGTCACAGCACATAGCCCATTTAGAACCGCAAAGTCGTGCCCCACCCTTCCCCCTTTGTCAACGCTGTCACTTAAACAGAACGAGAAGCCTTATCAAAAAACCTGAAGTGAGTTCGACAATTAAGATGAATTGCAAAAATCCTGCTCGCGCTTCACAATGAACAATAACTTGGCAGCGAGTCCCACGCAAGTGCTGGGTGGTATTGGGAGAACTTTATCCCTGCTTAGCAGCGCATTAGCATATGTAGTAGGCTGCCAGTCATAATTCCACAGATATAAGAATTATTCATTTTATTTATGTATTACTATTTGCCCCTTGGATTCTAGAGGGGTTTCCAGTGCATTGCAAAGATGTATTTAGCATCCAGATGGTTAGTCATTTAGGTGGGATGTATTAAAGTGATAGTAATGTTTCACAATAAAAGCAGCTCCAATTAATCTTCATAGTATTTGGGTCATGGAGAGTGTTATTTCAATACTGTCAGAGGTGTAGTTCAAGAGTAATTGAATGATAAAGTATCCCCTCCCACCCCTTTTACCTAGTGTAAGCCACCTCCCCTCAGATGTGGAATCTGGTCTCTTGACCGGACAGGTCACAGCAAGGGACAATCTTCCTATTGTGAACATGAGGAATCTGGTCTCTTGACAGGACAGGTCACAGCAAGGGACAATCTTCCTATTGTGAACATAAGGAAAACCCTGCCCCCCTTGACAGGTTTTTCAGGTTTTCCTTATGATCACTGAAGATTGTCCCTCTCTGCTATCCATCCAGGCATCTTGCTGCTCTGAGGTGAGCAGTGTTACATCAGTAAAAGGGGCAGGAGGAGGATATTTTATCATTCAATTACTCTTGAACTACAACTCTGACAGTATTGAAATAACACTCTCCATGGCCCAAATACTATGAAGATTAATTGGAGCTCCTTTTATTTTGAAACATTACTATTCCTTAAAAAGGATAAAAATAATGCAAATAATATAATTAATAGTTCGCTTACCGTCCAACAAGTCCCTTCTTTTGTCTAAGTAAATCTCAAAGTATGACACCTGCCAACAAAAAAAATGCATTTCAGTTATGGGTCTGTAATAACATAAATGTGTGACGTTTATAGCATCCAAGTGGTTAAACATGAGGAAGAAATAATTATTGCACATAATCACCATACTTTCAGCTGTAAGCAAACCAAAATCAGCAAGTTCATTTCTGTTTTTACACCCTGGCATTCAAAGGGTTAAATATCATTCCTCAGCGAGAGCCTACATGGACAATTACCAGACTTTCTCACTGTATAGTTTAACCTTAAAGGGTTAGTAATGTTTCACAATAAAAGCAGCAACAATTAATCTTCATAGCATTTGGGCCATGGAGAGTGTTATTTCAATACTGTCAGAGTTGTAGTTCAAGAGTAATTGAATGATAAAGTATCTCCCTCCCGCCCCTTTTACCTAGTCTAAGCTACTTCCCCTCAGATGTGAAATCTGGTCTCTTGACCAGACAGGTCACAGCAAGGGACAGTCTTCTTATTGTGAACATAAGGAAAACCCTGCCCCCTTTGACAGGTTTTTCAGGTGTTTCCATATGATCACTGAAGATTGCCCCTCTCTGCGATCCATCAGGACAGTCTTGCTGCTCTGAGATGAGCAGTGTTACATCAGTAAAAGGGGCAGGAGGAGGATACTTTATCATTCAATTACTCTTGAACTACAACTCTGACAGAATTGAAATAACACTGTCCAAGGCCCAAATACTATGATGATTAATTAGAGCTGATTTTATTATGAAACATACTATCCTTTTACCCCTACATTATCTCCCCCTCTCACTGACACTGATCCCAATACTGACTTCTACTAGCACTAAAGGGTCAGCGAGTGGGGAAGGTAATGTAGGGCTAAGACAGGGAGGCCATGAATGGTATGCCTTAATTACATACCTCCCAACATTTCAAATTGTCAAAGAGGGACACTTTTGTTTTAGGGGGTGTTGGTGGGGGCGGGGCTGGTGGGTGGGGCATTACCAGGGATTTTTAGGCTATTTCATGACCTATTTGTACCTCCTTGTGTAACCTAATAAATGACTTATAACAAAACCAAAGTGTTTTATTTACACAGACTAATTTATAAACACATATAGTGACATTTAAACAAGCAATAATGCAAGTTATATTGCTGTAGAACAATATGATACACTTATCTACACACCACACAATCTGATCTCCTAAAAATAGGGACATCAGAGTGGGAAAGAGGGACAGAGGGATTTGGGTCTAAAAGAGGGACTGTCCCTCCTAAAGAGGGACACTTGGGAAGTATGTAATTAGTATAACCTAAAAGTCTAAATCACTAAAAACGTACTTCTTCTCATACTAATTACTCTCAGTTTTAGATAAATGTTGAAATTGCAGTCCATCCACAGCTGGAGAGTCACAGGTTGCCCATACATGATCATACCTGGTAACTCTGTCTTCTATAGTCCCCTGATGGACTCCTGTGGTGCCGCTGGGGGATATAAATGATGCAAAATTTGCACCAAAAAGAGGTGGGCTTACTCACAATTGAGGACAGGGCTTAGCAAACGTGTCCCAAAAGTGGGAGGAGGAAGTGGGTGGGAAATGGGAGGAACAGGGTGGGAAGGAGCAGAAGTGGGCAGAGTTTCTTATGAAACATCCCCACGGCCGAAGAATCGTTGTCTGTCTCAGGAGACCTGGTAATCAGCTGCAAAAACTGGAGTCTCCGGGGAAGATCCAGAGAGTTCCTAGGCACGCACATGATCTATGGCCATTTAACCCTTAAAGGACTAGAGGGGTGTGCAATGCATTACTTCCAGGGGTGTAACTTGATCCTGCTGTGCCTCATTGCAAAATCTGAGGCTGGGCCCCTCTCCCTTTTGTATGACACACACACACACACACAGAGACATACACACACAGACACACACACAGAGACACACACACAAACACACACAGAGGCACACTCTGTCACACTGACACATACACACACACAGACACACTCTGTCAAACTGACACACACAGACACATACACACATAGACACACACAGACACATACACACACACAGAGTCATACTCAGATATACACACACTCTCACAAACATACACACTCAGACACATACACACACAAAGTCATACTCAGATATACACACACTCTCACACACAGACACACTCTGTCACACTGACACATACACCCAGACACACTCTGTCACACTGACACACACAGACACATACACGTATAGACACACACAGACACACTCAGACACATTCACACACACAGAGTCATACTCAGATATACACACACTCTCACACACAGACACACACAGATATACACACACAGACACACTCTGTCACACTGACACATACACACACACACAGGCACATTCTGTCACACTGACACAGACACACACAGATATACACACACACAGACACACTCTGTCACACTGACACACACACACACACACAGACACAGATACATACATGCATAGACACTCAGACACATACACACACAGAGTCATACTCAGATACACACACACACACACACTCTCACACAGAAAAGGATAAACACAAATACATACATAGACACACACATAGACAGGCACACACACTTCCCTCTTTCTGCTACGAATGCTTCCAGCTACTATACTACCCAGCACCCTGCTTGCATTCACTTGATATGACCATACCTGGGAAATTCTGAAATGAGCTCACCCTGAGATATTTGAAATATTAACCCTTAACGCCACAAGAAAGCAGATTCTATGTGTTATGTCAATGTTTGCTCTAAACCAGAGATAATCTAATCAATTTTTAAGGAACCTTACACATGCAACAGTTCTGAGATATAACTTCTTATACAGTCATAAGGCAAGCAGGACTTGTCCTCCTGCCTTTCTGGTAGAAATGTCATGGATTTGGACAATAAATAAGCAGTAAATTGGTGTAAATCATATAGGAGGACACACTGGATTTGCTCACCCTGAGAATTTGGCCCTTCACCCTGAGACCCTGACATTTGGTTCCAAACCCTGAGTCTCAGGGTCAGACCCTGAGAGTTCCCAGGTATGGATATGAGTATATACATTTAGGACTCTCTTAGGCTGAGTGGGACCCGTCCTTGGTATGTTAGTTTTCATGATAAAAACAGCAAACTTGGTGTGTTGTGTAACCAGGGCATCTTCACTCCCCCTAACCATCTGACCACAGGATTAAATTGGTTCCATGCTGAGAAAATGGGACTGTTGGGAATCCAAGGTTAGGCCTCACGGGACTGGAAGCCACCAGCAAATGGAAGTTAGGCCCATGAATTAAAATGATCCTAAGCATTTCCCCCTCCTGGGCTTGCCTCCAAAACCCCAACAGTTTGTTTGTAGCCCCTTATCGACCAGCCTATAGTCGCGGCGACGTGACTTAAGGACCGCAGAGCATTTTTTTTTCCTTTTCCGGTTCCGGACTCCCTGAACGGCGTGCATCCGCGGGGGGAGCCCGGAACTCCATGACAGTCATAGTACGTCATGGGTCGTTCAGTCAGATCGACCCTTGATGTACTATGACCGTCAAGGGTCGCTAAGGGGTTAACTAAAATATGTTGTTGTTGTTGTTGTTGTTGATAAGCTTTAAAGATCTGCACTTATTTTAAATGACAGCTTTCAAGCCTAATACATTATGAAGAGCATGTAATCAGACACCAGTAAGAGATGGACAACCTGAATGTAATCTCTTGACTGATAAGAGGTGAAGCTCTTGTCTCTTTGTGGAGTAACGAAGAGCTGATCATGCTGATCTAATAAGAACAACTGAAGCTGATTTGGAGCAAAGCAACTGCACCACAGGGGACACAAATTCCACAGAATTCATACTGATCCATTTGAGGTTTGAATGAATGAATGCATTAATACGTTTATTTGTACAGCACCTCAAGTGTATGCAGCGCTTTACAACTGAAGAGTTTAGACAATACTGGGTTACAAGTGCTTTGCAAAATGAATCACTTGCAGCGGGGTCCCTGCACAACAGCTTACACATGGAGGCCCCCCTTTACTTCTATGTCTGTATTTCTAATAAGAGTGGACATTGCCATCTGATTTTGTTTATATGTGACAGCTATCCTGTATGGGTATCCTACTGATATGTTGCCCTCTATTTGGTGACCATGAAAAGGGCAAGATAATAATGTCACCTGCATCAAAAGGGCGACATTCTGATGTTGCACACATAAGAGCATTTTATTTATTTATGTTACACCTGTCCTGACCAGAACTCTAGCATTGCATTCCGCAACTGACCCTTATGTCCGCTGTATGAAGTGGTGGCACTACAATGTAAGCTGAATAAATGGCTGCTTTCGGTCGGCAATTGGTCAAAAGCCTCGCAGTGCATATACAGGGTTTACTATTGAAATGTTACCCCCTATTTTGCGATCATGACAAGGGCGAGATCATAATGTCGCCTGCATCAAAAAGTTGACATTCTGATGTTGCACGCTTAAGGGTCAACCTGCACGGCCATGTAGGCGATCTGTGAGCATAAGGGTCGCGCAAATCTGAAGAGCTTCATTTTACAATAATATAATACAATTTGTCCTATACCCCCCATTAAATATAATGGGTTAACAATGCTAGCAGTGTTCTGCATACCCTCCATCTGTGGAGAAAGTGGTATACGAGCCACTTCTCCTTGCTGTGCCTTAAGATGCCCTTTTCCATCTGAGCATTCACTTGCCAGGGCTTGTGAGAGGAAGAAGGCATCTTAAGGACAGCATGGAGAAGTGGCTCGGTCATCTCTTTCTCTGCAGAAGGAGGGTATGCAGAAAACTACTAACAATGTTAACCCTTTATATTTAATGGGGGCAATATAGGACAAATTGTATTATTTTACTGTAAAATACAGTTCTCCAAATGTGCGCGACCCTTATGCTCACAGACCACCTACATGGCCGTGCAGGGCGACCCTTAAGCGTGCGACATCAGAATGTCACCTTTTTTGATGCAGGTAACATTATGATCTTGCCCTTGTCATGATCGCAAAATAGGGGGTGACATTTTAATAGTAAACCCTGTATCTGCACTGCGAGGCCTTTGACCAATTGGCGGCCGAAATCAGCTACTTATTCAGCTTACATTGCAGTGCCACCACTTCGTACAGCGTACATAAGGGTCAGTTGCGGAATGCAATGCTAGAGTTCTGGTCAGGACAGGTGTAACATAAATAAATCAGTAAATGATAAGAGCCTTGGATGTACAAAGTCTGTGCCTTCTAGCTTGTTGAAGTTATGTTCAGGAGGTTTAATTTTAACCCCTTGAATGCTAGAGAGCTCACCAACACATTGCAAGGTGATATGTTGCTCTCCTCTCTGGTTCTTACAGAGTTAAAGAACATATCCTAATAATAAACCCTGACTTATCTTATTGAATATCTCTCACCATAAGATAAGTTTAGCTAATTTTTACCGTTTGACTGCCAGAGGGGTACGCAATGCATTGCATTGCAATCATACCTGGGTCTCTCCAGATTTACCCCGGAGACTATTGTTTTGACACTGCATTACGAGGTCTGGGGGCAGAGGCTGATTCCTCCAGATGGGAGGAGTTTACATTGAAACTCTGCCCTCTCCTTCTCTTTCCCCATGTGTTCCTCCTTCCCCCAGCCTTCTTTTATTATCTGTGTCACACTTTTGAGCCCTGTCCACCCAACTCGCGTCAAGACCCACCCCTTTTTGACACGATTTGCACCATTTTTCACACACCCTTCTGCACCAGAGGACTCCCCTCCAGGGAGAGAACAATTTAAAGTTCCCAGGTATGTTTGCAATGCATTGAGTACCCCTCTGGCACTCCGAGGGTTAAAGGAGATTCAAAACTGCAGTTATGTTGTGCAAGTCCTTTTAAGACACTAACCTTTGTTTGTTGGCACTTTATGCTAATTAGATTCTGTGCTTTGGCCAACAGGACCACACACTGTGCTACGAATGATTCTAGGCGGAGCCCACATACTGGGGGCATGTGTGATAGAGCAACGAGCGATAAGTCTGACCAAAGACAGAAAGATTTATCATGAAGTGCCAAATGGTATAATCCGCAAATACAGGTGAATTTCTCAAATTCTATATATTGTTCCTAGTACTGGAGGGGTTAAAAGCACCAAACTGATCAATATAATTTGTATCCAACCTCCTCTCGTTCTTAGTATATCAGCCTCATTGATTTTTAGAAATTATTGTTATTATATTTTAACCCTTTGACTGCCAGAGGAGTGTACAAAGCAATGCATTGCATATTCCTCCAGTACTCAAAGGGTTAATGGTGTACAGATCACTACTGAGACCACATAGCTCTATTTCATTCCTAAAAAAAATGTAAAACCCCTTTGCGTGGCAGAGGGGTGCACAATGCATTGCAAAGCCATACATTGCTCACCCTCCAGCACACAAAGGGTTAGGCCTTATTCATCAAAAGAAATAAGTACAAATCTGGAATAAGCCAAAGGCATCACGAGGGGGAATGATAATTCTGCACATTCCCGTCAATTTAAAAAAAAAAAAAAAAAAAAAAAAAAAGCAGCTTTTAACCCTTTGTATTCTGGAGAAGCTTCCATCAGGAAACCCCCCTGGCATTCAAGGAGTTAAAAGACCAATTTAAATCGTTGGGAATTTTCTGTCCCCATTCACTGTGCCACGGTTGGTCTGCTCTAGAACTGTGTCTCTTTACACTGATGAATAAGGATCCTTGTATTTTCATTTTCAAATGACGTTTGATTGGAATCCTGAATCCACCAGGTCTAAAGGTATGGAAAATAGAATGGGAATTTCACTGAGCTCGACTGAAGCCCTATCCTAGGGTTTTAGTTATGGTTATGCTCCAAATGTGTGTTTATAATCCCCTGTGAAAATAAAATATTTTCTGTGACAGCTAAAGCATTGTCCTTCTTGACATCTGTGTTGCTCTGGAAAGGATTTCCTGCCAAATGTAATAAGACAACTGTGTGACCCACCTTGTGTTAGACAGTGCTAACTGATTATAGCTCAGCAGGGCTAGGTGCCGCTTCTAATAACAATTCAGGAGTCTCTGAATCTATCTCCCTTAACCCTTTAAGGACCAGAGGGGTGTGCCAGGTAATGCTCCCCAATGCGTGGCACACTCCTCTGGTCCTTGAAGGGTTAAAGTAAGAAAATAATTAATAATTAACCCCCACTTTCCTTTAAAGTGGGCCCGTCACTTTAAGATACGTTTAGTGGATTTTAAAGAGAACTAAGAATGGTCTGTATGTTCTGCTAGACATTTGTAACATGGTTTTTGAGAAATGTTATGCTAATTTGTTTCTGTGTAGGGAGTTACAAGGGATCTCACTGAACCTTGAGAATCCGGCCTCATTCCCCGGAGACCTGATAATTAAGGATAAAAACCGGATTCTAGAGCATTCCCAGGTATCTTAAAGGCATAGTAATGTCAAATAATACATTGATATATTATTGTTCCATTTAATTTTTTATAATCCATAGTATTGTATTATTATTATTATTTTATTTAGCACTAACTTATTACGCAGCACTTTACAATAGGGAGTGGACATACAGAGATATGAAATAGTACAAATCGAATATGGAAACAAAAAGGATCAGAGGTCCCTGCTCGTGAGAGCTTACAGTCTAGATGAAGGTAGGTTGGACTCAGAAGGAGTAAGTGCTATGGGGTGTAAGTGCCTCCTGCCACATGAACTGTCGATCAGTGAGTGGGAGAAAGGAGTGCTACTGAGTGTAGTAGTCCAGGGAATGTCTGCATATTCTTTATGCAAATCCAGTTAAAAGATTCCCCCTCCCACTGCTTTCCATTACTTCACGAAGCATTCCCTCAGATCCAAAAGTCAATTGCTTGACCGGACAAATCGCTACGAGGGACAATATTGTGTGTGTCACTATAAGGAAAACCGTGCCCCCTTGACGAAGTGTAAGTGTAGCAAATTATCTGCACCAGCGGATTATTACATCCTCCCCCCTCAAAAAAAAAACATCTTCAATCAATTCTGTATGTCAAGTCCATGGAGGAGGCCATGACAGAAGCCAGCAGGACTAGCAGACCTCATTGCACATGGTGATCTTCTAAGGCTCATGCACTCTGATTC
The DNA here is from genome assembly GCA_037306005.1 of Rhinophrynus dorsalis. Taxonomy (NCBI): domain Eukaryota; kingdom Metazoa; phylum Chordata; class Amphibia; order Anura; family Rhinophrynidae; genus Rhinophrynus; species Rhinophrynus dorsalis. Next base: position 219,649,350 of record CM074725.1, read on the forward strand.
AGTTTAAAAACAAGGGAAAAAAGTTGTTGTGGGTGGAGTCTGAGGTCCTGTGCTCCTGCTAGGATCTGTCATGTCTGCCTCCGTGGACACTATTTCCAGCTAATTAGAAAATGTTATCTCTTGACCAAAGGGGCAAGGGAAAAATTCACAAGCGCCATTAGGGCTTTTGGCTATAGCAAGGCATGGTGGGGTTATTATTAGGATTTTTTAGAGTTCCTTTAATGTTTCTTTAACCCCTTGTATGCTAGAGAGGTCTCCTGCAATACAATGGAGAACTCTCTAGAATCCAAGGGGTTACGTGCACAAAAGCTGGAATTTAGGTGAGTAGCCGGAGATGCGCCGAATTAAAGTTTATGAGAAGTGGAACAGGAATGCAGAATATAGACTCTTTCTTTATAGTACCAGCTGAGAGAGGGATTAATCCACCTGGCAGAATTGGCAGGAAAGAGGAAAATGTTAACTGTGACAAAAGAAAACAGGTGCACAGGTACCAAGTAAAATATTTCCTCCCCCCATTGCTCTCCCTTTTTCATTTTACATGGGAATGCTTTGACAGGTGCAGGCGTTCGAGTTACCATGTGGAAATCACAAATAAATACACAGCATTAGTGTCTGACGTGCTTGCAGAGCAACCGGGGATGTTAATAACTGGCAAGGTACACTAATCTCTGATTGCAACATTTGGTTTACCTTAATCTGGAAGGACAGCTGTATTAAAGAGGGAATTATACTAATCAGTTCAAGGCCCTTGCATATAAAACTTCCCATTAGGCTTAAAGTACAACAGCTTACATTCATTCTCTACGAGCCCTACATCTGGTTCTGAATAAGGCTGGCTCTCATTTGCAAGGTACTAACTGAAAACAAGAGGGGAGGTGGGGGCTGACAGTTGCTGTGGGAGGGGGGATAGGAGAGCGAGCTACTAATTCTTTGAAAATGTTACTGCTCAACATTGGCTTGAAGGCATCTCAACACTTAAAAGCAGGCATTTGTTATCAACCTTAAGCCATTTTTTTTCCCTGTTGCTGGAGGTGGACAGCATAAAATAAAATTGATGATGCCAGTCAAAAACAGCTAAGCACAAAGCTTGTCTTTGTTATCTGAAGTCAGAAGGTATGATAGACTTGGTCATATGGCCATAATCCTCCTATATCTCCCTTCACCTACAGCAAACCATCCTGAATCATGACCTTGTTTGCCCGACTTCAGGTTGAGGCTGCCCAAAGGGCATTTTTACTGTTTTTGCTATATCCAAAAGGTTTATGTTGATTTTTTTTTTTGAGCTCTGCAAACTATAAATCCGACTGATTACTCTGCACTCTTTTGCTTCACTGAGCCTTTACAATCAGACATCCCCGTTAACAATAAGCTCCTAATGAATCAAACATCTATGGCATTAGTTTCACCTAGCTGCCTCTTTCCCATGCACTGTAGCTCTTTGTCAGACCTGGTTTGATGAGAAAAGCTAGTGACACATCCTGCACCTATTGATAAACAATTCGGTAATGAGGACATAACAAAAATTACCTAAAACAACCTGATTTAAAATGACAGCCAAACGCTACAACACAGCTTCACGATTACAACAATTGTTTAACTTAAAAAATAAAACCAATTAGGTAAAATGGGCTTCAGTCTGCAGTCAGGTTTATACCCCAATATCTATAATCAACAATTTTTTTTATATAATATTTAAATTCAATTTACATGGACAGTTTTTATAGAAATATTTTTCATTAAATAAATTAGAAAGTTATGATAAATCCTTTGAGTGAGAGATTGCTCTGCAATGCTTTGCGCTCCCTTTTGACATTCAAAGGATTAACCCTTAGTGTGCCAGAGGGGTTTGTAATGCAGTGCTTTGCAGTGCATTTCAAACCCAACTGGCATGCAAAGGGTTAGCCTCTTGGGACTTGGTCTAGCACACAAGTGAAAACTTGGCCTAATAATAAATATAATAATAGTACTAATAATTAGGGAATGTAGGAGTTTGAATTTCTTCCTGGATCGAATCACCATAGAAAAGGAGCTATATTCCTGCTTTCTGTGCAGATTCCACCTGGGAGGAAATACTGGTAAAACCTACATCTGGAAAGTCCACAAACCCCCAGCCAGAGTAGGCAGATGCTTAGGGCTCCCGATTTTGAGGGGTGGTGCCTTAGCTATGCTGGCCACGCCCACATTCTAAACTGTGGGTGTGGTCAGAGCAATCTCAATGTCCCTGCACCAGTTTCAAACCCCTTTATAGGCTATTATTTAACCCTTTGGATTGCAGAGAGAGATCACAATGCATTGGAAATCTCATTAGCAACCAAGGAGTTAAATTTTTTTTCCTTGCCTTTAATAGGCCAAGGGCATTTACGTGTTCCCATGCCGAGTTCTGACATTTCTACATTGATTTGGGACATTCCTATACACGTACTACTCACAACATACACTTCATGATTCATTCACTCCTGTATGCACAGCGACGGATTTACATCCAGGCTTCCCAGGTGAGGCTTTAGTGCTACCCATGTCCACACTCATATTCCCCACATGGCCACACCTCAGTCCAATCCTAGCACCGAAAATGCACTTGGCCTGTAAAAAGCAAGGGAAAAAATCTTTAACCCCTTGGTTGCTAGAGAGATCATTCTACCATCCAAAGAGTTAAAGTAGAACTTTCAGATAATAGCAAGTCGCCATGCATGCATTAAATGCATGGCGACTAGTTGAAAATAGATGTCTTACCGTAAAAAAAAATGTGTGTCTAAAGGAATCCGTCCCACTTGGAGACCAGAACTGAGGCTGGAGTGCAGACATCTTGTCTGTGCGCATTCGCCGTCAGTCCCGGTCTCCATAGAGTACACAGCTTTGCACCATATGGTCACCGGAAGGCTCACAGATCGCACTAACCTGCCCGTCAGTCCCGAAAAGGGACGGATTCCTTTAGACACATGTTTTTTTTATGGTAAGACATCTATTTTCAAGCTAGTCGCCATGCATTTAATGAATGCATGGCAACTGGCTATTATCTGAAAGTTCCACTTTAAATAATAATCTGGTAAAGGGACATTGACATTGCTCTGGCCACACCCAAAATTCTGAAGTATGGGTGTGGCCAGCACAGCTAAGATGTCTTTCAAAATTGGGAGCTCTAGGTATTTGCCTGAACTGCCTGTTGGGAATTCCGTCCTTGTTCATGCGCACACCCGCTCCTTTCCACTGTGCGGTGAACGCTCTTCCAATGCGGGGTGAAAGGCCATGTATGTTTGCAGACTGTTTCTTCCAGCTGCAAAAAATTTCACACACCTCTTGTAATAAGTCTATATCACTCATCTTGCCAACAAGAGCATGTTACCATTGGCTATCTACGGTAAACGTGCCATACATTTGTATTGCATGCCAGTGTGGCAGTTTAAATATGTCATCAGATGCATCTCAGACTTTAAAACAAAAGAGAGGACCTGGAAATTCCTTTACACATAGGATAACTGATCACACGGTCCTTTGTCAGGCGGGACCACCTTAATTTGGGTGAAAATAATGTATATCATTTAATGACCTGAAAATACAACATAAATCTTAAAAATCCATCCCTATTTAACCTTTTGAGTGCCAGATAGGGACCCAAAACCATATGCATTATAGGCAATATTTGTATAGTTACAAACTAGAGCATTCAGGATTTATACAATGTAGTGTCTGCTGGTATAAAATATAGTATTTAAAGGGGAAAATTCACCTCATAAAATTTTTACCATATGTTTAGTTAATAAAGTACTTTTAGGAAAGTTTTTTTTTTAATCTAAATGTACGTGCTTTTAAAGAGTTCACGCATCCCTTCAGTATGGTGGGAATGGCTTGTATCGTTATATCAAGCTCCAGTTAGCATTAGACTGAGGTTGCAACTTCAGTATAATGCTAACCGGAGCTTGATGTAATGATAGAAGCCATTCACGCCACACTGAAGGGAAGTGTGAACCTGCTCCCTGGGGCAGCTGGGAGGGAGATGGGAGGAGAATGAAGAAGAGCTGTGCCAGAGATTCAGGGTGCCCCATTATGCTGCTGCTTGAAAATGAAATTTCTTTAACCCCTTAGTGACCGGTCGCGCGAACACGTGGCCGTCACTTAATGCCCGGCTAAGAATTTTTTTTTTAATTATTCCGGAGTCCCCGAACAGCATGCAGCCGCACAGGGACCCGGACTTCCGGGAAGTACATGTACGTCCTCTGTCACTAAGTGACAGTTTTTGCGGGATGTACATGTACGTCCATTGTTGGGAAGGGTTTAAAAGTAGTTACATTTAGAAAAAAAAAAATCCTAAAAGTGCTTTATTAACTAAAGCTATGGTAAAAAAAAAAATTATGAGGTGAAATTTCCCCTTTAACCCTTTGAGTGCCAGTGGGGTACGCAACGCAATGCGTTGCGTACCCCTCTGGCACTCAAAGGGTTAAGACATATTAGTGCATTGCTTACTGTTTTCTGAATTTTCAGCTTATTAAACCCTTGAAATTGCATTGGTGACCTCCCTGGCATTGAAAGAGTTAAAACCCCATTGAAATCAATGACTATTTTTTTATGCGTCTCCTGTAGAGAACTGGGTTTGCTCAATAATTGTTCCAGTTCTCCTAAGCCTCAGCGAGCAGACTGTCTGTAAGTTTGTTTGAATCTTTAAAAATTGTATCCCCTTGCCAATTCTTTTGACCCGTAAGTTCTAAGCTACAAATCAACTCAAATCCTATGTTATACTTTCGGAGATTCTAATACCTAGTTATCATCATGAGGACAAAACAAAAGACTATACTCTGTCATATAAATAAAGTAAATCTAGTAGGCTTTAGCTTCTGGCTTTTACTCTCTGCCATGTTCTCTAATTTGCTGAAAGCATATGGTCATTTATTACAGGGGTTTGAAAAAAGTGGGAAAAAAAAGAACTGGCAAAGGCCTAGACAAGAATGCCTATTGTTCTGGTCAGTTACGTATTTCATGGTTGGTTTACTAACGGAAGAATACATGGATGACACTTGTAGACTGGAAAGAGCAGGTGTGTGGGAGGGTGATTGCTTCAAAGTGTAAACAAATGTTCCAGTTTATGTCTATTGTTGCTATCCTGGTTTTATTCATAATACATCAATTTCCTAACACAATTCCATGCTAAAATATGCTCTGAAATTGACAATTTAGTGCTGTGCCTGCCTAATGCAGGGGTGTCCAGGTTTTTTCAATCGTGAGCAATATGATCAGGAAGCCATAAATGTGAGGGCGACATTATTGTTTTTAGTGATAAAGATGGTGGATTATAGCCTGTCAGCTATTCAAAAATATGTACTTATTTATATATTGATCAAGTCAATGACAAGGTCGATATGTAACAGGCAGCTATTTTTTAACTGTAAAGTACTGAAAAGCAGGGTTTTAGGTCCTACTTTTAGTTACTTACATGTTTTTATTTCATAAGATATTAAAGCTGAAAGTATCCCACTCCCACCCCTTCTGGCTACCTTCCCTTAGAGCTGCAATCTGGTCATGTGACAGAACAGATGTAGCGAAGGACAATCTTCTTTCAGTAAGTATTAGGAAAACCCTGCCCTCCTGTCACGGTATACTCTGGGAAATAAGAGTCAGACAAGTGGAATACAAAGAAAGCTGCTTTATTAATAAAAATGAATAACAAAATAATAACTGAAATGACGGATACGGCCAGGAATCTGAGACCAGGAGAAATACCAATAGCTAGAAGACTATGGAGGCAGTCAGCCAAGCCAGTGGTCAATAGCCTAAGGAGGTAATCAGCCAAGCCAAGGGTCAGTAGCCCTAGGAGGTAGTCAGCCAAGCCAATGATCAATAGCACAAGGAGGTAGTAAGCCAAGCCAAAGGTCAATAGCCCAAGGAGGTAGTCAGCCAAGCCAATGGTCAATAACCCAAGCCAGAGGTAGAGTCAAACAAGAGCACAAGGAACTATATCCACACAGAATCGAAGCGGCACATAAAGCCCCAACATGTGGGCAGAGAAAGACGTCAAGCCGCTGAGTCCACCAATAGGAAGAGCGTGTACATGTCATAGTTCTCCCAGTGATCAGTGCACACTCTCATGAGACCAAAGGAGTGTCAATCTGGAAGAGGAAGAACGGATATGGCTGTCTCCGATTACGACGTCTGCATAGTAATGCAGCAGGAATGGGAACTGTAACACCTGCTTGATGAAGATTGTCCCTCGCAGCCTCCATCTGGACCACACAGAGAGGCAGCGCGACGCGGCCAGAAGGGGTGCAAGTGGGATCCTATCAACTTTAATATCTAAACACCTAAATATGTAAATTGTTATACATAGTGATATCCTATATTATAATACGCTAGGATGTTTGTCAGAAGCTGTCATGCACAGTAGAGATGGATGGGCGTGCTGCAGTCATGCTCAGTACAGACAGCCCGCGCCACTGCTGATACAGAGCGGGGTGCTCCGAATTCAGACTGGAGTCCTCTCTGCTCACCTTCCATGGGACCGCTTGGTCCCAGGAAGGTGCGCAGAGAGGACCACAGTCTGAATTCTGAGTGCCCCGCTCAGTATCAGCCGTGGCGCGTTCCGGCAGTCAGTACTGCTCATGACTGCAGTGCCGCCAGTGTTGGCCCATGTACACGGGCTTTAAAACTAGTATGTTATCAAAATCTTATAGAAGACTCTGAGAAAAAGTTTGATATAGACATTACTATCCCTTTAACTATTAAAAAAAAAAAGACATTTTAGCCCCTTAAGGACCACGAAATGCTGAGGCAGCTTGCAGAATTCCATAACATGCCAGGACCATCACTGTTGTTAAATCTCAGATGGGCCATGCCTTGGGGTCAGGCACATTTCATCTGGCCCATGGGCTGCACATTTGAACACCCATAGACTAATGTCAATTTACCAAGATTCTAAAAACAAAGGGCGAGATTTTCGAAAAGTCATCATAATGTAAAAATTGTCGGATCATGAGTTGGCGGTAAAAGATGGACAATATTGTCAGAAGTAAATCCTTCTCATTTGAAAATGTTTCATAAAGACTTAAAAATGACAATAAGAAGATATTGATGCATGTTGCCCTTAAAAATTCTGATGTTCAAATGTCTTTGATTTTGTTTTTGAAATGACAATTTTCAAAGAAGCAAATACTTTTTTCTTTTCTTTTTTTCTAAGACTGCGTTTTCCCTTTGATGGAAATGGTGGATTTGGATGCAATAAATGATGGTAACATATCTGAGAACTGACGGACCGTGGCATAAGAACGTTTTTTATTCTGATTACAGAATATTTCAGTTAGCACCACTTTTTGAACATCTCGCCCATATTGTATCCTCTGCTTTGTGCTCACTCTGGGAGTGAATGAACATTCCATGGTTTTCTCCTGTGTCTTGTAAAAGTCCTTGATGTACTATGAAGACACAGAGGAAACTGGTTTAAATTTACCCCTTTTTACTGTGCATGATATAGGGTAGGATTGCTCACGTTACAGTTTTAATGATGGAGGAGAGTGTGAGCTGGTATGCATTAAAATGATTGTATAAGCTGGTACATCACTTGAAATCCAGTTGCATGATTCATGTGCTCATTGCTAAAGGGGCAATTCAGTAGGCTAAAGAGATGAAAATCTGATGCAACCCAAGTATACCATACGGGTCAATCCAAAACTCCCATTGATGTAAATAAGTAAATAAACCCTTGAATTTAGAGGTCCCCAAATTATTGCGAAGCAATGCATTGGAGACCTTTCTAGCATCCAAGGGTTAAAAGCTCCAGGAATTTGGGTAATGTTTATTTCTCTCATTTGGTACAGATGGTTTGTTCCAAAATGACAGAACAGAATTGCACTTCAACTGCAGAAAATGCACTATTCTGGCAGATTTGTACCTAAAAATTGAAAATATTTTATTAATTTAATATGTACTTCTAATCATCATTTTAAAAAAGTTCTAATGTACAAATATTTTAAAGGGATAGTAACAGTTGCTTTTAACAATGTTTAATACTGTAGATATTAAAAAAAGAAATGAATTGATATAAGTTTGATTTCTCAAACGTGTATAGTTTGAGAGATATAAGCTTCTGAAGTTCCCCTCCTCCCGTCCTCAGTGCTCTAGCTGACAGATTGGGATTCTGGTCATTTGACTGAACGGCGACTCTTCAGCAGAGCTGAAATTGCACTATCTAGAAAGAAATACTTTATTGTAACGGTCTACAAAGTGTGCTTGCAAACCGAGCACACTTTGTAGACCATTCCAATGAAGTATTTCTATTTAGATAGCGCTATTTTAGCTCTGCTGAAGAGCTGCCGGATGGTGCCGGGACCAGAATCTCATGCTGTCAGCTAGTGTAACGTCTGTGGAAGAGGCGGGAGGGGGAATTTTAGAACTGTATATCACTCAAACTATACAAGTTTGAGAAACCGGACTTACATCAATTCATTTATTTTTTTAAATATCTTACAATATTAAACTTTGATAAAAGCAACAGTTACTATCCCTTTAAAGACTGTTCTCAAATAACATGTCTTGGTGCATGGGTTAATGAAGGAAAGCAGCAACAACTACCATTACTTGGATTAAAGCAGAACAATCACCCCAAATAAAGTCCCCCTCCAATAATTAGTCATATGGTGTTATGCTTAGAAACAGTGCTAATATCGTGCACAAGTACCACATTATGAAGAAATCCTTCTTTCTCTGAGACCAGCGGCCAGGAATGCAAGCAGACATCTTGGATTAGAGACATCTGAGAAGCTGTGCTGTCCTTCCAGGTCTCCTTCATGGTACCTTAAGGTAACAGGAAGGGACTGGCGGCTCAGGCACGCAGATGCCTCTACAGCAAGAATCCTGACCATCAGTCACAGAAAAAGAAAGATTTCTTCATAACGCGGTACTTATGCTCAATCATAGCACTGTTTCTAAGCATATCACCATATGACTAATTATTGAGGGGGGATTTATTTAGGGTGATAGTTCTGCTTTAAAGCAGGCCACAGCCTTACTGAGTAACTTTACAACCCCTTCTTCAGAACTTTTAACCCTAGCCAATACACAAACCTTGTAGGCCCAAGCTCGTTCCACCCCAACCCTGAGCGTAAGCTATGCTTCCTTCAAACTGGAAGCTAATGGTCCCGTTCCCATAAGCTGATCTCTGCGTCTCAGTGGGTCCGATGACTAAACTGATGACTGGAGTCCGGTCGGGGCCCTGTCTCTAGGCCACTGGCCTAAACATCTTAATTTTTAATGTCTGACAACCAAAAAGTTAACAAATATTTTACCATTGGCAAGGGCCAGAAGTGTTCACAAAGCTATCACAAGGGCGTATATTTTTAAGTCCTTTGCTACTAGCCAGACCTGAAAAGTTACTCGCCACTGCAAGCCAAAACATACCCACCAGGGCTGAATTTCTACTTATACTTACTGAAGTTTGTCCCTCGCTGCAGCCGTCCCAAGCAGCCTGTATCTTCAGAGAGACTTGGGGATAAGGGGCGGGCGTTGGATCTTCAGTGTTTCATAACTTTTGAACTACAAAGAAGTAAGCGCTTATACAGGAGTAGATTAATGTGGGTACACGTGTGCATGTATGCTTGTTGATTTGTGCATTCAGCTTGCACCATTGGGTGTGCATTGCGGGGTCAGCTTGAGAATGTCAGACATGCAGAGTGAGAATGGTGGAGCTTTTCACACTGAGCTTCACCTTCTGGATGTAAGTTTTACCTACATATCCTCATGGGAATATCCATATAAAGGAGAAACAGGAATTCCTGCAATGAAGTAATGCTAACGTTCACACATTCTTAGCTTTACAAACTGCCACAACCAATAGAAATCCTGGTCATCACACTGCATTTGGCTGTATTTCCTGCTGCTACAACGTATGTTCCCAAAATGAACAGCACCTTGAACTTCTGTTACCGCTTGGTAAACATGGATGTTTCTCTTTCTTATCTAGAATAACAAATAATGACAAATTGATGCTTGTTAAAACGATTGTTCTTCCCTATCAATTGACTTTTCATGGGATAGTTGCAGTAACGTGATAATTGCAAACACTTATTGTGAAAGGCTCGGTTTATTTGTTTGTATCTCTGCCCACTGAAGGTTGAAGTGTGACTGACACTGTAAAAAGTCAATGCAGGATTTATTCACCGTGGAGAGATAATAATACACTCTTTAAACATCAGATCAGGTTTTTAAAGTGATGGTAATGCTTTATATTGAAAAAATATATATTGCAGAGCTTATACTGCTGAGTAAAACAAGAGCATTCAGATTGAGGAGAGATGTTTTATTCAAAAATTATTGCAGCTCAATCTTGAAATGTTATGGTGCAATACCTCCATGGCCTGAAATGTTACAGTGGTACTGTTGCTATAGCATACTGTCATACCTCCCAAGTGTCCCTCTTTAGGAGGGACAGTCCCTCTTTTAGACCCAAATCCCTCTGTCCCTCTTTCCCACCCTGATGTCCCTCTTTTTAGGAGAGCAGGCTGTGTGGTGTGTATATAAATCTATCACATTGCTCTACAGCAATAAAACTCATATTAATCTTCATTACATGGGTTTATACATTAGTCTGTGTAAATAGAAAACCTTTGGTCTTGTTAGAAGTCATTTATTAGGTTAAACAAGGAGGTATCAATAGGTCATGAAAGAGCCTAAAAATTATTGGTAATGCCCCGCCTTTCAGCCACGCCCAAAACAACACCCCTTAAAACATGTGTCCCTCTTTGGCAGTTTGAAATGTTGGGAGGTATGTACTGTGCAAGTTTAGGGTCAAATAACCAGAGTAACAGTTTCATCATAATATTTCAGGAACATGAATGTACTGCAGCCAAAAAAAAGCAAGTTTGAGCTGCAATAAATTTTGAATAAAATATCTCTCCTCAATGAAAGTGCTCTAGTTTTACTCAGCAGGATCACTCAAGCAATATATATATATATATATATATATATATATATATATATATATATATGAGATCCATATTAAGAATTATTATCCCTTTAATGAGCAGGATATTACATTTCTTCAAAATGAATAAGATGTATTGGCAGCTGGGTATCAATGGCTTGCCTTGGAAATGACTAATTGTGATTTTCCAGATATTACCATGAAGTATTAAGTGGCTGATTTAATAAGCGCTGGAGCAAACCAACTGCATCATAGGGAACAATGAAAATGCCCAAGGATGTAAATGGGGACTTTAATCCCTTGAAGGTGAAGCAATACATTGTAGACTTCTCTTGCACTCAAGGGATTATACATCCATTTTAATTACTGGGAATTTGATAAACTTTTACTTGTCCCCTATGGTGCAATTGGTAGGCCCCCAGAATTGTGGAAGGTCTGCTTAGTACCTCTATGGGTTTTAATCCTTTGAGCGTCAGAGAGGTACGCACTGCATTGCTCTGCAATGCTTCGCATACCCCTCTGGCACTCGGGGTTAATAGAAACACGAGGAATTCTGGAACAAACCAGCTGCAGACAGGGGCGTAGTAAGTATATCCCAAATTATTTTTGGGTTAAGTGGTGCATTTAATCCCTTGAATGCTAGAGTGGTCTCCAATTAAAGGGATAGCAATGTATAATTTTAAGTTGCTTTAAAGGGATAGTAACACTTCATTATTACTATCCCCCATGTTGAAGCCCTTAAAATTCTGAATTCAACGATACCAGCGGCATCTCTCAAACCTTTATGGTTTGAGAGATATCCACTTTCAAAGTTCCCTCTCCCCTGACATCAGCATTCTATCTGACAGAAGAGGAATCCGGTCCCGGGACCGGTCGGCGGCTCTGCAGCAGTGCTGAGATCTCATTATAGAAACAGAAATCCTTCACTAAAATGGTCTTCTACGTGTGCTTGAAAACCAAGCACACGTAGAAGACCATTTTAGTGAAGGATTTCTGTTTCTATAACACGATCTCAGGACTCCTGCAGAGCCGCCGCTTGCTCACTGACCGGATTCCCCTGCTCTCAGCTAGAACACTGACGTCAGGGGAAAAGCCAAAAAGAGGGAACTTTGAAAGTGGATATCTCTCAAACCATAAAGGTTTGAGAGTTGCCACTGGTATTATTGAATTCAGAATTTTAAGGGCTACAACATGCGAGATAGTAATAATGAAGTATTACTATCCCTTTAATATTGTAGGTGTTAAAAATGATTAATATCAAAGTAAGTCTTATCTCTCAAACCTTTATGGTTTGAGCGATATAACTGGCTTAAGTTACCCCTTCGTGGCTGTTTAAGAGACGTCAGCGCTCTAGCTGACAACAGCAGATTCCGGTCATTTGACTGGACAGCGGCTCTTCAGGCAGAGCTGAAATTGTGCTATTTAGATATAAATACTTCATTGGAACGATCTACAAAAGTGTGCCTGGTTTGCAAGGGGTAACTTTAGCCAGTTATATCTCTCAAACCATAAAGGTTTGAGAGATAATACTTACGTTGATGTTAATCTTTTTATAATGCCTACAATATTCAAGCAACATTAAATTAAACATTACTATCCCTTTAACTGCAAAGTCCCATAATCATCAGCTACCCCAAAGAAGCAGCTAATGATTATGGTTGTCTGTGATGTCACACTCACCTACACAGCTAATGTGGTAAAGGTTGCCACTGGCATTCTCTGATTCTGTAGGTGGTGGGTCTAGAACCTTGGTGTGGACTTGTACAGGACGGGTGTATGTTTATAATGGTGCTACTCTCAGAATAGATGCGTTAACTAGTAGACAACTGTGATTTGAAATATGTATTTTTATTTTTTCTTTGTCTGATGCTCTTTAAACAAGATGGGGGTGGGTATTTTTATAATTACCACATTTGAATTGTCATAGATAATTTGATAAATATTAATGACTATACCATCAATCATAATTATCTCATTTCAAGATCTAAACATTTACGTCATGTAAAATACATTTGCATACATTTAGGCCATGTAATACATACATTTACACCTCTAATGCTATTTCTAATGAGTTCTGGTAGAGAAGCTGAGTTAACATATAATCAGTTTTGAGAATAATTTGTAAAGTTACAAAATGTCATCTTTGGTTTAATTTTACAAAATTGCTTACTAGTCTTAGCTGACTCTACAGACCTTTCAGTAGGGAAGGACAAAAAATTCCATTTTTTCCCCACTGGAATTTTCATGGAAAACTCTCGGTTTGACACTTTTCCCATTGACTTTCCATGCATGAAAACCCCATAAAATGGTTTCCACATATGTCCGAAACGTCCCACCAGAGTTCAGACTCAGAGTCAGTTCTTTCGCCAACAGTGCAATATGACAATAAGGTTGGGACTCAAAGCTCAATAAGTGTAATTCTGTAGTTATCAGTACAGTGGGACAAAGCTGTGGGGACAAAATGTGTAGTTCTATGGCTACCAGTGATGTGGGACAAGGTGACAACAGCAGTATTGGTGGTTCTATCAATATCAGTGCAGTGGGACAAAGCTGGGCTGGTCATGATGTGTGGTTCTATGGTAGTGATGGGGAACATGAGGTCCTTCAGCAGCTGCCAGACTACAACTTCCATCATTACCTGCTAATGGGACAAGCTTAGGGGATCAGTATGTATGATTCTATGGCTACCAGTGCAACAAGAAAAGGCTGGGGAGGGGGTCAGTATGTGAGTTTCTATGGCTATCAGTGAGTGGGATAAAGCTGGGGGGTACGTATGTGTGGTTCTATTGCTACCAGTCAGTGGAACAAAGCTGGGGGTCAGTATGTGAGTTTCTATGGCTACCAGTGCAGTGGGACAAGGCTGAGTGGTCATTATGTGAGGTCCCATGGCTACCAGTCAGTGGTACAAGGCTGAGAGGTCAGTATGTGAGATTCTATGGCTACCAGTCAGTGAAACAAGGCTGAGAGATCAGTATGTAAGATTCCATGGCTTCCAGTCAGTGGGACAAGGCTGAAAGGTCAGTATGTGAGGTTCTATGGCTACCAGTGCAGTGGGATAAGGCTGAAAGGTCAGTATGTGAGGTTCTATGGCTACCAGTGCAGTGGGATAAAGCTGGGGGTCAGTATGTGTGGTTCTATGGCTACTGGTCAGTGAGACAATGCTGAGTATGAGTATAGTGAGAAATAGTGGAAAAACTGCACTTTTCACAGGAACTCCTGCAGAAGGTGAAAAGGGTAGTTTTTTTTTCATACTTTCCTTTTTCGAGGGAAAGTTTTCGCTCCTCCCTACTTTCGAGTGTACACTTCTTAGTATTTATAATTGTTGACATGTTGGAACTCTTTCTTTCCTTTTCTGTCAATAATGAAAGAAAGCTCTTCATTCAAACTGTTATATTCAATTCTGATCCCAGGTGACTCTGTTCCTGGCACGTACTAAAGTGAGCCGTAGTCAATGACTCAAGCTCTCCTATAAATTAAAAAAAATAATAATTTTGGACACCAGTTGGAGCTATTGCTAACAGCAATTAAAACACAGTGTATTTGAGCTGTAGTAACCTTTGAATAAACAATTTCCCTGTAGTAGGCATACCCTTTTACTCAGCAGGCACCACCCCATAATACATAGTTTTTCATAGCAGAAGCTGACTGCTTCTTTTACCAAGAGACATCACTCCTGCCAGTGCTAGCCACAGGAGTAGGCTTTCTGACCCATAAAACACTGGTAGGAGATCAATTGGGGCAGCACAGCACACCTCTGGGTTCTTACTAAATCTGCTCTCAGATTAGTTGATTTAGTAAAATGGGATAGTTGCCATTTAACATAACAAAAGAAAGTGGGTTGATTTGATGTGATACATTGATGAAAATAATTACATATTTGACATTATGCTGTCATAGCTAGTGCCTCCTTCCCTTCGTGATATCTAAAGCACTAGCTAGACAGCCCTAAATTGATCTCTCATAGACTAAATAGACTTTGAATTGTAGGGGGCTCTGCTTATAAGCTAAGAGCATTATGTAATTTGCATTATAGTATAGATGCCAAAACTGCTTAACATGGCTTATCATACAGAACACTTATGCTTCTCTCGAGAAAACAACTCCAAAAAATATAAATGCCAAAATATCTTTGTAGAATTTTTTACACAATGAAATATTTTCCTAATAATTGTGACACACACACAGTGAACTGTCATATTTCTGCCTCAACAATGTTAGGTTAGAATTTGTTAGCTAAACATTTTATGCTAATCCGCATGGCAGGATAGACTGATCTGATAAGGAGAGTATTCTTGGCTAATCTGTGTATATTGGTTGGCTCCACTGATTAATAGCACACATTTTGCTTTTAAATGGCTCTTAGCATGTGTCACGCTTCCTCACCTTCATAGATATTATGCCTTTCTCTGTTGAAATATGTTCTTCATTTTACTTTATGGGGTTTCAATTGTGTAATAAAATCAGAAGGGAAAAAAATGCATAATTTTAGATACCATTTTGGCATATAATGAGCATTATTTATAAAAGCAAAGTAGAGTTAACTAATGGCCACACAGGGGATTAATAACAGTTCCCATTAATTTAAGTGCTGCGTTTAACCCTGTAAATGCTAGATAGGTCTCCAGTGCATTGAGAAGCAATGAATTAGAGTTCACCCTGGCATACAAAAAGTTAGAAGCCCCATTAAAATCAATGGTTATTGCTTTGAGATGCTTTGAGCAGCCCTCTGGCATTCAAAGGGTTAAATCAATGGTTATTGTTATTAATCCCCTAAAATGCAGATTGTTTGTCTCAGAATAGCTCCACTTTGCTTTTTGACAAATTAGCGTTATTTATAAAAGCAAGTTTGGGTCAAACTATCTACAGTAGATGGGATAAAAAGTCATCAAATTCCCTTTGGGTTAAAGGGACCGTCTCACCTGAAAGCAACTTCGAGGATTTTGAAAGAGTTATTTACCCCTTAACGACCACTGACATGCCGTCAAGTCGGTCCGGCACTTAAGGACCAGTGACGGTCCTGGCACGTCATGGAGTTCAGAAGCCCTGAACCGGAAGTGAAGAAAAAAAAAACCCTGTGGTCCTCAACTGCCAGATGCGCGTACGTGCGCTGGTCCTTAAGGTGTTAAAATCACCTTTATGTTGTATTAGCCATGTTTAATTTGAAAACTAGGTTCTGAGTCATTTAGCCTTATAGAGTATGCTAATTAAAGCAAGAAGTACCTATGTTAGCAATATATTATTTCCCCACCATACCTTGGAACCTGTAGAGAGGGCTCATACACTGCTACTGGGCATGTGCAAATGATGTAAATAGCTTGATAAAAGTGGGTGGGGCTTTATTGGATGGGCGGGGCTTAACCAGGATTGGGCAGGGAAGTGGGAAGAACAGGGTGGTAAGAAATCCAAATGTATAAGAAGTGGGAAAACCAAGACAGCCATATAATCAACCTCTGTCCCCAGAGCCCAGAAATTAATTCCAAGAACCAGGGTGTCCAGAGCATATCTGAAGAGTTCCCATGTTACCCACCCACTGACACTTAAAGGGATAGTAATACTTTAATATTACTAATCCCCATAGTGTAGCTCTTTAAAAAATAGTTCAATTGCCCCCAGGTTCATCTCTCAAACCTTTATGGTTTGAGAGAAATCCATAAGCAAAGTTCACCCCTCTAGTCCTCAAGGAGTCAAACAAATTAGGAGCCACTTATTACCATGCTATTGTTCCCCTTGTTCCACTTTACTTTGTCAATATGACCTAGAGTCTACTTAAATCCCAAGTGGAAGGAAGTCAGTCTTTATAAGCATAGCTGGGAACTCTCCTGATCTGCCCCAGAGACTCTGGTTTTTGTAGCTGATTACCAGGTCTCTGGGACAGGGGCTGAGTCTCCAGATGTGGGGAGATTCTAATGAAATTCTGCCCACTGCTGCTCCTTCCCAGCCTGTTCGTCCCACTCCCGCCCACTTCTTCCCTAGCTTATTCCTCCCACTTTTTCCATGGTCATTAAGCCCCTCCCATACTCATGATTAAGCCCCACCCCCTTTCTGAAACAAATCACATAATTTATCTCCCCCAGCAGCACCAGAAGACAAAGTTCCCAGGTATGTTTATAAGAAGTTGAGAGCTCACAGCGTAGCACATGAGTCCTTGGGCATTACAATGTGACAGTCAGTCAATGCTGATAGCACATTACGTGATTATTATTTTTTTATTGCTATAAAAGCTCATGAAGGTGTAAGAGTAAAATTACAGACCCCACACAAGCTATAAAGTTATACAGCAATTAAAAATCCCATTAGTTGCCATTATAAACCTCCTGAGAGACAATGAAGCCAAGAAACACTGGGCATTAAGCACAAATCTGGAATAAACCAACAGAATCACAGGGGAGAAATACAAATTCCCCAAAATTCCTTTCATGTAAAATAAATTTTTAACCCCTTCAATGCAAGAGAGGCCTCCAGCGTATTGCTTCACAATGCATTGGAGACCCCTCTAGCATTCAGTGGGTTAAAGGGATAGTAATGTTTCAAAATAAATGCAGCTCTCATTATTCTTCATAGATTTGGGGCCATGTAGAGCGTTATTATCATTCTCTATGTTGTGTAGTTCCAGAGTAACTGAATCATAAAGTATCCCCCTCCCGCCCCTTTTACCTATGTAAAGCTGCACAGCAAGACCGTCCGGATGGATCACAGCAAGGGACAATCTTCTGTTAGCACAAGGAGAAACCTTCCCTCAGGGGCGGACTGACAGGACCCAGGGCCCCTGGTCCAAAAAGAGGTCTGGGCCCCCTGCAGAAATCTCGACATTGCCCCTTCATCTCCACAATGCCCCTTCATCTCCATCTCCACATTGCCCCTTCCACAATGCCCCCTTCATCTCCACAATGCCCCTATCTCCACATTTCCCCCTTCATCTCCACAATGCACCTTTCATCTCCACAATGCCCCTATCTCCACATTGCCCCCTTCATCTCCACAATGCCCCTTCCACAATGCCCCCTTCATCTCCACAATGCCCCTATCTCCACATTGCCCCCTTCATCTCCACAATGCCCTTTTCATCTCCACATAGCCCCTTCCACCATGCCCCTTCATCATCACACTGCCCCTACCTCCAGTCCCTGGTGGTCTAGTGGCGTGGCTGTGCAAAGTCCCGCATGCCTCTAGTAATGCAGAGGCTGGGAGATGATGTTATCTCCCAGCGCTCTGTATTACTAGAACGGCGCGCCGGCGGCGGTTGTTAGGGAGCTGCTGGGCAGCGCTGGAAGCGGCGGCGGGCCCCCTTCGATCACGGGCCCTCGGTCCGTGACCGAATGCCCGTATGGTCAGTCCGCCCCTGCCTGCCTTCCTCCTTCAAGGGTTTTCCTTATGCTCACAGCCAGAAGATTGTCCCTCACTGCGAGCTGTCCAATCAAGAGACCAGATTCCACATCTGAGGGGAGGCGGCTTACACTAGGTAAAAGGGGCGGGAGGGAGACATTTTATAATTCTGTTACTCTGGAACTACACATAGTAGAGTATTATAATACCGCTCTACGTGTCCCAAAAACTATAAAGAATAATTGGAGTTGCATTTATTTTGAAATATTACTATTCCTTTAAGGTATCCATTTAAACCAGAACTGTTCCTCTTTTGGGCACTACCTCTGCTGTTTTAATGTCTCTGGATCTTAAGGGATTACAAGACTCCAATGCACTTTATTTCTAAAAACCTAAAATAAATTAAAAATAAATAAATAAGAGAGAGAGAGAGAGAGCTCAAAGTCAACTAGAAGAGCAGATTTAACCACTTGGGCACTAAAGTTGTCTTGAATACATTTCTACTCAATCCCTTAGAGAAAGCTATACCACCCAAGGGTTAAATTTCAAGTACAATTTGCATTTATGACAGTATTCAGCCAGAGGCTCAGCCCACTGGATCCCCATTGGCTGGACACAAATGTGTTCTACCAATGGCTGAAGAGGAAGTGTCACCAACATTCTATTTCAGAACTCTATGACGTCAGAGTAGGAAACCACTTAGATTTGATAAATATCATTTCATGATTTCTTGGAATTAAAGGAGGCTGAATCTTTATTATAATTTCCTGCTGAGTAAAACAAGGGTACTCCAACTGGTGGCAGATGATTCAATCTAAAGCTATTCCAGCACAAACTGCTGTTTTATAGTAAATTAGTAGCAACAGCACTAACTGAAGCCATACAGTTTTTCTATTGCATTCTATGGGATAGGTGAAGTTCTCTGCTGAATATGATTCCCACTACTTTGTGACAGTTTCATCTATAATAACCTTTGAATTATGCATTTCCCGCAGTGAGATTACTATTGGTTTACTCAACAGGAAGGTCCTAAAATGCATTTTTTTTCATAATAAAACTTAACTTGTCCTTTAACCCTTTGAGTTCCAGAGAGAGTTATGTATGCCATAGATCACTTTTTTTCTAAGATGTTACCAAATATTGGAGCAAATCTGAATCTTGTTAAAATTTCAGACAAACAAAAAAAAATGTTTCACTGTAAATGATGATTGGTGCAAAAGGGATCTGCTCTCCACTCAGTTGTGTTTGGCTACATTTTTTAACTAACCATATAATCTAGAACCAGAAGGATTGATTCACCTTATCATAAAGATTTATCCATAATTAAAGCAGTTTCCATCGGACCTGATCCCCTACTCTCTGATAGATACACAGAAACATTTGGCAGTAGATACAAACAATTGATCTATCCAGTCTACCCATTTTCTTGTCTAAAACATTCCTTTCTAAAACTGACAATCCCAGGCATTTTTTCATATCCTTAACCCTTTGAGTGGCAGAGGGGTACACAACACATTACTTTGCAATGCTTTGCGTGCCCCTCTGGCACTCAAAGGGTTAAAGTACTAGGCCCTAATAACACTGCTAAAACAGGAATATATAATTTAACTGCAGATTAGTGGTTCTCAGACTGTGTGGAACCCTTTAGTTTCCAGAATAATACAAGGGGTGCCACAGAGCAATAGTAAGTAATGGGGAACAAGACTAAGATGTCAAACAATGTTTGTGTGGTTCTGTGACTATTAGTGGAGAGTGGAACCAGACTGGGATGTAAGACAGTGTTTGTGTAGTCCTTTAAGTACCAGTGGACAGTGGAACAAACTGGGTTATCAGACAGTATGTATTTGGATTTGTGACTGCCAGTGGAACAAGTAAAACAAGGCTACAGTGTCAGTCAGTGTATGTGTGGTTATGTGACTACCAGTGGACTGTGGAAAAAGGCTTAGTTGTCAAACAGTGTATGTGTAGTTTTATGACTAACCGTGGACAGTGGAACAGCTGAGGTGTCAGACAGTGCATCTGTAGTTCTGTGACTACCAATGGACTGTGGAACAAGGCTTAGGTGTCAGGCAGTATCTCTGTGGTTCTGTTACTACCAGTGGACAATGGAACAGCTGAGGTGTCAGACAGTGTATGTGTGGTTCTATGACTACCAGTGGAACAAGGCTACAGTGTCAGACAGTTTCTGTGTGGTTATGTGACTACCAGTGAACACTGGGACAAGATAGAGGTGTCAGGAAGGGTATATATGATTTTGTGACTACCAGTGGAACAAGGCAGAGGTGTCAGACAGTGTATGTGTGGTTTTGTGACTAACAGTGGACAATGGAATAAGGCTGAGCTGTCCAACAGTGCATGTGTGGGTCTGTGACTACCAGTGGGACAAGGCTAATGTAGCAGACAGTGCATGTGTGGTTCTATGACTACCAGTGGACAATGGAACAAGGCTGAGGTGTCAGACAGTGCATGTGTGGGTCTGTGGCTACCAGTGGACAATGAAACAAGGCTGAGGTGTCAGACAGTGCATGTGTGGGTCTGTGACTACCAATGGACAATGGAACAAGGCTGAGGTGTCAGGCAGTGCATGTGTGGGTCTGTGACTACCAATGGACAATGGAACAAGGCTGAGGTGTCAGGCAGTGCATGTGTGGGTCTGTGACTACCAGTGGACAATGGAACAAGGCTGAGGTGTCAGACAGTGCATGTGTGGGTCTGTGACTACCAATGGACAATGGAACAAGGCTGAGGTGTCAGGCAGTGCATGTGTGGGTCTGTGACTACCAGTGGACAATGGAACAAGGCTGAGGTGTCAGACAGTGCATGTGTGGGTCTGTGATTAGTAGTGCATGCATGGAAGATTGAAACATTTCTCACAGGACAATTCTGTTTTCTGCTAGATTTCTTTAGTAATTATTATTATAATGTAGTATATTTCCTAAGTGAATAAAATTGGATACAGTTATTTGTCTTACCCGATGTGTTAATCTAATCTAATACCTTTGAAGTTGGACTTACCCTAGGAGTAAGTGGTTCTTAATTTGTTTAACAGATTAATCTACCTAAGCAGGTGCCACAAGATGTTTTTACACAAATAGTTTGGATTGGACTACAGGACAAATCAAAATCAGCTAAAACATAGCATATGGATATACATGAATGCTGTATGAAGGGCAACTACCACAGTAAGTCCTTCTGATAAAAAAATTAAGAGCATCTTATTCCTAGGATATTTTCCATTAATATTGATGCAATGTTAACCCCTTGGGTTCTACAATGTTTTCTAATATGCAAGGGGTTAAAGGGCAGTACCTCCTAGGTGTAAAAAAAATGAAATTTCTTAATAAATACAGAAATCAGTAACGTATCCCTAACACTACAAAAGGTTTTCAGAAACTGTAACAATTTATGGTAGGTGTTTGATATTTTTGCCATTAGCTGAATCTTTGGGGGCTCTCAATTTAGCTGGTTTCCTCTTCCAATCTCTTAACCTTTTAATTACCAGAGTGGTGTGCAATGCATTGCACCCCCCCCACACACACACACACCTTTTTCATAAAACTGTTAACCCTTTGAGTGACAAAGGGATTCACAATGCTCTTACATTGAAAGGGTTAAACCTCCCCCTGAAGATCAAACGGCCACCCCATTTGTGTAAATTTGAAGGGAAAGTCTGAGCTAATAGGACTGGATGCGATTTGAGCTACTGATGTCACCAGAGGAGAAAAAAAATTGAGAGCAGATACTTTCCATATTGCCATAGCAACACAAGAAGCTTGTTAAATAACTTTTATTATTTTATGTAAATACGAGATGTGACAACAAGAAAAAAATAAACAGATCTATTTTAGTTTCTCCCCTTTACCGTTTCTGTAAAATTCTGAATTTCATTCTAAGCAACACTGTCCCTTTAAAGTATTAGATTGTTAGAGTTCCACTGGGATTGCATTTGAATCAAAAGATTCCACCACTGCAAAGTGTTCAAACATTACTGATCTCATTCATCTGTTATAGGAATAAAGGAACAGAAAGTCAGATGGTGTAAAAGCATTAGCCTTTAGCCCTAATTTGTCCAGTAACCAGAACAAGGCCTCTAAATGTAGTGCAGCTCTCCCAGAATCAACTTGAGCATGGCTATCACAATTAATGACTTGTTACAGATAGTCAATAGACATAATGCCTGCTTACCTATCAGTCTATAGGCTGTCTACGTCTGGCCTCTGGCTATCAAGGGGTTATGCCGTTCAATCAGTCATCAGCTAGGTGAAGGATGGGTCACTAAATTATGGGAACTTTTTTAAAGAGAGTTATAAAGTAGCAACATTTTTAGGACATTTTCAATGGAAAATATGATATGTAAACAAAACTTAAAGGGATAGTAATACTTAGTTTTAACTTTATTTTATTTTGTAGGCATTAAAAAAATATAAAGAAAGATAAAAGTCTTATCTCTCAAACCTTTATGGTTTAAGAGATATTCACAAGCAAAGTTTCCCCTCCCGCCCCTTTTACCTAGTGTAAGCCACCTCTTCTCAGATGTGGAATCCAGTCCATAGACCAGACAGATAACAGCAGGGGACAATCTTCTTCCTATGAGAACAATGAAATCCCTGCCTCCTTTGACAAGTTTTTCAGGTTTTTCCCCTTATCTTAATTGAAGATTGTCCCTCTCTGCAGTCTACCTGGGCACCTCCCTTCTTCTCTGGCTGAAAAGTGTTATATCAGTAAAGGGGGTGGGAGGGGGATACTTTGTCATTGAATTACTCTTGAACTAAACTCTGACAGAATTGAAATAACACTCTCCAAAGTCCAAACACTATGATGATTAATTAGAGCTGCTTTTATTATGAAACATTTCTATCCCTTTAATTTACAGCAAGGGCAAAATGGGAAGGGTTTCCAGTTTTGCTACATACCCCCTTCCCCACCTTTTACACAATTACCCTTATTACATCAGAGAGACAGTGACGTTGATTTGCTGTAAAGAACTGGGGGGAGATACAGTAAGTGGTGATAAAGAGGTGATAAAGTGGAGATAACTTCAGTTCTCCAATTCCTATGTTTTTCTATGGAGCCTATTCACAAAGATCTCCAACGTCGAAGAAATCAGTGAATAGGCTCCATAGACTAACATAGGAATTAGAGAAGTGATAAACGGGAGAATTCAACTTCACTTTATCACCTCTTTATCACGGCTTAGTGAATCTCCCCTAAAGTGGAGATAACTTCTCCAGTGATATCACTTCTCCAGTTCCTATGTTATTCTATAGAGCCTATGCACTAAGATCTCCAAAGCTGAAGAAATCTTAGTTCATATGCTCCATAGAATAACATAGCCCTCCCATTCCATGTAAATCACGCATGTAAGACTGCCCCAAATCCTTTTTAGTTTAATGTGTAAGCACGCCACAGGTCACATGCTAAATTATGCCACTTTGAGGGAGGGCTGGGAGATTGAGAGGCTGGTCCCAAGTGGCAATGCGGTATGGCTATAACCATACCTGGGAACTATTGAAACAGGGCTACCCGGAGGGTAACCCTGTCAGTGCCCAGGGGGAGGAAAATGACGCGATCTGCGTCATAAAAGGGGCGGGGCTTAGGCGTGTGAGGGGGCGGGACAAAAAAAAACCTGCAAAATGTATCTAAGAGGGCGGGGAGTGGGAGGAACTGGGCGGGACGGAGCACAAGTGGGCAGAGTTTCTATTTAAACTCTGCCCACCCGGTGATCCACACATTGCCCCGGAGACCCGGTAATTCAGTCTGAAATCCGGAGTCTCTGGGGCAAAACCGGAGAGTTCCCAGGTATGGCTATAACCACAGGGACCGTGCGGCTGACTTCACAGCTAGGAACTTCAAACTATTCCATCTCATAACACACAATGAATTTTTTAAAAAATAACACTGATACTGTAATGATTTATTATGATGATAAAACAGAAGTACACATTAATGGAGGTGAGAGTTTCCCTTTAAAAATGACCTATAAAATGTTAGTCTTGCCCCGATAATTCCAGATTCTGTGTTAGAGGTGACTTAAAGTCAATGGTGTGTCACCTATTTAGGTGACATAGCCAATACGATGAAATGTTATTTATTTTTTATTTAAACTTTTGATTTCGGTTAAATTTAACATACAAAGTTTGTGCTGCACCTACTTCCGTATAGACTGCGGTTCTCTGCGGTTACAGAGCTCTGCCTCTGCTCTCCTCTGATGACGGAGGCTTCTGTCTGTAAGCTGGAGCAATCTCATTGGCTAGATATCGATCTCTGCCAATGAGAGCGCTCCAGCTTACAGACAGAAGCCTCCATCATCGGAGGAAGGAGGAGATCAGAGGCAGAGCTTCGGGCGGCAGTCTATATGGAAGTGGTTGCAGCCCAGACTTTTGTAAGTTAAATGTAAGCGATATCAAAACTTTACATAAAAAATAAACAACGTTTTCATCGTATTGGCCATGTCACCTATTTATGGGATGTTGTCTAAAGGTGACACATCCACTTTAAGCAAAATAAAAGTTTGAGAACCACTGCAGTAACATCTCTCAAGCTGAAGACATATTAGTATATAGGCTCTACAGAATTACATAGGAACTGGAGCGTTTATCTCTTCTTTATCACAGCTTAGTGTATAATCTCTGTGTTCTTATTAGTACATGATCCTTATATGGGGGGATAAACAAAAAAGATTGTGCACTAAACCAGCTGCTGGAATTGATTTCTTAATCCTACTCCTACCTCACTCCAGTTTACTAAGTTTCTTGCTACTCAAATTTTCTCCTTAAAGGAGCAGTAAACTTTTTTTATGAAAAATATATAGTAGGGATTTTCCTACTGAGTAAAATAAGGGTACTCCCACTGCTGAGAGATTTATATTTCCACAGTTATTATGGTTTAAACCCATGTTTTTTTACATTAGCATTGCCCTCTAGTGGCAAAATTCTAATTAGATTTCCTGTTAGATTCTAATGGAGAGGAAAGTCAGAAAAGTCAGTGATTTACAGTTCTCTATAGAATGTGATAGAAACTGCCTGTCACTTCCTGTCAGTTAGAACTACCAGGAAGTAAACACAGTAAATTCACTTCCTGATTATTTGAACTGCTATAAATTTTGAATAAAACATCTGACAGAGATGGGAGTAACCTTGTTTTATTCAGCAGAAAATACCCTATAAAATACGTGTTTTCATAAAAAAAAGTTTACTGCTCCTTTAATACATTCACAGGGGAAGTGTCATGGGACAGTGTAAGGGTGTTTCGAAAACGTCTTTTCCTCTGAGCTTTGTCAACCGCCATGTGCTAAGGAATAGGTAGAGGAAATGGCATAAATTTGCAATATTTTCCCTTGCATGGTATAGGGAAGGCACACAGAACTTACTGGAGTTAAAGTTGTAACGATTGCAGAGAGTGTGCGCTCGTATGCACATAAGTGATCTTATGCCTAGTGCTGCCACTGGTGTTGGAGGCTAACCCCAGTGGAGCTGACAGACTGAACCCTTTCAGTGCCAGAGGGGTTTGCAATGGATTGCGTACCCCGCTAGCATTACACTTTCCCCTCGGTGTCTTCATTGTTTTATAGGGCTGCACATTTACACAGGCTTCCCCTAGCAATGAGTCCTGTCCCAGGAGTGTTTACATCCTAATGTTTGGTGCCTGAGGCACTGAGAGATAAAGTGGCTTGGCTAAAGGTCACAGAGAGATGACACGGGAATCAAACCAGACTTCCCTACTGCAGGGTCAGAGTCTCAGCCGACTGAGCCAATGCACAGTGTGCATTACCAGGGTCACGCTTGTTCACTGGGAGGTGGGAGCTACTTTTACTGGCCTAGAGATTAGTCAGTCATCACTGCCCTTCATACTTTCAGTGCATTTCTCAAATGTACAACAGAAAATACTGCCAGTAATTATAATGAGGAACGTACTAATACAAATCCCTGCTACACTAGGTGCTGCACCCAGTATTTGGATGCTGCATCTGGTTATTGGCTATTTGACCCTTTGAGTGTGTTGCAATGCCTTGGACACCTCTCTGGCACTCAGTGGGTTAATATTCTGTCTAAACTGAAAATTATATTCTATATAAGATATTAGGGGTCCATACCTCTCAAGGGTCCCTCTTAAGGAGATATTATGGTTCACTCCCTCTATAAGAGATATTAGGGGTCTATACCTCCCAAGTATTCTTTTTTATGAGATAGTAGGGGTCCATACCTTCCAAGTGTCCCTTTTTAAGAGATATTAGGGGTCCATACCTTCCAAGTATCCCTCTTTAGGAGATACTAGAAGTCCATACCTTCCAAGTGTCCCTCTTTAGGAGATATTAGTGGTCCATACCTTCCAAGTGTCCCTTTTTAGGAGATACTAGGGGTCCATACCTTCCAACTGTCCCTCTTTAGAAGATATTAGGGGTCCATACCTTCCAAGTGTCCCTCTTTAGGAGATATTAGGGGTCCATACCTTCCAAGTGTCCCTCTTTAGGAGATATTAAGGGTTCATACTGCCTAAGTGTCCCTCTTTCGGAGATGTTAGGGTCCATGCCTCCCAAGTGTCACTCTTTAGGAGATATTAGGGTCCATACCTACCAAGTATACCTCTTTAGGTGATATTAGAGCTTCATAACTCCCAAGTTCCTCGCTTTAGGAGATATTAGGGCTCCATACCTCCCAAGTGTCCCTCTTTAGGAGATATTAGGGTTCCGTACCTCCTTAGTATCTCTCTTTAGGATATATTAGGGTTCCATACCTTCTAAGTGTTCCGATTTAGAAGGGACAATCCTTCTTGGAGTCCCAAAGCCCTCTGTCCCTCTTTCCCATCCTGGTATCCCAGTGTTTAGGAGATTGGACTGTGTGATGTGTATATAAGTGTATCACATTGATTCACAGCAATAAAACTCACATTAATGTTTGTTTATACTTCTGTATATGTGTTTAGAAATTTGTATGTATAAATAAAATACTTTTGTCTTGCTCAAAATTATTTAGTCAGTGCCAATAGGTCATGAAATCACCAAAACATTCTCGCCCACCAGCCACACCCCCAGCAACACCCCCTAAAAACAAAGTTTCCCTCTTTGGCCATTTGAAATGTTGGGAAGTATGGCAAAAGCCAGATTCTATACTTTTTTTTATTTTTTCATCTTCCCCTATTTTCTTTATACTTTTGTGTCTCTGACAGTGACCTTTTCCAGACCTCTGTTTCCAGACAGCTTTCTGTCAGGGACTGTGAAAGTAAGTATAGCGATACATTGTAACATAATCCAGCAACAGAAATGTTGCATTGTATCACTGTCCCTGACATAAAGTCCTCTGGGTAAAATATTTTTTAAAAAAAGTGTGAAGTGTATCCAATGCATTGGATACATCTCTGGAACTCAAAGGGTTAAAAAAGTACTGACAATTTGACTTCATATTATACACTTCTGAACATATAAAGTCAGAAAGTAAGTTTACTGTAACTTTAAAACTTGTCTCTCATTACAAACTGCAAAGAAACTTTCAGTAAAGGACACATGATTTGAAAATGCAAGTACATGATTAGATTTTAAAGGGATAGTAATGCTTTGATATAAAAATGTCTAAAATCTAGATATTAACAATATAAGTAGAATAACCTACTTCCCATCTCCCAAAACTGTATAGTTTTTGTGTTCGTAGCTTTTAAAGGTCCCCCTCCCTCCCCTTTCTCATTTGTCAGTGCTGTAGCTGACAGAGGCAGATCCTGGTCCCAGGACCAATGGAGGCTCTTCAGCAGAGCAGAAATCATGACATTTATGAAGAAATACTTCACTGGAACAGTCTACAGAGTGTGCCTGGTCTGCAAGCACACTTTTTAGACCGTTCCAAAGAAGTATTTATTCATAAATATCGTGATTTCAGCTCTGCTGAAGAGCCATTGGCCGGTCCTGGGACCAGGATCTGCCTCTGTCAGCTAGAGCACTGACGAATGAGAAAGGGGGAGACTTTAAATGCTACGAACATAAAAACTATACAGTTTTGGGAAATGGGAAGTAGATTATACTACTTATATTGTTAATATCTACAACTTTAGACATTTTTGTACCAAAGTATTACTATCCCTTTAAAGATATAACAAATACAAACAAAATATTATTTTTTTATAGATGCTAATTGCAAATACATGATAATTAATATTACATTACCCAATTTTATGTTAGATATGTGTTTCTTTAAAGGAGAACTATGAACTAATAATAATAACCTTCCACTTACATTACTATGGCAATAAAATCCTGATGGCCCCTATGAATTTAACTATTGCACCTTTGTTCAAAAGATAACATCTTCAAACAGTCCTAGTCGTCCTC
This sequence comes from Rhinophrynus dorsalis, assembly GCA_037306005.1. Lineage (NCBI taxonomy): Eukaryota > Metazoa > Chordata > Amphibia > Anura > Rhinophrynidae > Rhinophrynus > Rhinophrynus dorsalis. The sequence continues at coordinate 219,677,888 of CM074725.1, forward strand.
TCTATGGACGCAGACATGACAGCTGCTAGTAACACCACAGGATCTCAAGATCTCATGTACTCTGTCTGCTTCAGTTTAAAGTGGAACTTTCACCTCAATTCCAGTTTGCCTATTTGAAAGCTGAATCAAAAACTGCCTATATGTTGTTAACCACAAGTCCAGCAGATGTATTGTTTGGGAGATAGTCACACTTTCAGGGGAAAAGCGAAAATCTCCAGGTACTGTCCAAATCTTCATTTACATATGACACATCTTTGAAACCTTCATTTGCATATGACACTGAAAAAGCATATTTAGTATGTGAAATGTCACTGGAACCCCACGTGTACCACAATTAGCATATGGTAACACATAGAAATATCTCCTTAACTGTACATTGGCTGGTCTTTTGTCTAAAATGACTCCAAGGCCGTTTTAATGTAAATATGCAAACTTGAATTAACCCCTTAAGGACCCATGATGTGCCAGGACAGTTCTATGGCCATCCTGGCGCGTCATTGGAATTCAGGGGTCCCGTGTGGCTGCACTCCGCTTGGGGACCCCTGAATTGATTTTGCAAAAAAAAAAAAAAAAGTCTGTGGTACTTAACTGCCGGCCGCCCGGCCTGTCATTCAGGGGTTAACCCTTTGAGTGCCAGAGAGGTACGCAATGTGTTGCATATCTATCTGGCACTCAAGGGGTTAACAAAACTGCCAGGAACTGTCATGCCACCTCCATTGACATGATATCAGGGACTCATTTAAGATGTTATCTCATTAACAAAGTCACAAGAGCAAAATTCTTAGGTGCCATTAGGATTTTTTTGGCCTTTGTAAGGCAAGTTGAGGTTATTATTAGGAAGTTTTTGTTGTATTTTAATCCTAACTGAGATTATGCAGCGGGTGTGGGTGTCCCTTTAAGTCCACTGAAGATGGAGAGGAAATCTTTGACTCTAGACGTATTTTGTAAATGTCTAAGAAGGAGAGATAATGACCAGTCTGAGTCCCAAAGTGCACCGTTCACATGGATAAAGAAGTTGTATCCATAAAGCAGTAAAATAAGATGGTATGTAAGGGAGTTATTAGCCTATCAAGCAGATGCAAGCTCCTGTTTTATCTCCTCGTGGCCCAATATATTCATCGTTTTTATAAGGTAAAGGATTTTCAGACTGTGACAATCTAATAATAACAGTACAGTAAATGAGGTGCGTAAGGTAGAACACAATCTCTGTCGTATAATAAAAAAACACCAAGAGGGAGTTACCGTGCACAAGGTCCTATTTAGCAAGGGTCCCACTCATTCACTCACTGACTGCAAATCAGCATTTTTACCGGACAATAGGCTCAGCAGTGTACTTATGATTGCTTCTTTTCAAATGGTAATAGGTATCCTAACTCCTCTGCCAGGTTTTTCCTACCAGAACACAAATTGCAGTTTACAAGGCATGGAGGGGGAAAAAAATCTTAGCTGAATATCTTTTTTTTTTTTTTTTATTCGACAAACTGACATGTAAATTACCCTTTAAGTGCTCCACTCTAAGGCTCTGATGATCTCCTAATTGTCGCAGTCAATTGTAGCCAACAGACGCTTCAATCCAGAGCGCTTTGACAACAAGCATAAGGATCAAAGAAGAATCAGCTCTCTTCAATATCTCTCTGTTTAGAAAGCTACAAAAAGACTCAGAAAGAAAGGTGTAAGGGCATTACTGTAGAGGAAACGGAGAGGGGAAAGTATTACAATAAGGGTTTTTGTGTGTGTGTGTGTGTGTGTGTGTGTGTGTATATGTTTGTGTGAATTCTCCTGTAGTCCATCCTTATTTCAGGAAGAATTCTAGCACACAAACATATGAAGGGCATGTACCATTACAATTCTGTGCTAAACAGGAGTGGAAATCAGTTTAATACTGTGGCATTGTCCCAGTGGCTACTGGCTAAACATTTTCTGCCAAATAGCATTGCCCTAAATGCTTTTTGCCGCAAGGGAAAATATGGGAAATTTCAGGATGCTGTGCTCCTCTCAATTTTGTTTAAAGGGATAGTAAAATTTCACAATAAAAGCAGCTCCAATAAATGTTCATAGTATTTGGGCCACAGAGAGTGTTATTTCAGTACTGTCAGAGTTGTAGTTCAAGAGTAATTGAATGATAAAGTATCCCCTCCCGCCCCTTTTACTGATGTAACACTGCTCACCTCAGAGCATCAAGACCGTCCAGATGGATCGCAGAGAGGGACGATCTTCAGTGATCATAAGGGAAAAACCTGAAAAACCTGTCAAGGGGACAGGGTTTTCCTTATGCTCACAGTAAGAAGATTGTCCCTTGTCAAGCGATCATATAACTTGCCTCTCACATACCCCCAAAAAGCATATTCCTCTTGCCATCCTTAATCCTTTGTGTGTCAGAGAGGTATCCAACGCATTGTGCTGAAATGTGTATACCTCTCTGGTACACAAAGGGTTAACACCTTAGTTGCTTCAGTAGGAATGCGTGGAAGTTTACATTTCCTCCATGCAGTAATTTACTCATAAAAACAGTTATATTTCTCCTTTCCATGTCAGCTCCTGTGGGGTGGAAATTCAGGCGACAGTTTTCTCATGAATTTGAGAAACCATGTTTCAGCATGTTCCCATGCCGAGCTCCTCATTCCTGTGTCAAGTTCTGATGTTCCTTTGCCTGTTTCTGACTTTCCCGCAGTGACATCACCATACACACATATGTCATCATGCACGCACATGACATCACATATAAATGTACTTATGTACACACCCACTCATTTCCTCCTTTCTGCTGCATGGAAAAGGTCAGTGGAAAAGGTCTTACCACAGAAATCCCCACAAAAGGTGGCAAAAAGTACTGACCACCCCTCATCTTCTTCATATTGCAAAGCTATTCACTGAATACAGCTCCAGATTCCAAGGGATTCATGTGATTTTTCAACTGCTTTTTAGAAATATAAACCACAATGGTTGTCCCTTTTGAGGACTGAAGGGCTACATATGTGGCCCTTAGTATAAATCAAGTTGCCTATAAATGGTCTACAACAGGGGTAATTAGTTGCATATATCCCAACATTTCAGCTGGCCAAAGCAGGACACTTGTGTTTTAGGTGATGTTGTTGGGGGCGTGACTGATGGGTGGGGAATTACTGAGAATTTTTAGGTTATTTCATGACCAAGTGACACCACTTTGTGTAACTGAATAAATGACTTAGAACAAGACCAAAGTATTTTATTTATACAGATAAATGTATAAACGCATATACCAAAGTTCAAACAAACATTAATGTGAGTTGTGTTGCAGTGGAGCAATGTGATCATTTATATATATATTAGATAGTCTGATCTCCTAAAAAGAGGGACACAAGGGTGGGAAAGAGGGACAGAGGGATTTGGGTCTCAAAGTGGGGCTGTGCCTCCTAAAGAGGGACACTTGGGAGGTATAGAGTTAAAGGGATAGTAATACTTCATTTTATCTTTATTTTATTTTGTAGGCATTAAAAAAACATGAAGAACGATATACGTCTTATCTCTCAAACCTTTATGGTTTGAGAGATATTCACAAGCAAAGTTTCCCCTCCCGCCCCTTTTACCTAGTGTAAGTCATCTCTTCTCAGATGTGGAATGCAGTCCATAGACCAGACAGATAACAGCAGGGGACAATCTTCTTCTTATGAGAACAATGAAAGCCCTGCCCCCCTTAGGGTTGCCACCCAGCCAGTATTTTACCAGCAGGCCGGTTAAAAATTGGCTTCTGTCCAATGTTAAGTCTATGGAGGGAATGCCATGGCCGGTATTATTTTGAAGAAAAGGTGGCAACCCTAGCCCCCCTTGACAAGTCTTTCAGGTTTTTCCCTTACCTTAATTGAAGATTGTCCCTCTCTGCAATCTACCTGGGCACCTCCCTTCTGATCTGGCTGAACAGTGTTACATCAGTAAAAGGGGCGGGAGGGGGATACTTTGTCATTGAATTACTCTTGAACTACAACTCTGACAGAACTGAAATAACACTCCCCAAGGTCCAAATGCTATGATGATTAATTAGAGCTGCTTTTATTATGAAACATCACTATCCCTTTAATAGACCTGCAGCTGTTGATGACTACAGCTTGCATCATTCCAACCAGCCAATAGGAAGTTGAAGATGGTGAGAGTTGTATGCCCTTACAGCTAGAAGTCCATCAACTGACTACCATTGGACAATAAAGGTCTCTGTGAATTTCCAACAACACAATCCATTTTAAACGGCAATGCAAAATACATTTGGAAATTTACATAATTAATGTTTAGATTTTCGTCAGCTTAGCAAAAAAGAGAATATAGTTTACAGTAACTTTTTTTTTTTTTACGTGCGATTAAACAAAAGCTGTTTTCAAGCTATTCAGCAGAAGTGTGTGGCTATATAAAGAGGCACAGGCCCAACAGCATAATATTTCACGTCTTGCGAAAGGTCAAGTTCTGTTACAAAACTGCACAGATACACCTAGAGTATGCTATGTACCAAGCCAATAAAAAATCCCAAATGACACAGTAAAGTGTAATTTATGCTAAAGTTTAAAGCTGTTATTTTTTAACAATACCAAAAAAAATAATCACAGGATATCTTTGAAAGGCCAGGATAGCAAAGTTAACTGAAGAGGAAACATCTAGCAGAGAAGATGCTAATTATTCAGTAAGTCTCTCATAGTAGTCTTGATATATTGTTACTGCTTTAACCCTGTCAGTGCCAGAGGAGTAGGCAATGCAGTTCTTTGAAGTGCGTTGCCTACCCCTCTGTCACTCAAAGGGTTAAGTTTTCCTTAACCCTTTGAGTGCCAGAGGGGTATGCAAGAGTACCCCTCTGGCACTCAAAGGGTTAATGGAAAACTAACACCTTCTGATAGTAACTCTCCCACTTACCTTACTAAAACCAGGAAATTCTAATGGCCCTTATGAATTTTGCCCATCTGCCTTTGCTCAAGAAATAACATCTTCAATCAGTCTTGGATTTCAGGTCAATGGAGGAGGACATGACAGATGCTTACAGTGTTTTTTAAAAGGAAGCAGGGAGAGTTGATGAGCCTAATTAACACTTTAAGGACCAGTGGGTTGTCCGACACTTTGCAAAGCAATGCATTGCACACTCCTCTGGTACTTAATTCCGATGATGTGCCAGGACCGGTTAAAAGTTTGTTCCACACAATTTTTAAGGCCTCTGCATCCTTCACTTTAATGACAATTGAACAAGATTTAATCAAATAAATTACATAAAATTTGGCCCACTCTTACACCTCCCCCAGAAAGTTCCACTAACAAAAATTCCAAGTCCTTCTAAAAGGGGAGAGGAAGAGTGAAGTCTATTATAGAGTTGCCCAGCTGTCCTTTTGTCTCCTTCTCCAATACACTCACTCTTTAATACTGCCTCCAACACATTAAGGGATAGTAATGTTTCACAAAAAGAGCAGCTCCGATTAATCTTCAGAGTCATGGAGAGTGTTATTTCAATTCTGTCAGAGTTGTAGTTCAAGAGTAATTCAATGACAAAGTATCCCCCTCCCGCCCCTTTTACTGATGAAACACTGTTCAGTTAGAGCAGAAGGGAGGTGCCCAGGTAGACTGCAGAGAGGGACAATCTTCAATTAAGATAAGGGAAAAACCTGAAAAACTTGTCAAGGGGGGCAGGGATTTCAGTGTTCTCATAGGAAGAAGATTGTCCCCTTCTGTTACCTGTCTAGTCTTACAACCAGATTCCACATCTGAGAAGAGATGGCTTACACTAGGTACAAGGGGCGGGAGGAGGAAACTTTGCTTGTGAATAAAACTTATATCGTTCTTCATATTTTTTTAATGCCTACAAAATAAAATAAAGATAAAACGAAGTATTACTATCCCTTTAATGGTAGGATTGTATTGGCTATTCTGTGTATTCTGTGCAAAATAAAGATCGAATGGACAAATTGAATTGTACAAATCTGATTCTTTGTACACAGTTCCATAAGTATGTCGATTTCATCCAGATCTTGCGATATGATATGAATACACATGTCTAACTTATGCTAATCAATGTACAGCAGGTTCAATCCTTTGAGTGCTGGAACGGAATCCAACGCATTGGATACGTCTCTGCAACTCAAAGGTTTAACATATGACTGAGGCCTAACAGAGGCTAAGTGGAACTGGATCCTGTATTATTCGAATACGATCACGTCCTAATAATAACTCACACTTACCTTAACCCTTTAAAGACCAGTGGGGTGTCGCAATGCGTTGCACACCCCTCTGGTCCTTAAGGGGTTAAATTGGGCCAAAAATCATAATGTCCTATGTGAGTTCTGCCCTTGCACCTTGGTTAAAGAAACAACATCTACAGTCCATGTCATGTTCATGGAGGTGGGTATACAGTCAAGTAACCAATCACTGGAGGGCCACAGTGCAAACATCATTTTCGTCACCCAAGACAAAAATATTTACATAGCTTCATAACCTTTCGGGTCCTGAGGCACACAGGGCACCCATGGATGTAGAGCCCCAGTACCACTGTACCCTCTGTACCCCCCCCCCGTAAGTTACATCTTATGGAAAAATGTTTCTGTTGCCCCCAGGAGAGGGCTCATGGGCTGCTACTCTGTTTGTGTAAATGATGCAAATTGTGTCATAAAAACAAGTGGGACTTAATCGAATGGGTGTGGCTTAACTGGAATTGGGCAGAGAAGTGGGCGGAACAAGGTGGGCAAAGTTACCCTGGAAATCCAGCTTCTCTCCCCAGAGACCCAGTAATTAACTCTAAAACCCGAGTCTCCGGGACAGAGACACAGAATTCCCAGGTATGCTTGTGGATATGTGGTATGTCTTCTGTTTTCTTCTTTTCACCTAAATTAAGAAAAGTTCAAGAACAGCATATCCACCTCAATGGGCATGGCACCTGGATTGATTAAAAATGTTATGTCTCAACCGTTTTTCAAGTCATGGTAAAGTTTTTGAGAAGTGGGGGGAATTATTATAAGGTGTCAATATTCCTTTAAAATGGAGACAGATCTGACGTAATTGGTAATGCATAACCCTCTGAGTGCCAGAGGCGTGTGCAATGCATTGCTCTCACTCACAGGGTTACAATAAACTAGTACAGATTATTGCAAACATAGCTGAGATTCTCTCTCTTGCTTTCTCTCTCTCTATCTCTCTGTCTCTTTCTAGATTTCTATGACCATTGATGATCAAGGGTTGTTTTCAAAACATGTCCCTAGTATATGAATACAAATAATTCTAACATGCTTTGAATGTCAATAGCATTCTAGAACATAAGGAAAGAAGTCTGGTCTTATGTAGGCTTTAGACAGTTCTCAGCATAATTCCAATGAATATCACAGGCCCAGGAGACTTAGCCAGCATTTTTCAGGTCAATCATGCACATCTTTCTCTATAATTCCAAGGACAATACATAAGTGGTAACAAGCAAAAAACTTGGACATTAGAGAGGTCTTCATCACATTGCAAAACAATACATTGGAGACCTCTCTGGCATCCGCTGGGGCTAAAATAATTATACCAAAACAGCAGGCAAATTTTGCAGAATATACTTTTTTTTTGTTAAAAAAAAAATAGGTACTGAAAGTACAGAAGGAAATGCATAACCCTTTGAGTGCCACTGGGGTGACAGGCATTGCAGGAAACATCTCTATGGCACTCAAATGGTTAAACACCATATAGCAGGGGTCCAGCTGCCCTGAAATCTCCCTTGAGACCACTGGTCATGTGTTCACATGTGCAAGTGCAGACACATGGCATTAGCCTGTATCTCCGGCTTCTGCACTGATGGTTGTGCACTACACGGTATGATCACTGTAATATATACCAGTGGACACGTTCCAGCAGCCTTAGACTTTAATGCCAACAAACCCATTACACTTGCCCCATAGCATGTGCAGGGAAATGACAGTGAAACATGTCTACACAATATTAAAACACGGTGTATCCTTTGGCTCCGACCAGAGTAGATGCACTTAAATCTGTCCTAATCCCCTCCCCCCCATGGTACAGGATTTCAGTATCTCCTCGCATGAATACGGGTGAATCAATCAGTGGTTTTTTTTTCAGTGTTTTTTGTTTTATTTCCCCATCAGCATAGCTGGGAACTCTCCGAATCTGCCCCAGCGACTTCATTTATTAGGGTTCATTATGGGTCTCCGGGGACAGAGACTTATTCTCAGGTGATGAGTTTCATGTGAAGGTCTGCCCACTTCTCCTCCTTCCCATCCTGTTCCTCCCACTTCTCCTTCTTTCCACCCTGTTCTGCCCACTTCTCTCCCACTTCTCCTCCTTCTCACCCTGTTCTTTCCACTTCCTGCCTACTTCTCCTCCTTCACACCTTGTACCTCTCACTTCCCACCCACTTCTGCAACTTCTCACCCTGTTCCTCCCAATTTCCACCCACTTTTCCTCCTTCTCATCCTGTTCCTCCGACTTCCCACCCACTTCTCCTCATTCTCACCGTTCCTCCCAATTTCCACCCACTTTTCCTCCTTCTCATCTTGTTCCTCCGACTTCCCACCCACTTCTCCTTCTTCTCACCCTGTTCCTCCCAATTCCCGCCCACTTGTCCTCCTTCTAACCCTGTTCCTCCCACTTCCTGCCCACTTCTCCTTTTCACCCTGTTCCTCCTACTTCCCACCAGGTCCTTCCCACTTTATGTAAAAATGATGACAAGCCAAACCTACCCAATTAAGCCCCACCCCTTTATTACATGAACTGCATAATTGACAAACCCCTGATAAAACAACACATGAGCCCTCTCTGGAAGTTTAAGAGTATGATGTTCCCAGGTATGGCCATCAGCATGAATCATTAAGAGCTGGAGAGATTCTGCAATGCATTGTCTGTCTCCTGAGCGTGCCAACAGGGCAGGCACACATACGCATATTGCACAATACATAGTGTTCATTTTTTTACCTTATCCAAAACAGGTCTTAATGAAAATGCAAAAGGAAATGCTTGTCAATATTTTATAATTAATATACTCTCAAACCCTCCCAGATTAAGTTCATTATTTATCTGCTTGACTGATGCACATTAATCTTTATGGAATAAGATAACGCATGCCAATATATAAAGAGAAATCCAGAATCCCATACAAAAGAAGACATCGCTCAATTTGAAGCCCTTAAACTGTTAAGAATTAATAATGGTAGACTTTTGCGGCAATTACAGTGAACCATTAATTCTTGTCCCTCTATAATTAATGAAGACAAGCTTTTACTTGGGTCTTGATAAACATGTAGACAATTAAATGTCTAATACATGTGTATATTTGCTTTATGGCCTGAATGATCTATCCTGCATGAAGAACTGCAATGTTTGCCGATGGTTAATTTACAAACAAGCTTCTTTTTTTTCCTGTCTAATTAGAATAGGCTACGTGCCAGGGCACACAGATAGAAGGGATGATTTTCTGACAGGTCATACAAGGTTAGTGCCCCGGTCGGTTCCTATTCTTGATGACCTGGTATCTTTTAGAAGTCAAGAGTGTTTTGGACTTTCTCTACCAAGAATAATGTGACCTCGTACATTTCTTCTTAGAAAATCACCCCTGACAGATACCAACGACCAGGGGATGGATGCCAACTTGTAGTCTGGGGGCAAATGGCCCATTGCTGCTATCATTCCAGCCCACTGTCCCAGCCCACCCCCTTTAGTTAATTTTAAAACTGGCATTAATGTTGTGAAGTAAGGCAAATGATAAAGCAGAGCTTGTAATTTAATTTGGGCAACACTGCTAATACTACAGAGCTTACAGTTGAAATGGAGCTATACTAGTGATACCACAGAGTTTAAGTAAAGCTACACTAGTGATACCATAGAGCATACAATGGAAGTGTGTTATGCCACTAGTGTAGGTCCAATTGGATTATAGTGTTGTGGTATCACTAGTGTAGCTCCATTTGGATTATAGCTTTGTGGTATCACTAGTGTATTTCCATTTACAGCAGCCAATGGAAGATTGAGTGAGTCATTGGTCCACTGGTTCAGACATATGACCGGCCCAGGGGGCATTTTGCCACCCTCCCCTGCCAGTGACTATGTACAATTGTCAGGCAAAGTAACAAACTTCTGATATAGGGCATTGTCTGCATGTGTGCATGATGTGCCCAGATTGTGGCTGTAGCCAATCACAAAGCAGAGTTTTCATTCACTGGATCTGTCTCTGGAATACCAGATAGCCTGATATCTGATTGGAATTGAGAGAACTACCATACCTCCCAACATTTCAAATGGACAAAGAGGGACAATTTTGTTTTAAGTGGTGTGGGTGGGGGCATGGCTGGTGGTTGGGGCATTACTGACAATGCTTAGATTATTTTATAACCTATGGACATCTCTTTGTGTAACTGAATAAATTATTTAGAGCAAGTCTTTAGTATTTTATTGACACAGACTAATGTGTAAACACATATAGTGATGTTTAAACAAACATTAATGTGAGTTTTATTGATGTGTAGCGATGAGATGCACTTATATAGACACCACACAGTCTGATCTCCTAAAAAGAGGGACACCAGGGTGTGAAAAAGGGACAGAGGGATTTGGGTCTCAAAGAGGGACTGTCCCTCATAAAAAGGGACACTTTGGAGGTATGAGTTACTCACTGGTAGCCCAAGCGCTACCAATAGCTTGTGAACTACTTGTTGGAGTCCCCTGCTTTAGTGCGTAGCCCAAAGTGCAGGATTTGGGGGTTTGAGGCCAACTCCAGCTGAGATGTACATACCCCAACATCGTCAATCAATCCTGGATATCATGTCCACAGAGGTTGAATCACGGATATCTAACCAATCCCTAACATTTCTCACCGAAATAGTTAATACGGTGCATTTTTTTTCTTTCTGACTTAGTCTTTCTTTTTTTATACAAGGTAGAGAATGTGGTATTTGGCAGAAATAAGTGCACATGAAACTAAGGGTTTTAGAAAACCACACCGTTGGAAATAGCAATATTTCCCTAAAACATAGTTTTGGTTTTCAGACTCACAAAGAGCCTGGAAATGTATGTTTGTTCCGCAGGTTTCCAACACTTCAATCATATTAAACACATTTTTGGAGTTTCAGCACAGTGTATCGAGCAATAATAACAGAATGTAGGAAAGTTAAATCACACATATATTTAGGCGACTATTTGAATCAATCATATGAACTTCAAGGTGATATGACTATGTAGAAAAAAATGTTTATTATTTGTACAGAACCAATGTAAATAGAATTATAACCACAGGGAGGCTAATGTGCTCAGAAAAATTGGATCAGGTCTGGAGAAAATGAATAGCACCATAAAGAACAAATACAAAACCTATTATTTTAAAGGGATAGTAACATTTAATATATAGTAACATTTACTGTGTAGGGTATATCCCTCCTGAGTACAACAAAGATACTCCCACTGCTGAGAAGTGTTTTATTCAAAAGTTATTTCAGCTCAAACTTGAATCTTTTTAGGTACGATATACAATATCCTATGTAAGTTTATAGTCCACTGACCAGAGCTGTCCATAGAATGGTGTAGCAACAATGCCATTGTAAATTTTCAGTCCACTGAGATACTGCACCTAAAGATTGAAGTTTGAGCTTTAATAACTTTTTGAATAAAGCACTTCTCAGCAGTGGGTGTTCCCTTGTTTTATTCAGGAGTATATACCCAACAAAATATATTTTTACATAGTAAGTCTTACTATTCCTTTAATATTTGCTTTTAACCCCTTGAATGTCAGAGACATATCCAACATATTATTTTGCACTTATGATTGACAAGAAGAAGAATGGGCAAACGTACGGTAATGATTCTAGCAATAAAAGTCACTGAAATCAGTCTTCTGTCCCAACAACAGCCTAAAGTCAGTTTAATAATCTACAAATGCGCCAAATCCTCCCCTTAGTGGAGCTTGAACTACTGGGAGGGCAGTGGGGTAGACATTTCAGGGATGTTCCTTTAATCTACACATTGTTTAAGTCAATGACCTAAGCAAGGAATAGGGAAAATTACATTAACCCTTTGAGTGCCAGAGAGGTATCCAACAGATCGCAGCTCAAGGCATTCGATGTCTCTCTGGCACACAAAGAGTTAATGCAGACCAATTCGCTGGGGCTGGTGTACAGGCCTTGCTGCCAATGCACTGGAGACCTCTCTAGCATTCAAGAGGTTAAAATCCAATATAAATCAAAGGGGCACTTTATTTTTCCTGTATGATGAAGTTGACGTACCCCAAAATTGAACTCTGATTGCAGTGGTGTAACAATATGGGTCGCAGGGGTCCCAGCGCTCTGCATTACTGAAGTGAGGCCCGTGTGGGAGCTCCAGCTGTATAGAGGTCTGTGCAGAAGGAGGCACAGACCTCTCCTGACACACCACTGGACCACCAGGGAGGTAGGTGTTGGACACTGGGGGGGTCAATAGGGGCAATGTGGAGATTGGGGGCAATGCAGAGATTGGGGGCAATAGCAGGCAATGTGGAGATTGGGGGCAATGTGGAGATGGCCAATGGGGGGTGAATGTGGTCGGGGGGCAATGACCTCGGTTGGGGGGCCCATGGCAATTCTTGCACCAGGGCCCCGTGGCTTCTAGTTAAGCCTCTGTCTGATTGTATACTTATGGGCCATTGAATTGAATGTAGGAGTTTTCCAGTGCTACGACACTGACATTAGTGTCTACCACCAGTGGCCACACACAAGTTTATGCAGTACAGAGTATGATCACTGTAGCTCACAGCGGTGGACACGCACTCTGCCAGCATTGAACTTTAATGCCACCAAGCCCTGCACCACCTGCCCCGAAGTATATGCAGGGAAATGGTATACACTAACACCATTTCATTGCTTAGTACATTGGTCTAATCAAGGTATAGAAGAAAAGACCACTCTGAAATGTCCATATAAACTGCCCTTTGTCCTCCGCTTGGCTAAAGCGGCAATAAGGGGTGGAAATCTGATGAATGTAACTTAGTAAATTGATGCTAGGCAGGTATAGGGACTCAAAATTGATTATTGAGCTTGCTTTACAGTAGAATTGGTTGTGAACATTTACCCCATTGTGACACTATGAATTTCTATCTGTTTAGCTGCCATTCAAAACCAATACACAACCCAGTTTTATGCTTTCGTATTCAAGACACATACATTGTTATACATTTTGTTAATCTCTGCATTAAACCAAAGGGAACAGCATTATCTTGGTGTCATTAAAGCAGCCTTAAAAGTTTATGCCATCAGACATTAAACTATCTGTTTTTCTTATCATATGAAAAGATTAAAGGAAAATTAGATGTTTAGGAAGAAGTGTCTCAACCTCTTAGACCCATATTCAGGAAGCTAAAGAGTTGCAATTATGGAGCAAACCAACTGCAGCTTAGGGGGACAAATTTAATTCCTTAATGATTTAAATGGACGGTTTAAACCCTTGGATTCAAGTCTGGTCTCCAACACATTGCTTAGCAATCCGTTGGAGACCACATTAGCATTCTAAGGGTTAAAAGCCCAAGTTAAGTCTTACCTGACATTTATTGGTTCCTATGCAAGATGGATTGCTCCAGAATTGGTTAACTTTTTCTTAGTACATCTAATTTCAGTGACACAAATATTCAGAGTACTTGTGATGAATTGCAGACGCTTTTCCCTGACAGAAGGTAGAAGGAGCTCACATCACAGAAGTTGGCGAGAACAGAAAAAAAAAAAAAACAGCCAATACAAGTTAAATGGGAAGTAACTTAATAATGTTACTGGGCTTTTCTTTTTGGGTAAGTCAAGGGAGATATTTTTCATTAAAAGAAATATTTCAGCTCAGTTTTGTATTACCCTTTAAATGTTAATTAAACTGAGAACAGTGCCAACTGGAGTCTAAAATGTAATTTTTATAATGCACTTACAGGAGAGTTTGAATCATAGACTTTTGGGTCTCCATAGTAAGTTACAGGAACAGCTTCACCCAGTAACTGAGCTGTAATGAAGTTTAACCCTTTGAATGCAAGACACATATGCAGCACACTGCAACACAAGAGGGGAGATTCACTAAGAGGTGATAAAGAGGTGATAAACAGGTGAAAAAAGTGGAGGTGACTTCTGCAGTTGATCACTTCTCCAGTTCCTATGTTATTCTATGGATCCTATGCACTAATATCTCCAAAGTTGAAGAAATCTTAGTGCATTGGCTCCATAGAATAACATAGGAACTCGAGAAGTGATATCACTGGAGAAGTCATCTCTACTTTATCACCTCTTTATCACCGCTTAATGAATCTCCCTTTTCGCAATGCAATGCATTGGATACCTCTCTGGCACTCAGAGGGTTAACCGGAAATGTGTGTATTGCATTACTGAATACTTCTACTGCTCTGTAAACTGTTAAGTGAACAGATTTAAAGAAACTGAGAGGCATCAGGTAAAAATGCACTGGTGGTGTCTCTAAGGGGTTAAAGAGTAATCTGTGCATATTGCCATAATTAATGCGACAAGGGAAGGCAAATGTATATTTGTAATAGTAAAGGCAAACTCTCCTTAAGTATGGTGTTAATTAGATTTCATGAAACCTGCAAATCTGAATCCTCGCTCAGGTTATGTCAAACTTTGTCAACACGTTGTTATTATGGAAAGGCTTGAAAAGCACAAAAACAGAGTTAATTGGAAGCAATATTTGAAAGGCCGCAGAAATCATTTGAGCTCGATAAACAGGTGTCAGGGCTCTCGGTGTTTACATAAGCTATATAAAGATACTGACTCCTTGTCTGTAGCCTGTCATTATTACGCGTCTGGGCTGTATTTGTAGATCAATTCTTGCTCCCTAAGAGGGCCAGCACTTCAGGAAAAAAAAAAAAAAAATTAAAGACTCAGACGGCCTTATACATCAAAGCAAACTGGTGCAAACCATCTGTGCCACAGGGGACAAAGAAAACCCTTTTGAACTAAATGGGACTATTAACCCACTGAATACTATTAGTGAAGCAATGTGTTAATCACCCCATGTACATACCTGGAAAACTTTTTGCACCAGGTGCCCGGAGTGACTCAAAAGTCTATGGATGGGTGTGTCCAAATGACCTCACAATAGGGGGTGGACCCAATATGGGTAGGTAGAGTTGAAAGGTTGAGGAAGTGGGCAAAATGGAGTAGAAGGAGTGGGTAGGAAAGTGGGTGGAGTTTACAATGACGTGCTTGAACTGGAGAATCAGACTATGTCACCCACTAAGTCAGTCGTAAAGGGGATCTTTCACCCCTATAAAAGTTAGGCTTATTAGGTAGTGTATATATCGATATTGTTGAAAACATTATTTATTAAAAAAAAAAAAAAAAAAACGCTATTTGAGCTAAACTTCTTGCTTATAGAGTGCCCTGCACCCTACTTCCGCATACACTGCTATTGCCACTCTGCCTCTGCTCCCTTCCCAATACCCAGCCTCCTCCGATGACAGAGGCTTCCGTCAGATAGCTGGAGCTCTCTCATTGGCTAGATATCGATTTCTGCCACTGAGATCACTCCAGCTTACAGACAGAAGCCTCCGTCATCGGAGGAGGCTGGATAGAGGGAGCGGAGCAGAGGCAGAGTGGCAATCTGCAGCAATAGCAGTGTATGAGGAAGGAGGGTGCAGTGCACTCTATAAGCAATAATTTTAACCCAAATAGCATTTTTTTAAAATAAATAAATAACGTATTCAACATTATCGATACATAATGTACCTAATAAGCCTAACTTTTGTAGGGGTGAGAGATCCCCTTAAAGACAGGCATCACTGGGGTAGATCCAGACAGTTTCCAGACATGCCCATGAAAATGGAAGGGGAATTTAGGTGGATGTTTTTTCCTTCCCTACGGTACAGTTGGTTTATCCCGGAATCACTCCAGTTTGGTTTGATATATAAGAGAAGCCAGGGGAGGGCTGGCAACTTGTGGCCCGGAGGGCAAATAGAATCAAGTGGCCCATTTCTACTATTGTCTGAGCCCACTGTCCCAGCCCACACCCTTTTGTTAATTTTAAAAGTGGCATTAATATCATGAAGTAAAGCAATACCACATAGCTCACAGTAGAAATGGGCTACGCTACTGATACTACAGAGCTTATAATTTAAAGGGATAGTAATACTTCGTTTTAACTTTATTTTATTTTGCAGGCATTAAAAAAAACATGAAGAATGATGTAAGTCTTATCTCTCAAACCTTTATGGTTTAAGAGATATTCACAAGCAAAGTGTCCCCTCCCCGCCCCTTTTACCTAGTGTAAGCCATCTCTTCTCAGATGTGGAATGCAGTCCATAGACCAGACAGATAACAGAAGGGGACAATCTTCTTCCTATGAGAACAATGAAAACCCTTCCCCCCTTGACAAGTTTTTCAGCTTTTTCCCTTATCTTAATTGAAGATTGTCCCTCTCTGCAGTCTACCTGGGCACCTCCCTTCTGATGTGGATAAACTGGGGGGGGATACTTTGCTTGTGAATATCTCTTAAACCATAAAGGTTTGAGAGATAAGACTTATATCGTTCTTCATGTATTTTTAATGCCTACAAAATAAAATAAAGATAAAATGAAGTATCACTATCCCTTTAAGCAAAGCTACACTAGTAATACTATAGAGCTTACAAGGGAAATACCTTATACTACTAGTGTAGCTGCATTTGGATTGTAGCTCTGTGATATCATTTGTGTAGTTCTATTTCAGTTGGAAATGCTGTGGTATCACTAGTATAACTTGACTTATAGCAAAAAGATGGAGATTAAGTGAGGCAGTGGCCCACTGGCCCAGACATATGGCTGGCCCCCCTGCCCCCCAGGCCAGCCCTCCCCTGAGAGAAGACAACATTTACCATGGTGTCAACTTCACCCAAGGATGCACGGAACAAAATAATACAAGTCTTGTGCATAAGACACAGGAGCAATTCTTGATCAAACCAACTGCTCTGCAGAGGACAGATAGAAATTCCCCTATTCTCCCATTGATTTAAATGGGACTTTTAACCCCCTGAATGCTGGAGAGGTCTCTAATGGATTGCTTCGCAATGTATGGAGACTTCTCTAGCGCCCCAGCTGGAAAAACTCTTGCTCTGCTGCAGAGACTACGGTTTTCAGGTCTTTCAGGCACAGAGACTGATTCTCTGGCTTGGAGACTTCAGGTATAACCCCTCCCACGTTCCATTCCGTTCAGAACTCTCCCGTCACATTCCGCCCACTTTTCCACCCATTTCATGGCAAACTCTTTCTTTCAACCACCCCAGACCCCTAATTAAGCCCCACCCACAATATGAAGCAAAGTACGTCATTTGGCCATGCCCATCCTCAGCTCTCTGGGGACTTGGGGCAAGAAGGTCCTAAGGCACCTCAAGCATTCAAGAGTTTAACACCTTAAGGACGTATGACATGCCACAACCGTTACGCTGGTCCAGACGTTAAGGACCTGTGATGGCCCTGGAATGTCATGGAATACTGGGATGGTAGCGAGGTTGCATGCCGCTCTGCCATCCCAGAATTCATCGCAAGAAAACAAAAGAGTGATGGATCGGGTGGTCGTTAAGGAGTTAAAGGCCCAATTTAATACAATGACAATTACAGAAACGCTTTTGGGTTATCTGTGTGCCGTTGGTTTTCTCCGGAATTGAAATACCTCCTTAGCTCATCAGCCTCACTCTTTCATATGACAGCAAATTATATTTTAGCAACAGGGATAGCAATACTTAAAATGTAAAAATAAAAATAGTGTTGTCGTGTTTATCCCCTGAGTAAAACAAGGGTATTCCTACTGCAGAAATGTGTGTTATTCAAAAGTTATTACAGCTGAAACTTTATTTTTTAGGTGCAGTATCACAGTGGCCTGAACAGTCGAGCTGTTGCTACACCATCCTATGGACAGTTATGGTCAGTTGACCATAAATTTCTATAAGATGGTGTAGCAACAGCGCCACTGTACAATTTCAGGTCACTGTGATACTGCACATAAAAAAATTCATGTTTCAGCTGTAATATCTTTTGAATAAAATACCTTTCAGCAGTGCTAGTACCCTTATATTACTCATGGGGATAAACCCAACAACATATTTTTGTAAACAAATTAATTTTTAGTATCCCTTTAAAAATCAAACACAACAGCATGTGAAAAAGAAAGAATTGATTTGTGTGTTTATTAGAAAGTACAATTATTTACTCTCTGTAGTATATGTTTTAATTGTTCTTAACAACGTTCCTTAAGATCTTGTTTGTCTAATAAAGAGTCACAAGGGTATGTGTCATGATGGAGCATGGTCTTCTGGCTTCCGTTCGTTCGCTATGAAATCTATATTCACATGACAACCTTACATAACTTTGCAGATAACAGGTCTTCTTTATTCACAGGCTGCAAAACTCACACCATATGTATTTATTTCTGCTCAGAAATGTTAGATTGAGTTTACTTAAAGTGATAGTAATGTTTCACAAAAACAGCAGCCCCAATTAATCTTCAAAGTATTTGAGCCATAGAGAATGTTATTTCATTACTGTGAGCATTGTAGTTCAAGAGTAATTGAATGATAAAGTTTTCCCCTCCCGCCCCTTTTACCTAGTGTAAGCCCCCACTCCTCAGATGTGGAATCCAGTCCATAGACCAGACAACTTACATCAAGGGGCAACATTCTTACTGTGAGAACAATGAAAGCCCTGCCCCCCTTGACAGGTTGTTCAGCTTTTTCCCTTACCTTAATTGAAGATTGTCCCTCTCTGCAATCTACCTGGACATTCCTTCTGCTCTGAGCTGAACAGTGTTACATCAGTAAAAGGGGAGGGAGGGGGATACTTTATCATTCAATTACTCTGGAACTACAACTCTGACAGTATTGAAATAACACTCTCCAAGGCCCAAATACTATGATGATTAATTAGAGCTGCTTTTATTATGAAACATTACTATCCCTTTAACTGCATGGATGCTGGAGAGGTCACCAACACATTGTGTTGCAGATGGTTTAACCCTTTGAGTGCCAGAGAGGTATGCAAAACATTGTGTTGCAATGCGTTGCATAACTCTCTGGCACTCAGAGTTATCTTGAATTGCTCATATTCTTCACGGTACATCAGTCCCAGTGTAACGCACACAGGGTGAGATGTTCAAAAGTCTTCATAACTTTTTGATTCCTTCCTCTTTCCCGCCTTACTCAACCTTCTTCCCTATGTTTTCTCCCATGTCATACTCATTAACCCTTTGAGTGCCAGAGGGGTACGCAACGCATTGCTTTGCAATGTGTTGTGTACCCCTCTGGCACTCAAAGGGTTAAAACCAGGACCAGTGGTGAACTACCCATGCTTATCAAGCCTTAGAAATTTTACTCCTATTAAACATGCCTTGGGAACCTAAGATGCGTTCATATATTTGACGTTCATTATTCAAATAATTGTACCCACTGTTTAAAATTGTTTGCCTTTGTACACTGTTGGTCTCAATAATAAAAATGTAATAAAAAAAAGTCTTCATAATGAAAAAATTGTCGGCTCATGAGTTGATGGTAAAAGAAGGACAATATTTTCCGTCACATTTTAAAATGCGTCTAAACAATTAAAAATGATGGTATAAAATTATATTTTGACCAGAATATGCTTATGACAGCCAGTGCTAACACAAACATTTCTCAACAGCTGACAATGAATTCAGATTTAGCAAAAAAAAAGCAATCAGAAATGCACAATTTTCACCCTAATGATGAACAAAAAAATGTAAATCCGGCATTTGAGAAATGCATAAAAAATTTGTGAATGTACACCTAAAACTGGCCACAAAATTAGAATATACCCTTTAGTAAATACTATGCATGTTGTTCACTGCTAGTACTGTTTCACATGCACTAATACACATGCATGGACACATACAAACATATGCATGCACACATAAACATACTCGCACAAACACCCACACACATAGACACACAATCATTCACATATGTATGCAAACACGTTTACATACAAATACACACATGTTCACTCTGAGCACCTGAGATATCTCAATGCCTCACTGAAAGAGTTAACCCTTAGAGTGCCAGAGGGGTATTGCTTACCTTTGCTTACCCCCCTATGGCACTCAAAGGGTTAAAACAAATGAAATCAATAAATTAATAATCTGTACAACCCACTGACTTTCTTTAATTCCCTTGCAGCAAAGACACGATTTTCACGTGGGAGAAGAAAAAAAGAGGGAATATTTATCACCGCTGCGTCCCCGAAAAACCCTGTGAAAAGTGTGATTAAATAAACATGTAAACATTAAATTAAACAAGAGACTTGCCAGTGTTTGTAAGTTATAAAAAAATTACCATAACTTCAAAAGCAATATACAGCTGTTTAAAAAAGGCAAACGGTAACCATTAGAATTAGCAAATGTAACCCTTTAAGGTCCAATGGGGTGTGCAACCTATTTTGAAGCAATATGATGCACCCCACTCTGGTATTTAATGGGTTAATCTCCTAGACATCTCCTAGACATCTCCAGCCTATTGCATCCAAGGAGTTAAAATATTTACTAACAGAAAGTCAATTCTGCTTACATGCTAAATATGCCTGCAGTGTACATAGCATACAAGGGGTTAATTGAAATGTAGTGCTAAACTGTAAGTTGCTCATACATGAACGATTGTCCGGGCCAGATTCCACAATAAGCACAGCAGGCAACGGTCCAGAGATCCAAATTTTGAGGGGAGGAGCCTAAACTGTGCTGGAAACAGCCACTTTCTGAATTATGACCAGATAAATATTAATGTCCCTTCACCAGCTTTATCCCCCTTTACGGGCTATTATTTAACCCCTTGGATGCTAGGGAGAGCTCCATACCTCCCAGCATTTCAAATTGACAAAGAGGGACACTTGTGTTTTAGAGGGTGTGGCTGGGGTGTGTGGCTGGTGGGCGGGACATTACCAAGAATTTTTAGGCTATTTCATGACCTATTGAGACCTCCTTGTGTAACCTAATAAATGGCTTATAACAAAACCAAAGTATTTTATTTGCACAGACTAATTTATAAACACATATACCGAAGTTTATAGAAACAATAATGTGAGTTTTATGGCCGTCGAGCAATGTGATACACTTATATACACACCACACAGTCTGATCTCCTCAAAAGAGGGACATCGGGGTGGGAGAGAGGGACAGAGAGGTTTGGGTCTAAAAGAGGGACTGTCCCTCCTAAAGAGGGACACTTGGGAGGTATGGAGCTCAGTGACCTCTCTAGACCAAGGGTATTCTGTGCCAGGAAACAGAGGATGGAACAGGGGGTGGTATCATGTGCGGAGTTGAGGTGTGGCCATGGGGGGGCCAAGAGCACCTAGAGTGCCTTGCCCAGGGGCACCTGTGATGTCAATCTGGCCCTGAAGATTGTATAGATATATTGAAATATCATGTTGATATATTGTCTACATATGTCTGTAAGAATGTCAGTAACTTTATGGAACTCAGGATATATGCTGGATTTGCCCTTTTCCTTCAATCTGGGGGTAAGCAATTTTCATTTGCTCCTCTCACGTCCTGTTCAGGATACTACTCTCTATCCTAAGACACAGCAGGAACTTAGCATTGGAAAGGAAAATTACTTCCCCCAGGTTTCTGAAAAACAGCACTATTACAGCAATATTATTAGACTGTGCATTAAATATTCCTACGTAATCTCTAGAGAAATTTAGAGATTTAGGGAAATTCAGTGACCTCTCTAGCTACCAAATAGTTAAAGTTAATAGTATTAGGTTTTAAAGAAACAGTAACACCTCTAAATAATAAGCACACACACACACTTATCTTACTAGGCAGCCCAGACCTCACCTTTAACCGGGGACACATATAAAAAATGCATACTGCAGGGTTGCTTGATTTCAGTGCAGTCCTGAAATATGCCTATTTCCTATGTGTCCCCGGTTAAAGGTGAGGTCTGGTCAGCCTATCTTAACCCCTTAAGGACCTGGGGTGGTCGGCTCTAGAGGATCACAGCAATGCATTCTGGGATCGCAGTGCAGCATGTAGCCACGATGGAATTCCAGAATTCCAAGGAGTGCCAGGACCATCACTGGTCCTTAACTTCCGAACATGCGTCATTAAGGGGTTAATATGGGCAGAAAATCAGAAACGTGAGTAATTAATTACTACTGGTTACCAAACTCCTCCCACTGAAATGTTCTTAGGGAAAACTTCAGTGGGAGGGGTTTTGGATTTTGGAGTCCTGCAACAAAGAATCATCTGCCTCAATGGACATGATATGCAATATAAATTAACCCCTTGAAAGCTACAGAAGTCATCAACACATTGCATTGTTGGAGACCTCTCTTGCATTCAAGGGATTAAAGGTTAACCCTTTGAGTGCCTGAGAGGTAGCAAATGCATTGGCTACCTCTAGCACTCAAAGGGTTAATCTCTCTCTCTCTCATTTCTTTCTTTCTAGTCCTGTAACGTGAGCTTCACAAGATCTTGTTAGATCGATATCCTTTAAATGGCATATTACTGACAAGAATACATGAAACCTGTGATTTCCTTCTTCTCTTCTGAATTATGTTCCTGGACTTCCACATAAATGCACAACAGCCTGCCGGGCAAAATGCACAAAAAAGGGGAGTCATTCTTTATTAAACCAGCTGCACTATAGGGAACACTTAAAAATTCCAGTTTCCAACTGATTTATATGATGCTTTTTTAACCCTATAAATACTAGAGAGGTCTCAAATACATTGGGAAAAAATGCATCCATGTCCTCCTTAGCATTCAACAAGATGCTTTCCCCATCTAAATCAATGGGACTGTAAATGGTTTGTCCCAGAATGGCCCCAGTTTCTTTGCATATGGCTCCCTGTGCCTGAGGTTAACCCTTCAAGGACCAGATGGATGTGCATCACAATGCATTGAACATCCCTCTAGTCCCTGAAGGGACATTATCATGAAAAAGTGAGAATGTGTTAAATTCATTAACGCTTTGAGTGCCAGAGGGGTACGGAACGCGTGCCCCTCTGGCACTCAAAGGGTTAAAATATTATGACCTCCTTTCTTTACATATTTATTGATTTATTATTTTTTTATTTATGTTTGTAAGAAAGTTTTAAAATATTTCAAGTTATAAGGTAATATGGCTTCTTTTTGGCAATTTTATCAGGCCTGATTTAAAAAAAAATTAAAAAAATAAACACAGATAATTGTTTTGAGATTAGAACCCACCCAGTCCAGTTCACTGAAAGTCTTATTTATTTGTTTACCTAAATTATAAAACAGTCCAAAGTACACAAGAGGGTCTGAGAATAAACAAAAACATTGTTCCCTGTCCTGTGGCTGGTCACTACACAAGACTATTGTGTTTCAGCTCTCTAGTTGCTATTACAAAGGAGAAATTCCCATGTACATATTAGACTTATACCGGCCAAAAGGGCAATCCAGTTCCACAATCATGGGCAAGTCTCCTCTGCATGGGAAAGACCAGCTAACGACACATGTACTTTTCAGGCTTGTTTGAGTCTCATCAGTGAGGTGCAGTTGGTTTTCACTGAGTGCACTGAGAGGTCCATGTCTGGATTACCCTTTACTCTTAAGAGACACCCTAAGGGCCATTTGTTCAAAGAAGTAGCAAAATAGCTTTTGTCGTTTGTAACGACTTTTCAAAGTACAGTGTCGTTGGGCTCATTAATATTTTCAGAGAGTGTCAGTTGTGATTGGAAATATGTTGTTTGTCCTGACTGAAATTGTCGTATGGAATGACAAAATGTCTTAACTAACCACAAAAATGTCTTAAAAAATGGCTTAACTAACAACAAAAATGTCTTTAAAAATCAATTAACTAATGACAAGAATTCTCACATTCAGAACACATTCCCTCCACTTTTTTCTTAACGTACAAATTTTGTCTTTTAAAAGACATTTTTTTGTGTCGTTAGTTACGACAAATTTTCCTTTCCTCTATACGACACTGGAGAATAGTTTAGCCATGCCCATTTGTCAATTCTGGAGTTGTGTCGTACACAACGGACATTACTAGTTTTTTGGCGTAAACTCTATAGAAAATATGTAGTTCATGTGTACAATTACTTCTTTTTGTCTTTCATACGACAATTTTTTGTCATTATCCCTTTGAACATACGGTCCTAAGAGTTTAACCCCTTAGTGACAGAGGACGTACATGTACGTCCAGGAAATCTGGATCCCCGCGCGGCTGCATGCCGTTCGGGGACTCCGGATTCTTTTGAGAAAAAAAAAAAAAATGTTAGACGGGCGTTAAGTGACGGCCGCGTCTGCACGCGGCCGTCACTAAGGGGTTAAAAAAAAAAAAACAAGCTTGCTTAGGTTATATTGAATTCATCCTCCAAATAACCTTATCCAAAACCTTTTGGCAAACCCTGTTTTATCTCCACCTACAGGCACGTGCACACATAGACACCAAGGGGGGCTTGAGCACCTGCCCTTTTTGTCCAAAGTGCCCTCGTGCCCTTTTAACAAAAAATAAATAAATAAAATAATTATGAGAAGTGCCCTATTTTTCATTTGAGCCCCTGCCCCCCAAAATGTCTGTGCACGTCCCTGTCCACCTACCTCCTCTTCCCTACTTTACCAAACCGGCTCTTCTCACCATGCTTAATGCAGCCAAAAGGCTTATCCCTCAACACTGGCGAAACACTGAACCCCCTACCCTTCACGAATAGCTTGAATTGCCTCAAGAACAATTTACACTATTGCAATTAATTCTGTTAATCAGAGGTAAGGACCCATACGAATCTCCCCTTCTGCTCTCTGATCTTACCCCCACCTGATACAACCTGTTCCTCACTTGCCCACAAAACCCAGAAGCCAGGTAATTCCCCAGGCCCGGGAATCCATCTTCTCTCCTTTGGGATACATGTTTTACATTTACAGTCACACTTATGGTGTTCACATAATCCACAGACTTTAACGCACCGGCACACACGCCCCCCCCACCCTCCACACTCCTATTAGTGTACCACCCTTTTTTTTCCCCTCTCTCTCTTCCATCCCTCCCCCCAGCCCTTTGTACCCTCGATCGCTCTCTCTCTTCCCCTCTTTCTCTTCCTCTATCTCTCTCTCTTCTTATCTCTTCCCTCTCTCTCTCTTCCACTCCTTTTACATTTTCTCTACCTTCCTGAATTATACCTCTTTTGAACTAATTATGGTTCTATACTTAACATGTGGACATTGTCACATTCATCTTCTGCTGTACTGTAGAACCTGTACTCCTCTCTTTGTATTTATACATATCCTATATAATAATTTGCTGAAAGTTTGTAACTACGCAGTCATGCGCAGTAGAGACTGACCGTGACGCAGCTGATACGGAGCGGGGTGCTCTGAATTCAGACCGTGGTTGGTGCGCAGAGAGGGCCACAGTCTGAATTTGGAGCGCCTCACTCCATATCAGCCACGTCACGGTCAGTCTCTACTACGCATGACTGCACAGCGACCAGCCGGCACTGTTGCCCGTGTACACAGGCTCTTCAACTAGTCTTTAATAAAACTACTTTGAAAAACAAAAAAACAAGCATCCTCACCTACTTTGGCTTGTTTCATGGACTGGATTTCCCAATAGTCAGAGTAAGAAACTTCCTAGAGCTCCACATTTTGAAGGGGGTCTCATCTGTGCTGACCACACCCACATTCTGAATTGTGGGTGTGGTCAGAGCAATCACAATGTCCTTGCACCAGCTTTATACCCCTTTACAGGCTATTACTTAACCCCTTCAAAGGGTTGGAGATCTCTCTAACAACCAAGGGTTTGAAGCATTTTTTTGTCCTTGCTATTATAGTCCAAGGATATTTTCTTTTCCAGGATGGGACTGGGAGTGGAGTAGGGTGACCACATTTCCATTCTGCCATTCCAGGACATGTGGTCACCCTAGTCCAGCGGCTTAGGCTCCCGCTGGCTCTGACCTTCTTTCTGAGGCTGACACAGAGTAAGAGTTCCCAGTGGGGAAAGAAGGTCAGCGCCGGTGGGAGCCTCAGCTGCGGGTCTCACTTGCCGCACCAGCATACCTGCTCCATCCAAGCTGTCTCGCACGTACCAGTCCAGCCAGCCAGCCAATGAAATGTATTTGCTATATGGTCTTCATTGGCTGGCTCAGTCAGCCAATGAAGACCATATAGCAAATACATTACATTGGCTGGCTGGCTGGACTGGTGCGTGTTGCTCCATTCCGGGACTCTTTGTTGTCCCGGTAGGGGGTGACCCGGGATGCGGGACACGGACCCCCAATAAGGGACAGTCCAGGGCATTTCGGGACATGTGGTCACCGTAGAGTGGAGTCATGTGAGGAATGGAGGTGTGACTATGGGTGGAGCTAAGAGCACCTAGAGTGCCTTGCCTAGGGACAGACGGGATGTAAATCTGTCCCGGTCTGTTTCTTTGCCTAAATCATACTCTACTTTGTCTTTATCACTTGTATAAACAAAGAAGGGTCAGATGATCATGTAGCAGATGCCGGATGAATAGAAAGAGCAAATTCTTAACTCTTTGAGTGTCAGAATGGTATACAACTCATTGATCTGCAAAGAATTGCATACCCCTGTTATTATACATTGGGCCTTAGGCATCTAAGAAATAGTTCAGTAATAGATCAGTTAGCTGATGGATCATGCACAGGCAGGTAATTTAGGGGCAGTATAACAGTGGTGTCTCCATATAGAAGTCAGGTCAGTGGTGATAGTGCTGCCTTTGTAGTGTGCTGACTCTGTTATACTGCCGGGGTCAGTATCTGTGATACAGGGAAGGTCACTTTTATCTTGTTCCACCTCAAGCACCGGAACTGAGCTGCCAAGTCTACACTTAGCACTAGTCTGACATCTGTAAATAAAAATAGGTATACTGGACCTTTATTGACTTGTGGGACAAGATAATGTAACTGACTCAGGGAGACACATGCATTATGAGAGAGAGAGAATGATTATGATTACTTTGTGAATTGTGGGTGTGGCCAGAACAATATCAATGTCCCTGAACCAGTTCTATACCCCATTTACAAGCAATTATTTAACCCCTTGGATGCTAGAGAGATCTCCAATGCATTGTGAAGCATCTTGTCATTAGGTGACATAACCACTTTAACCATTTGCGTGCCCGCGAGTTATCCAGTGCATTGTGTTGCATTGCGTTGGATAGCTCTCTGGCGCTCCAAGGTTTAATGCAGACATTCCTGCACAAAAGTCATCACACTTACGCAGATGTCCTCAGGCGCATGCGTGTTACATACACTCACTCATCAGACAGAAAAGGTCGGCAGAAAGGGCATTCTAGTGAGAATTCCCCTGGGTGACCCCGTTTTTCTCCAGCATCTCTTTCCGTGGTGGAAGCTTCTACATATCCCTTCCTTTAACCTTTTGACCTCCAGTGGGGTGTCCAACACATTGCAGAGCAATGCGTGGACACACCTATGGCACTCAAATGGTTACTATTTTGGGTGAGTGTATCATTCTCACTCCAAACACAAACTAAGGAATAAATATTCATAAAGAAAAAAAAAGAGAGATTAAGATAACTTCGAAAAAGTTTGGCCAATTTTATTTACTTTCTGTTTTTGTCCTAGGAGAATGGCAATAAAGTAATCATACATTAGATATGCAAATAGATGTTCAGATCACAGATAGAAAAATTATTCCAAAGATTAATTATTCATCATAAAAAATACCCATTAATAATTCTGGAAGATAATAGCTACTACTATATGCATGTATATTTAAATCTCGCCTTCGTACTTATCATCAATTAAGTTATAGTAAATTTAAAACAGATAATAAACAAACATAAAAGTGTATGTTTATGATCTGCTGTACTTTCCCTCGTTATGCCAATTAGTTTGTCTATTTCAAAAGCCTATCAAACTATATTTTTATTATTCAAAACATTAAGTACCTTTTTCATCATGATACGGAAACCTGTGGTTTCCTATCTGTCTATAGACTACAAATCCCATCATCCTCAGCCAGTCTTTTGCATTGTAGTCGATAGGCAGCTGGAGAGGCACATATTTCTCTATTCTTGATTTACATAGGCTATTGCAAATGTATAGCCAATGAACAGGGCTGAAGTTTGCACAAGTCATCTATGTGGGAATTCATGAATCTGTCCTCGTGTCCGCCTCCAACACCTACTGTTGCATTTCGAGGTATGTACTAGAGTGCACGATCGATTTAGTGCATACTGAAGACTACACTCTGCCAATGACAAGACTTTACTGCCAGCAACCCCAGAATGCCTCACCAATGGCAGTTATGGCAAAAAGGAGTAAAGTTGCTCCAATTTTGTTCCATTAAACACAATGTAAAGAAAAGTAATATGGCAACATTGTAACACAGTAACATACTTGATGAGGCATGTCACGTCACATCCTGGAGCATCATGTAATATGTGCTCACAGCTCTCCAATGGGAACGCCGTGAGCATTACTAGGGTATGAAATTGACAGCTCCAAGATCAGAGCAGTCACTATCAGACCCTCGTTTGGTGACCCTTCTTGTGTGCCAGCTCATGGAGCTAGCTCAAAGCAGCCCTTAAGGGGAGTCTACTACTCATTAAGTGGTTAAAAGCAACAACAGTATCTGCAACTACAGTACCCAAGGTAAAGAATGCATAACTTTACTTCCCTTACTATAAAAAAAATCCCTGCCTTTGTTTTAGTTGAAAGCACCTTTTCCTCTAGTCTAAAAGGATGGTTTCCTGTAGCGCCCCGATATAGCCGAAACTGTTCCTCCTTGGTGGAAGTGGCACATTGACGTTAGGCAGGCATAACATTACTATGTTCCCACAGGTTTGCATTAGTACATCTCCCATAGAGTAGACATGTCATAAAAATTACAATGACCAAAATGCAGAAGCCAGGGAATGTCTTTTTTGGTTGGGGAGAACAAACATCTCCTTTTCCCTAAGTTAACTTCTAGCATCAAACTGTTACCTGTTTAAATTCTCATCTCAGTGGGTGAAACCATCTTGAAAGGATCTTTCTGATTATTCCTCCCCTTTGTTGCTTCTGGCAGTAAGATAAGGAGAACCGAGGCAATTTTGGGAGAGACAAGTAATTAAGTATGCAGGTTGTGCCACTCAAGTAAGAGAGAGATCAGTTCTGCTAAGGTTAAAGAGTCCCTAACTACTGAACCAAAAATCTCTATTACACTGATTGAAAAATAAAAAGCACAAGGTAAAAACAGTCAAAAAATGAAATCCATATATGGCAGATCACCCTTAAAGGGATAGTAATACCTAAAATGTAAAAAACAATATGTTGTAGGGTTTACCCCCCTGAGTAAAACAAGAGTACTCCCACTGCTGAAAGATGTTTCATTCAAAAGTTATTAATTTTCAAAGTTGAATTTTTTAGGTGCAATATCACAGTGGCCTGAAATTGTAGAGTGGCGCTGTTGCTACACCATCCTATGGAGATTTATGGTCCTGAGACCAGAGCTGTCCATAGGATCGTGTAGCAACAGCGCCACTCTACAATTTCAGGCCACTGTGATATTGCACCTAAAAAATTCAACTTTGAAAATTAATAACTTTTGAATGAAACATCTTTCAGCAGTGGGAGTACTCTTGTTTTACTCAGGGGGATAAACCCTACAACATATTTTTTTTACATTTTAGGTATTACTATCCCTTTAAGCTTACGATTTATTACTGCTTCTCATAGGGTAGCTAAGATAGAAAAGGGAATGGAATGATAAAGTTCAGTGTTTTACTACTTATTCTCTGCTACTCCCACTTCTAATAGAATTTAAAACTTACAGCTGAAATCTATAGCTCCGCTCCAAGCTTCTTGTTGCATCTCCCGCAAGAGCTGGACCTGCCAGCGGCAAATTTGCTAATATTGGCTGCACAGATGTGTGTGTGACATCACCCAACTGAAATGATCAGTGGCCTCTCATGAGCAGGGAAGAAGGCAGGAAAGGGGTTCTGTACACTGGCAACTGTAAGTTTATAATGCAGCTATTACCTGAGGTGAGAATAGCAGCAATTAACTTGTAAAGGACTAAGCTTGAAGGTTTGCAGTTATTACCACCTTTACATTTGACATGATTTTGCAGGCTGGTAGAAACTAGTTTACTTATCTGAAACGTGCAAAACTAAACTGACTTCTCTTCCCCAAAATGAAATACCCAGTTTCTCTCAGGATGTTCATGTTAAGGGACAGTTCATTGCTAGCAAGCAAGAAAATATACATAAACCCTGATCTGGTCCCTGATAAAAGAATGAAACAACACATGACTCTTTCACTGGTTCCATGGAACAGACTGTGTAATGAAATGAATGTGATTCACTCATCTCTACATCCCAAACCTCTTTAACCCACCTTGGAACCAGACTGTGTAATGAAATGAATGTGATGCAATCATCTCTACATCCAAACTTCTTTACCCCACATTGGAACCAGACTGTGTAATGAAATGTGTGTGGTTCACTCATTTCTACATCAAAAAACTCTTTACCCCACCATGGAACCAGAATGTGTTATGTGACTCACTCATCTCTGCATCCCAGATCTCTTTACCCCACCATGGAATCAGACTGTGTAATGAAATGAACCTGGTTCACTCATCTCTTCATCCCAAATCTCTTTACCCCACCACAGTTCTAGACTGTGTACTGAAATGTATGTGGTTCATTCATCTCTACATCCCAAACTTCTTTACCCCGCCATGGATTAGACTGGGCAATGAAAGGAATGTGATTCATTCACCTCTATATCACAAACCTCTTTATCCCACCTTGGAACCTGATTGTGTATGAAATGAATGTGGTTCATTCACCTCTACATCCCAAACCTCTTTAACCCACCATGGAAACAGACTGTGTAATGAAATGTATGTGGATCACTCTCTGCATCAAAAACCTCTTTACCCCGCCATGGAACCAGAATGTGTGACGTGGTTCACTCATCTTTACATCCCAAACCTCTTTACCCCACCTTGGAACCTGACTGTGTACTGAAATGAACGTGGTTCACTCATCTCCGCTTTCACTATAACACTACGCAGATGTATAAAATCAGTCACAGTAGCACTTACTGCATTAGGGCGTTCACTGTTCCATTCAGACAGAGTCGTTAATCCTGACCACTCCCACAAAAGCAAATAAGAGCAGATGGTCGCCAATCTTGATGTTTCATGCACAATTCCATAAAATCATGCGCAAACCCAAACCTATACACAAGTGGCTTTCACTCTGTACATAGTGAATGTGCACGTTTCCTTCATCCCGCCCTAAAATTCCAAATTAAACTGGGACATTTTATTTACCCCCAGTGGAGCAATTGGTTTGCTCCAGAAAAGATGAGTATTTGTGGAACAAACCAATTTAACTATAGGTGATAAACTAAAAATCTCCAATATTCTCACCTATTTAAAGAGATAGTAATGTTTAAACCTTGTAATTAATTAATTAATTAATGCCATTACTAAATCCTGTCGCTTTCTTTTGCGTAAAATTGCTAAAATTCATCCCTTCCTCTGCTCCTCCACAGCTAAAATTCTTATACATGCACTCATGCTGTCTGGCATTCCTACCTCTCATCTCCATCCACTTCAATCCATACAGAATGCTGCAGCACGAATTACTCTTCTGTCACTTAGGTTTGTCCCTGCCCCGCTCCTCCTCAAAATGCTTCAATGGCTGCCTATCAATCTCCAGATATCTTACAAAATCTTACTTCTCTCTTTCAATACACTTCTCTCCTCTACTCCTTCTTACATTTCCACTCTGATCTCCCGTTATACCCCATCCCGCCACTTACATTCGGCCAATGATGGTCTTCTCTCAGCTCCTTTTGTGTCTACAGCCCTGTCATGTATCAAGCCTTTTTCCTCTCATTGCTCCGTATCTATGGAATGCTCTACCATCCAACCTGCGCCACTGCACCTCTCTGATAACCTTCAACTCTCACTTAAAAACCCACCTCGTGGATAAAATCTCAATATGCTAGAAGGCACTGATGTTGTACAGTGAATGCTCTTATAAATTATTTACTTTACTGATGTCCTCTATCATCATAAGAACTAACACTGTATTCAGCACTTATGTACTCTGTATGTCTTCCATTACCACTTTCGGGCAGGGACCTCGCACCCAATGTTTCACTCTACAAAGCACCTGTAACCCTGTACTCTTTAAACCCTTAAATTGTAAAGCAATGCGTACACTTGTGACGCTATATAAATAAACATATTCATTCATAAGTGCCATTTAGGTGTGCAAAGCATTGTGTAGCTCACCTCCCTGATCCTTAAAGGGTTAAACATTTTTAAAAATGAATATTGCAGAGTTTATGACTGATTTAAAGGGATAGTAATGCTTAACTCCTTTAAGGACTGGATTAGTGTGCAAAGCATTGAAAAGCAATGGGCAGCTCACCCCTCTTTCCCTTAATGGGTTAATACTGAAAAAATACATGTTGTAGGATTTATCCTGTTTAATAAAACAAGGGTGCTCCCACCACTGAGAGTTGTAGTAAAAAAATGATTACAGCTGAAACTTGCATTATTTAACCCTTTGCATGCCAGAGAGGTTGATACCTCTCTGGCACTCAAAGGGTTAAGTGGCAGTACTTCCACAGTCTGAAATGTTACAGTGTCGCTATTGCAGTCTGTGGAAGTTTACAGTCAACTGACCAGAGCTGCAACACCAGCGCCATCATAAAATTTCAGGCCACAGAGGTACTCAGCAAAAAAAAAAAAAAAAAAGTTTATGTTGTAATCATTTTTAATAAAAAATCTCTCAATGCTGAGTGTATACATGTTTTACTCAGGAGCATAAACCCAGATATATTTTTTTCAATATTAAAGCAATACTAACAATTTAAATGGGACTCTTAACCTCTTAAATGCTAGCAAGGCCTCTAACACAATGTGTTAGAGGCCTCTTCAGCATTCAAGCAATGAGGATTTAAAGTTATTTATTTTATTTATTTCCCTTACTGTATGTTCCCTGTTACCATTATCACAAGCAGAGCATGCCTGGATTGGGAAGTCTTATATAAGATCTAGGAGCGTGCTCAGTACATAACCTGCATCAGTGATGTTAGATGACATTATCCCTTCTTCCTATTTTGCTCCTAGTGGGGCTTTCACAGTTGGTGGTTTGGTTATAAGCGGCATACTATGACTTGTAGACCCCCAAAAATGTAACATAAAGGTCATGTCCAATGCTTTTTGTAGCAGAGAACTATATTTCTCCTTTCTACATAAATTCCTGTGAGTATGGGGGGAACCTTACCTCCAGATGGTGCAAATCTACAATAAGTTTTGTTGTTACCACATTATGATTCCAATATCCCATGAGGACGTCATGGTGCATGCACAAGGCATGTAAATATATTATCATCCATGCACTCATGCATATGCATCCACACTCACCTCAGAGATGAGCCTTCCTGTGGAAACTCCCACAGGAGACAGAAGGCCCAATTCTACCCATTTCTACTTTCAACACAAACGTAATTATATGCAATGTTTTTGTGATGCTATACAGGTACATGAATGCACTGTCAGAGGAAAGTTGCATGCTCTGAAATGTACAGCAATAGCTGTACTTGTGACAGGCCTGATATGACCTTGAAGCGGAACTTTCACCACAAATGAAAACATAACCATGGGTTTTAATTCTTAACACAACATCAGTGTTGTGTTTGCTTTTCTTCCCACTCACCTGATAGTGGAGATATTTAAATTGCAAAATCGGGTACTTCCGCATTCTGTGGGACTACATGACGCCTCAGGACTTCCCAGTTGCCCCAGGGAGCGCGTTCACAATCCCCTTCATAGCTGTATTTCTGCGGGCTAACGTTACAGCAATCTCTGTTTACTGCTGCTGAGGTTGTATATAGTTGTATTACAGGTTGCAACCTCAGTAGCATTGTAAACGGAGTTTGCTGTAACGTTAACCCTCAGAAATACAGCTACGAAGGGGAACGTGAATGCGCTCCCTGAGGTAACTGGGAAGTCCTTAGGCTGTACAGGGTCCCATAGAATACGGATGTGCCCGATTTTGCAGGTGAAATATCTCCACTATCAGGTGAGTGGGAAGAAAAACAAACACAACGCTGATGTTGTGTTAAGAATTAAAACCCATGGTTATGTTTTCGTTTTTGGTGAAAGTTCCGCTTTAACCTGACACTCTCTAGATCTGCACCAGAGACGCTTGTGGTGGGGAGTTTCTTATGAAACTCTGCTCATTTCTCCTCCTTCACACCCTGTTTTTACCATTTCCCTCCCACTTTTCCTTCTTCCCCACCCTGTTCTGCCGCTTCCCACCCACTTCCCACCCACTTCATGACACATTCTGTTAAGCTCACCTCCCATCCTGATGAAGCCCTGCTCCTTTGTGGTGCAAACTGTGTCATTTATATACTCAAGCAGCATAACCTGAGCCCCCGCCAGGGTCTCTAGAAGTTTCCATAAATGGATATTACACAATGGGGGAGATGTATAAAAAGCCTTTTTTTTGGTCCATATGTTCAAAGAAGTAACAAAATAGCTTTTGTCATTTGTAACGACTTTTCAAAGTGTCGTTGGGATCATTAATATTTTCAGGGAGTGTCTGTTGTGATTGGAAATATGTCGCTTGTCCTGACTGAAATTGTCATATGGAACGACAAAACAAACGTCCTAACTAACGACAAAAATGTCTTTAAAAATGTCTTAACTAACGACAAAAATGTCTTAACTAAAGACAAAAATTCTCACATTCAGAACACATTCCCTCCACTTTTTCTTAATGTACAAATTTTGTCTTTTGAAAGACATTTTTTTGTCGTTAGTTGAGACCAATTTTCTTTTCCTCTATACGACACTGGAGAATAGTTTAGCCACGCCCTAGCCATGCCCCTTTGTCCGTCAATTCTGGAGTTGTGTCTTACACAACGGACATTACTAGTTTTTTGTCGTATACGCTATAGAAAATATGTTATTCATGCATTCAATTACTTATTTTTGTCTTTCATTCGACAATTTTTTGTCGTTATCCCTTTGAATATATGGCCCTTAGTGTACATTTAAGAACTGTCGCCAAAATTCATAACGTTGGGTCATATTTATAAAGTATTAAAGTCGATTATAAATATGTCTATCTGAGAATATTCTGAGAACATTTGCAACTGAGAATATTTTTCCGCACACATGGCTGTCACTATATACTTCCATTATTCTATTTTTAGCACATCGAGCTATGTTTCAGTACTAACAGGATTATAGTTCAACCGCAACTGAATCAGAAAGGATCCCCCCTCCAACCCTTATGGCTGCCTCCTATCAGTTGTGGAATCTGGTTGTGGGACAGGATGGATTGCAACGAGGGACAATCTTCACTCTATAAGTTTAAAGGCATAGTAACGTTTCATAATAAAAACAGCTCTAATTAATCATCATAGTATTTGGACTTTGGAGAGTGTTATTTCAATTCTGTTAGAGTTGTAGTACAAGAGTAATTCAATGACAAAGTGTCCCCCTTCCGCCCCTTTTACTGATGTCACACTGTTCAGCCAGATCAGAAGGGAGGTGCCCAGGTAGACTGCAGAGAGGGACAATCTTCAATTAAGATAAGGGAAAAACCTGAAAAACTTGCCAAGGGGGGCAGGGATTTCATTGTTCTCACAGGAAGAAGACTGTCCCCTTCCGTTATCTGTCCAGTCTATGGACTGGATTCCACATCTGAGAAGAGATTGCTTACACTAGGTAAAAGGGGCGTGGAGGGGAAACTTTGCTTGTGAATATCTCCCAAACCATAAAGGTTTGAGATATAAGACTTCTATCATTCTTCGTGTTTTTTTAATGCCTACAAAATAAAATAACATTAAAACGAAGTACTACTATCCCTTTAAGGAAAACCCTGCCCCCCTCCCCTTGATAAAAGAGGGCAGGATTGTCCTTATGCTTACTGAAGACTGTCCCTCGACACACTCCATCTGGACCAGCCTGAGAGGTATGAGTGATACAGAGGAGGGGATCCTTTCAGATTCAATCGCGGTTGAGCTACAAAACTGCTAGTATTAAAATATAACGCTACGAGGCTACAATCAGAATAAAAAAGATTCGGAGCTGCACTTTATTATAGGTATTACTATCCCTTTAAGAACATTATACCTGACGTTAAGATTTAATCACTAAAACTGCCTTTATTTTTGGTGCAATTAGCTAATTTCTTTATACCTGCGTTGCAACACAGTTCTTATTTGGACAAGACTGTTTCAGCACCACTTTTCAAAAATGTCATCTGACTGGAGTTGCTAGGAGTTTATACATATACTATTGCCAATTTGAGAAAATTTTACTGACTTTGTTTTAATATACTACATTTTTATACATCTCCCCCAATGAGTCTTTTGTTGCTATAGTAGCATGTAATGTTATTGCCTCTGACCATAGCTGTTCATAGACTGCTGTAGCAAAACCATCACCTTAAAGGGGATCTATCTCCCCAGTACAAATGTTTGTTAAACGTTAGATTACTTAGGTATTATTTGAAATTATTGAATTTTTTTTTTTTATGGTCTGTTGCCAAAAATTAACATTTAACCCCTTAAGGACCGGCCACGCATGCACGCGGCGGTCATTTAAGGACCACAGAGCATTTTTTTTTATTGAATCAGATTCCGGACTCCCCGAACAACGTGCAGCCATGCGGGTAGCCTGGAATTCCATGACAGTCCTGGTACGTCATTGGTCCTTAACCCCTTAGGGACCCTTGACGTACCAGGACCGTCACGGTCCTTGAACTACTCAAGGACCAATGACGGTCATGGTACGTCACGTACTTTTTACTTACAGCGCTCTACCGGGAGCGCTGTAAGTAAAAATAGGGCATGAAATAGACCGCTCCAAGATCGAAGCGATCTCTTTCAAGCCCCATAGTGACGCGCCGATACACGTGACAGGTCACGTGTACCGGCGCGTCAAAGTGCCCCTATGCGGTCGTTATGGGACGGAAATGTCCCATAACCTCCGGTCCTTAAGGGGTTAAAGGGATAGTAATACTTCGTTTTATCTTTATTTTATTTTGTAGGCATTAAAAAACATGAAGAACGATATAAGTCTTATCTCTCAAACCTTTATGGTATCAGAGATATTCACAAGCAAACTTTCCCCTCCCGCCCCTTTTACCTAGTGTAAGCCATCATTCCTCAGATGTGGAATCTAGTTGTAAGACCAGACAGATAACAGAAGGGGACAATCTTCTTCCTATGAGAACAATGAAATCCCTGCCCCCCTTGACAAGCTTTTCAGGTTTTTCCCTTATCTTAATTGAAGATTGTCCCTCTCTGCAGTCTACCTGAGCACCTCCCTTCTGATCTGGCTGAGCATTGTTACATCAGTAAAAGGGGCGGGAGGGGGACACTTTGTCATTGAATTACTCTTGAACTACAACTCTGACAGAATTGAAATAACACTCTCCAAAGTCCAAATACTATGATGATTAATTAGAGCTGCTTTTATTATCAAACATTACTATCCCTTTAAAGCAAATCCAGCCATGACGTACCAGGACCGTCAAGGGTCCTTAAGGGGTTAAAGTCTGCACTTCTGTATAGACTGCAGGTACAGCGCTATATCAGTAGTCTGTCACTCTCCCTATACTCCCCTCCCACTATCCAGCCTCCTCCGATAACAGAGGCTTCTGTCTGTAAGCTGGAGCGCTCTCATTGGCTAGATATCGATCAATGCCAATGAGACCACTCCAGCTCACAGACAAAAGCCTCCGTCATCGGAGGATTCTGTCTAGAGGGAGGGGAGAGGAGGAAGAGTGATAGACTGCGGGTATAGCGCTGTACCCGCAGTCTATATGGAAGCACGGCCTTTAAACATAAATTTTCGGCAACGGACGATTAAAAAAAAAAAAAATTCAAGAATTCCACATAATGCCTAGGTAATCTAATGTTTAACAAACATTTGTACTTGGGTGACAGGTCCCCTTTAAAATTTCAGGCCATGGAAGCACTGTACTCCAAAAAATGCAAATTTGAAATACAATAACTTTTGAATAAAACATCTCTCAACACTGGTAGTGGTTGGTTTACTCAACAGAATAATACCTGCACTATATGTTTTTTTCATGTTAAGAAGCACTATCGCTTTAAGCCTTTGAGTGCCAGAGGGGTACGCAATGTATTGCAAAGTAAAGGGCTAAAAAAATGATTCTTCCTAATTCTTGAAGTTTCTTTTTTTGCAATGGGAAGAGAAACTTGTTGCTCCAGACATTGGTCTTTAGAATATGAACACTGCTGACTCAAAACTGTGTGAATCACTTGGACTCACCTTTTCTCCTTTATCTTTGAAGTTAAAAAAAATGCTTCCTTCAGTTGACTTGGTCAGGATCTGTATTGTTCAGCGGATAAAGCACCAAAAACATGCTTGAAAGTATCAAAATAAGGAAAAGGGCAAATGGGGTTTTTGCCTGGTTTAAAAAACAGAATTTGGCCATGAGTGAGAAATTCATAGTAAAAAAAAATAAATAAATAAATAAACAAAAGTGGAATAATGATGTTTTATGAAGGAAGGGGTTTGTAATGTAGATAATTAGAGGTTTTCGGAGACTGAAACGAGTAGTTAGTTTACAGCAGTGGCAGGCAACCTGAGGCCCTGCAGCTGTTCAGAATTACAATTGTAGCATCAACATTTTAGTGGACTTGTTGCTAGAGAAAGACCTGGGAATCCTTGTCAACTACAAGCTTGGAAGCAGTGACCAGTGTCAAATAGCCGTAGCAAAAGCAAACAAAGTCCTGTCTTGCATAAAAAGAGATATTTAAGCAAGACCTTACCTCAAATATGCAGAGCAGATTTAAACACCACTTTTGAGATGAGAAATTCTAGAACTGGAGAGATTCGTGCACAGACATTTTGGGGGGCAGGGGCTCAAATGAAAAAAGGGCACTTCTCATAATTATTTGTATCTATTTTTTTTTTTTTGTTAAAAGGGCACGAGGGCACTTTGGACAAAAAGGGCAGGTGCTCAAGCCTCCGTTGTGTGCACTGCCTGGGAGAGAGTACAGCAAAGAGTGACAAAATCAATTAAGGCAATAGAACACTTGACGTATGAGGAACGTCTAGACAAACTTGGTTTATTTATTCTAGAGAAAAGACGACTAAGAGGCGATCTTATCACAACGTACAAGTATATGAGAGCACAATTCAAGGATCTCTCTGGTGAGCTTTTCATTCCAAGGCCTGATCAGGTGACCAGGGGACACCCCTTGAGATTAGAGAAAAGGAGGTTTCAACTTCAGCAGAGGAAGGGTTTTTTTATAGTAAGGTCTGTTAAATTGTGGAAATCCTTGGCCAAGGATGTGGTAACAGCAGATACAATGGATATATTTAAGAGAAGATTAGATACATTTCTTTCAAGAGGGAACATATATGGTTATATGGTGTATTAGTAGGGAAAACAGGAAGTTCTGATAAAGACTAACTTAT
Source organism: Rhinophrynus dorsalis (assembly GCA_037306005.1). Taxonomy (NCBI): domain Eukaryota; kingdom Metazoa; phylum Chordata; class Amphibia; order Anura; family Rhinophrynidae; genus Rhinophrynus; species Rhinophrynus dorsalis. Next base: position 219,717,232 of record CM074725.1, read on the forward strand.
TTGGCAGCAGGAAAGCTTAAATAATTCTAATTTCACTGGGTTATGAGGCAAAGGATGAACTTGATGGACTTGTGTCTTTTTCAGCTTAATTTCCTATGTTACAATGTATCACTAGGAGGAGGAAGTAGTTAATAATTTAAGCTCAGAGAGGTGTGTAAAGCATTGCTCAGCAATACGTTGCACACCCCTCTGGCACACAAACTATTAAAATCTTGTGCTGGGATATAAAACAAATAGGGACTAGAGGAAAGCAATTTTGAAAAAACAAAGGCAGGGAATTTATACAGTAAGAGTAGTAAGGATATGGAATCATATGTCTTGAGAGGCTGATTTGGTAGATATTGTAAATCATTTACATTTTCTTTTTTTCTTTTTTTTTTTTTTTCTTTTTTTTTAAGCTCAGAAAAATGCAGAGAATTATGATAGTTGTTTAGAATCCAGGTAGGATATGGCCTCTGTTTTTTTTTTTTTTTTTTGCCTTCATCTGGATCAATAAAAACAAGGGTGATTTGACAGTAGTTGGATGTGATGGGCATGTATTTTTCAACCTTATCATCTATGTTACTATGTAAGCCATTTGTTTTCAATCTATTTTTTATTAAATGGATATTAACACATATTCTAATTATCAACCCCAAGTCATATTAATCTGTGCAGCAGATCCTATTACTCACTATGATTCAAATCTCACATCTGTGAACCTTCTTTTCCCAAGCCTCAGGAGGTACACTAAGGTCAGGGGGGTGAAAGTGGCCAAATTATGCAATTTGCTTCATAAACTAGGTGGGACTTGATTGGGGCGGGTGAGATTGGGAGGACTTTACCCTTAAAATGCGCTGAAAGTTGGAAGAGAAGAACAGAGAGTGACCTGAACCTCCAGTGAAGTGGGCGGAGTTACAAGGGAACTTACTGAGCCCTGAGAATCAGCCTCTGTCCTCAGAGACCTGGTAATTAAAGGGATAGTAACACTTACTTTAAAGGGATAGTAACACTTACTATAAAGTGAAATTTATATTGTAAGGTTTATCTTCCTCAGTAAAACAAAGATACTCTTTCTGCTGAAAAGTGTTTTAGTCAAAAGTTATAGCAGCTCAAACCTGCATTTTTTTAGATGCAATATCTAAATGGCCTGAAACTTTACAGTGGCACTGGTGCTACACCATCCTATGGAAGTTTATGGTCAATTGACCAGAAGTTTCCATAGGATGATGTAGCAACAGCACCGTTGTAAAATTTCAGGCCATTGAGATATTGCACCTTAAAAATGCAAGTTTCAGCTGCTATATCTTGAATAAAACCCCTCTCAGCAGTGGGAGTTCCCTTGTTGTACTCAGGAGGATAAACTTTGCAGTATAAATTTCACTTTATACTAAGTGTTACTATCCCTTTAAGTATAAAAAGTAGTCTGTGGGTCACATCTGGAGAGTTCCCATGTGTGTCTGTTCCTAGAGCCCCCAGAGGAAACAGAAGAGGGGAAGGTAAAGGGGAGGATTGGGAAGTGAGGTTAGTGTAGCAGGTGGGGGATGGCAGGGATAAAACTTACTGAAAGCGGAAGGAGCTGCATTAACGAGAAGAACTGGAGGAGTGAACGAGCCTGCCCTCCCATCACTTTTTTGTTAATGTCTGAGGGTGTTTGAGTGGGGCAGAGTGGTGTCCTTGCCTTGTATGGGGGTATGTTGAGTGTTGACAGAAAATAATTCATGATGATTCTTTAGGGAGGAAACCTTAGGGAGGATTGCCCCGGGCTTATGTCGCAGGTGGTGACAGAACCACTGGCTAGGTCGGGCACAAATGGGGTAACTGGTTTAACTGCACTTTGGGAATATGGATAATGGTTTGGTTTAAGCATGAGCCCATTTTTATTTGGCCATGCAGAGGAGTATGCTAATTAAGCTGGAAAGTGGTTCAAGGGGGCAAGGGTGAGGGTAATTTGTTATTTCTGTGAATATTATTTTGTGATTGAAATAGCTCATTTATGTTAATAATTTATATAATCAGTTGTTATTAATAAATATGGCCTGTTCTTACCTATAAAGAAGGGTTTTGGTTTTATTCATTATACCCTAGTCCTTTTGCATGCAAGAAGTGGTTCTCCTAAATGAGTTATTTATTTATTTATTTATTTATTTATTTATTTAGAAAATCAGGAAGAATACATTGAGATTTCTCTTATTTTCAAGTATGTCCTGGATAGTGTTCAGTAATGGGTTACATATTTACACAAATAGAGAATCATTATATACACATACACAGATAAATATGCATGCATACATTAAAACAAATTAATATATATATATACAGTTACTTACTGTTTTTAGATATCAAGAAGCATTTATTTTTAAGGATTTTAGACTGGAAGAAGATCTGATTATTTCAGGTAGGTTATTCCAGGCTTTTGGAGCTCTGAAGCAGATGGCAGATCGACCTGCTTCTATCCTGTATTGTGGAATGTGCAGGGAGGTGTTATCAGTGGAGTGGAGGTTATAGTTAGAATGGAGAGCTGGAGTGAGCATACTGCTCAGGGGTTTACTTTTAAAAAGTCGCGTGCGACCACAGGATACATTAAGCATGTCGCCATAAAAATGGAGACATGAGAATCTCGCACTGCATGACAAATCGAGATTCTCATGTTAGGTTGTAAAGGGTTGCATCCCAGTCAGTTACTTGCCTCTCTCTCTGCAAGCTCAGTGTAGTTCTCTCCTGCAGACTACCGGTCTTCAGACTGAGGCAGACACAGAAAGAGACAGAGAAAACAAAATGGAGGAAGAGACAGAGAGAGAGAGAGAGAGAGAGAGGAAGGCAGACCACAGGACAAAAGAGTGCATGAAGAGGTGGGAGAGAGAGAATGCAAGAAGGGACACACAAGTGGGATTTACCCTTTGGGTGCCAGAGTGGTATGCAATGCATTGCAAATGTGTTGTGTATCCCTCTGGCACTCAAATGGTTAAAAGGGAGAGAACGTGCTGGAGAGAAATACAGTGAAAGCAGTTTCAGAGCCTCAGCAAGACTGGAATACGGCAGTCTGCAGAAGAGAACATTGTGAGCCCCATTTGTGTGGGTAATTTCATCACAGGTATACTCACAGGGATCTTAGTGAATGTTTACCTTTAAGAAAAGAAATAAACACTTTAGCTACGAGAAACTGAGCAACTCCATAGAACAGGAGTGGGCAACCTATCTTTCAGATGTTCAAGGCTACAAATCCCTTCATGTGCAGCTCGCAGAGAGAGAGGCAAGTAGCTGACTGAGATGCAACCTTTCACTAACCAACATGGGAATCTCACGCTGTCATGTGCGAGATTCTCATGTCACCATTTTTATTATGGAGATATGCTTAATGTATCATGTGGTCACATGCTCTTTCATGTGCGCCCTTGTAAAAGGATACCCTGCTCAGGTAGTCTGGTAGTTTTGTAGAGAAATAGTTGTGTACTAAGCAAGAAAGGTGAAGAGCACGTCCGGTAATTCATGTCCGTGGAGGAAGACGTGATTCTGTTTTCAGGACTCCAGGGCCCAGACCTCTCTCATTGAAGTCGTCATAGGAAGCCTTCAGTAGGAGTACTGTGGGATCTTGGAGTGCCTAGGGTCACCACACGTCCCGGAATGCCCGGAACTGTCCCTTATTGGGGGTCTGTGTCCCGAGTCCCGGTTCACCCCTCACTGGGACAACAAAGAGCCCCGGAATTGTGCAACACGTGCCACTCCAGCCAGCCAGTGAAGACCATATAGCAAATACATTTCATTAGCTGGCTGGACTGGTACGTGCAAGACAGCTTGGATGGAGTAGGTATGCTGGTGCTGCAAGTGGGTTCCACTGGGAACTCTTACTCTGTGTCAGCCTCAGAAAGATGGTCAGCTCCGCGGGGAGCATCACCCGCAGGACTAGGATGACCACATGTCCCGGAATGGCAGAATGGAAATGTGGTCACCCTAGGAGTGCCCCATTTAGGAATCATTTCTATTTCTGTGCATGATATCCATATCCAATACTAATGAATGGTTCATTCTGGGGAGTCGATCCATGCAGAACTGATTCATGTAAATCAATGAGAATTCTTGTTTATCTCCTATGGGAAGATGTGAATTGTGGATGAGACTGAAAGTGGAATAGAGTCGTGTTACAGCACAGAGAAAGAGCCTAATGATTGATGGTCACTTCTGGCTCTCTCTGCAGTGGACGAGAGACACATTAGAGCTTATCTCTCAAGCTAAAGAGGTGCAGTACTAGGGACTTCAGGATTTTCTGAGCATAATAAGGTAAATGGGAGGTTATTATTAGGAGACTTTACTTCACCTTTAATAACCATTTCTGCTATTGATTAACTTCCCACATATGTGTGGATAATCACTTGTGTTTAGGTGGGCCTCATTTTGTCCCGGTGCTCTGTGAATGTCCTTCTCTTTTTTTATGACTTCCATTTTTGTCCAAGTGATCCAGGCTTTCCCCTGATTACATAACGAGCAATATTATCACAGGAGAGGTGAAGTGATTTATTACTCACTTGAGATAACATCACTGTGTGCGCCTCCCAGCTGCATTAATAATGAATACTAAAAAGCAACTAAAAACCTCCATATGGTTTCTTTTGGTCACTTTACTAGGAATAAGCTGTATGTCTGAATACCACAGAACTAAACAGTGTGTGTGTTTCAGTATGTGTATGCTTGTATGTGTGTGTGCTTATGCATATGCGTGTGTGTGTGCATGTGTTTGTACGTATGTGCGCATACTTGCGTATATGTGTGTGTGTGAGTCTTTGAGTATGTGTGTGCATGTATGTGTGTGAAATGTGTGTGTGTGCTTGTCTATATATGTGTCTGTGTGTGTACATATGTGTGTGTAAATCTGTATATGTATGTGTGTGTTTGCGTATGTGTGTGTGCTTGTATGTGTTTGTAATGTGTGTATGCTTGTATATATATATATGTGTGTGTGTGTGTGAGTGTGTACGTATGTGCGTGTACATGTGTATGGCTGTGTGTTGCAATATTTTATAGTAATGTTTTATATATATTTTCTATATCATTTCCAAAATGACATCTGATTAATGACTATTATTTCAGTTCATAAGCATCATAGTTACAAAATGGTATATATTTTTTTCTTATAAAATGTAATATATATATATATATATATATATATAAAATTAATACAAAGAAATATCTAATAAACATTTTATCAAATGCAAGTCAATAAGTTCTATCTGACAGCTGAAGATTCCGATCATGTGACCGACCGGTGGCTCTTCAGCAGAGCTGAAATCGCGCTATTTAGAAATAAATACTTAATTGGAACGGTCTACAAAGTGTGTTTGCAAACCAGGCACACTTTGTAGACCATTCTAATTAAGTATTTATTTCTAAATAGAGCAGTTTTGGGTCTGCTGAAGATCCATCGGCCGGTTCTGGGACCGGGATCTCCTGCTGTCAGCTAGATGGCAGACCAGGAAGGGCTAACTTTACCCAGTTATATCTCTTAATGCCTACAATATTAAAGCAACTTAAAATTAAACATTACTATCACTTTAAGTGACACCACCTGTTCAGAATCTGTTCTGTGTGCAGGAGCTTGTAATCAGGCACACAGAGGTAGTGGATGTTACAGAACTGCTCCACTTATGGGGCTGATGTCCTAAAGGAAAATGGTGCACTATAATCATACCTGGGAACTTCTGGTTATGGACTCCCCGAAGAGGGGTGTCCTGAGGTGCCAGTGAGGGAGATGAAAGACGCAAAAACTTTAGTAATAGGCTGGGGAAGAAGGCAAAGCGGCTGGGGAGTGGGAGGAACACACAAGAAATGCACAGATCTCCATTCATCCGAAGGATCAGCGTCTGCCCCGGAGACCCGGTAATTAACTGCACAAACCGGAGTCTCCAGGGCAAATCCAGAGAGTTCCCACCTATGACTATCAGGAACAAATGTAAAAATTCCCTATCGATTTAAATGGTCTTTAACACTTTGAATACTAGACAGGTCTTCACAATGTGTTGGGGACCTCTATAGCAATCAAGGGGTTAAATCTCCCTCTAGACATTTTATTTGTTCCCTACAATGCAGCTGCGTTGCTCGTGAATTGCACTGTGTTCCCTTGGTATATAACCCTCACTGTGTTTACCTATTGCACAATAGGCCATGTCCCCTGAATGTGACTCTTGTGCATGTGTCTATGTGGTTGCAGCCCTTGTCTTAATCAGACCTTGTGCTGTATCCATCACTAGTGTCAGCTGCTATCAGCCCTTATCAGTACCTGACATTGATCTGTACAGTGCTGGATTCTTCCCCCCATCTTATCCACCCTCGCACAAGCATAGACAGACTGCAGACTTGATCCTACAGATGAGGACAAGGCAAAAGGAGGTTGGGTGAGGCTGGTGTTATTCAGTAGCTAAAGCATACCTCCCAATTGTCCCTCTTTAGGAGATATTAGGGGTCCATACCTCCCAATCGTCCCTCTTTAGGAGATATTAGGGGTCCATACCTTCCAATTGTACCTCTTTAGGAGATATTAAGAGTCCATAGCTCCCAAGTATCCCTCTTTAGGAGATATTAGGAGTCCATATCTCCCAATTGTCCCTCTTTAAGAGATATTAGGGGTCCATACCTCCCAATTGTCCCTATTTAGGATATATTATGGGTCCATACCTCCCAATTGCCCTGCTTTAGGTGAAATTAGGGGTGCATACCTCCCAAGTGCCTCCCTCTTTGGGACATATTAGGGGTCCATACTTCCCAAGTGTCCCGCTTTAAGGGATATTAGGGTTCCATACCTTCCAACTGTCCCTCTTTAGGATATATATAAGGGTTCTCTCCCTCTTTAGGGGATATTAGGGGTCCATACCTTCCAAGTGTCCCTCTTTAGGAGATATTATGGTTCTCTCCCTCTATAGGAGATATTAGGGGTCCATACCTCCCAAGTATCCCTTTACGAGATATTAGGGGTCCATACCTTCCAAGTGTCCCTTGTTAGGAGATACTAGTGATCCATACCTCCCAAGTGTCCCTCTTTAGGAGATATTTGGAGTCCATACCTCCCAAGTGTCCCTGTTTATGAGATATTAGGGCTCTCTCCCACTATAGGAGATATTAGTGGTCCATACCTCCCAAGTGTTCCTCTTTAGGACATATTAGGGGTCCGTACTCCCAAGTGTCCCTGTTTAGGAGATATTACGGTTCTCTCCCGCTATAGGAGATATTAGGGGTCCATACCTTCCAAGTGTCCCTCTTTAGAAGATATTAGGGTTCTCTCCCGCTATAGTAGATATTAGGGGTACATACCTTCCAAGTGCATCTCTTTAGGAGATATCAGTGGTCCGTACCTCCCAAGTGTCTCTCTTTAGGAGATATTAGGGGTCCATACCTCCCAAGTGTTCCTTTTTAGGAGATATTAGGGTTCTCTCCCGCTATAGGAGATATTAGGGGTCCATACCTTCCAAGTGTCTCTCTTTAGGAGACATTAGGGGTACATACCTCCCAAGTGTCCCTGTTTAGGAGATATTAGGGTTCTCTCCCGCTATAGGAGATATTAGGGGTCCATACCTTCCAAGCGTCCCTCTTTAGAAGATATTAGGGTTCTCTCCCTCTATAGGAGATATTAGGGGTCCATACCTCCCAAGTATCCCTCTTTATGAGATATTAGGGGTCCATACCTTCCAAGTGTCCCTCGTTATGAGATATTAGTGGTCCGTACCTCCCAAGTGTCCCTCTTTAGGAGATATTAGGAGTCCATACCTCCCAAGTGTCCCTGTTTAGGAGAAATAAGGGATCTCTCCCGCTACTGGAGATATTAGGGGTCCATACCTCCCAAGTGTCCCTCCTTAGGAAATATTAGTGGCCATACTTCCCAAGTTTCCCTGTTTAGGAGATATTAGGGGCCATACCTCCCAAGTTTCCCTGTTTAGGAGATATTAGGGGCCATACCTCTCTAGTGTCCCTCTTTGAAAAGCAATTAATATCTATTTAACCTTCAGTATATGTGTTTATAAATTCATCTGTGTAAATAATTTATTCAGCTACACAAAGAGGTGTCAATAGGTCATTAAATAACCTAAAAAATATTGGTAATGCTCCACACACCAGCCACACCCCCAGCAACACCACCTAAAACAGAAGTGTCCCTCTTTGGCCATTTGTGATTTTGGGATGCTAAAGATGAGCAGTGTAGATGTATGCTACAGATGAGCATTTCTGGGGAAAACCAACTGCACCATAGGTGAAAAATGAATATATTCTCAGATTCCCAATGTTGCAGTTGGTTTGCTCTAAAATTGTTCATATTTGGCTTCCTGAATATGAACCTGGGAGACTTACTGTCCTTAGCCCAAAGTAAAAGAAGTAGGATTGGAGGTGAGAGTGTCAAAAATGATGCAAGTTGTATCTCAATTTGGACAAAATTTAACAGGAGAGGGTGGAATTGGAAAGAGGAAAGGCAGAGTTTGTCCTGAAAATGGGCAGAATGGGCAGAGGATAGGCAGAACAAGTAGGTGGTTATACCAGGGAACTCTGTAGCTGAAGAATCAATATCTGTCCTCCTTGGATACCAGTAATTAACTTACAACATCTGTGTTTCCAGGGGAGATCTGAAGTTCTCAGATGGACCTTAATAATGAGCTAGTAGATTGTACTGAGATCAAAGCAATATGCCGTACAAACACAAAAATATCCATAACCCCTTGTTTTCTAAAGAAGTTCTGACACATTACTTTGCCACTGGTGGAGACCTGTTCGGAGGGTTAAATATCTTTCAGTAATAAATAATTTTCAGTACGGGGTATACAATACGGTAGATAAACAAGGAATCAGGTGTAGGGGCATTTAGATTTTTCCAGTTACACCCGCAACTCAAAATGTGGGTGTGGACATCAAAGTTGTGGTGTCACTCAAAATTTGCTGTTGTAGATAGATCTTTGCCCACTAAGCCAAATGAAAAATTCATCCCCTTAGCTGTTCTGGCTTCTGGGCTTGGAATTAGATGTCTGCTTGTAAATGGACTTTAAATGAGATTTAGGCTAGCTGACACATTGGTCTGAGACAGTTCTCCACTGGCTTCTGAGCTGAACTTGAGTTTTGAGTAACTTGCTTGTCCCCAGTTATTTTCTAGGCTAGGTGCTTGAGTTAATTTGAGTTCTGGGCTAGGTGCCCAAATTCAGTTGAGTTCTTTACTAAATGCTTGGCTATAGCCGAGTTCAGGGCTAGCTGCTTGGTTTCTGATGAGTTCTTGGATAGCAATTTGAATTCAGTTGAGTTGTGAACTAGCTGCTTGACTTCAGTTGAGTTGTGAGCTAGCTGCTTGACTTCAGTTGAGTTACTGCTAGTTACAGAGGTTTGTTTTTAGCATCTGCTAAGCTAAGAGTTTAATTTTTGTTTTCCTTCTGCAATTGCTTTATATTTTAGGCTAGCTGATGAGCTACATTTTAAATGTAAAGCTTTCTACTGATGCATGATTGAGTTTTATGATGGCTGCTGGACTGGGACTGATTTGTAGGCTGGTTACTGAGTTGAAGATTATTTTCTGGGGTTTTTTCAACTTAGTACTTTTTCTGTGATTGACTGTAAATCTAGTCCCTGGTCTGTGGTTGAATTTTAGACTAACTGCAAGGATGAGGTATTTTAGTCTGAATGGGATTAATTGGATTAAAGGGATAGTAATGTTTCATAATAAAAACAGCTCGAACTAATCATCATAATATTTGGACTTTGGAGAGTGTTATTTCAGTTCTGTCAGAGCTGTAGTTCAGGAGTAATTCAATGACAAAGTATCCCCCTCCCTCCCCTTTTACTGATGTAACACTGCTCAGCCAGAGCAGAAGGGAGGTGCCCAGGTAGACTGCAGAGAGGAACAATTTTCAATTAAGATAAGAGAAAACCCTGAAAAGCTTGTCAAGGGGGGCAGGGCTTTCATTGTTTTCATATAAAGAAGATTGTCCCCTTCTGTTATCTGTCTGGTCTTACAACCAGATTCACATCTGAGAAGAGATAGCTTACAACAGGTAAAAGGGGCGGGAGGGGAAACTTTGCTTGTGAATATCTCTTAAACCATAAAGGTTTGAGAAATAAGACTTATATTGTTCTTCATGTTTTTTTAATGCCTACAAAATAAATTAAAGTTAAAACGAAGTATTACTATCCCTTTAAATCATGGGTTTGTGATTTATTTGGGACTTTTCAGAGTTGTAGGTTAGATCCTAGTATACATTTATCCATAAACTGCTGGCCTGTTAACCCTTTGAGTGCCAGACTGGTATCCAAAGACATCCAGGATTGATTGAAGATGCTATCGCTTGAACCAAGGACTGGGGCACAATTCATTTTTTACCCATACTAAGTGGGGGTGTTATTATTAAGAGGTGTTAATTCTCCTTTATATTTTGGCTACTGGGCTGGACTTAAATTTGAGAATAGCTGGTAGGCTGAGGTAAAAGTAGAACTGACTTTGTAACAAATAAGTGATTTTGAAAGAGCTTTCAAGGGCACTTACATTTGGTTACTTTTTACTTAAAACTATTGTTATGATATATTTAGCTTTATTTTACTCAGTTAGAGAAAATGGGGTAGGCACTACTACACCATACCTCTCAACATTTCAAATGGCCAAAGAAGGACACGTGTTGTAGGTGGTAGACTGGGAGTGTGGTTGGTGAGTGGGGATTTACTGAGAATTTGTAGGCTATATCATGACCTATTGACACCTCTTAATGTAACCTAATAAATGACTTATAACAAGACCAAAGTATTTTATTTATACAGACTAATTTATAAAACATATACTGAAGTTTAAACAAACATTAATGTGAGTGTTATTGCTGTAGAGCAATGTGATACACTTATATACACATCACACAGTCTGATCTCCTAAACACTGGGACACCAGGGTGATACACTTATATACACACCACACAGTCTGATCTCCTAAACACAGGGACACCAGGGTGATACACTTATATACACACCACACAGTCTGATCTCCTAAACACAGGGACACCAGGGTGATACACGTATATACACACCACACAGTCTGATCTCCTAAACACAGAGACACCAGGGTGATACACTTATATACACACCACACAGTCTGATCTTCTAAACACAGGGACACCAGGGTGATACACGTATATACACACCACACAGTCTGATCTCCTAAACACAGGGACACCAGGGTGATACACTTATATACATACCACACAGTCTGATCTCCTAAACACAGGGACACCAGGGTGATACACTTCTATACACACCACACAGTCTGATCTCCTAAACACAGGGACACTAGGGTGATATACTTATATACACACCACACAGTCTGATCTCCTAAACACAGGGACACCAGGGTGAATCACATATATACATACCACACAGTCTGATCTCCTAAACACAGGGACACCAGGGTGATACACTTATGTACACACCACACAGTCTGATCTCCTAAACACAGGGACACCAGGGTGATACACTTATATACACACCACACAGTCTGATCTCCTAAACACAGGGACACCAGGGTGATACACTTACATACACACCACACAGTCTGATCTCCTAAACACAGGCACACCAGGGTGATACACTTATATACACACCACACAGTCTGATCTCCTAAACACAGGGACACCAGGGTGATACACTTATATACGCATACCACACAGTCTGATCTCCTAAACACAGGGACACCAGGGTGATACACTTCTATACACACCACACAGTCTGATCTCCTAAACACAGGGACACTAGGGTGATATACTTATATACACACCACACAGTCTGATCTCCTAAACACAGGGACACCAGGATGATACACTTACATACACACCACACAGTCTGATCTCCTAAACACAGGGACATCAGGGGGATACACTTCTATACACAACACACAGTCTGATCTCCTAAACACAGGGACACCAGGGTGATACACTTCTATACACACCACACAGTCTGATCTCCTAAACACAGGGACACTAGGGTGATATACTTATATACACACCACACAGTCTGATCTCCTAAACACAGGGACACCAGGATGATACACTTACATACACACCACACAGTCTGATCTCCTAAACACAGGGACATCAGGGGGATACACTTCTATACACACCACACAGTCTGATCTCCTAAACACAGGGACATCAGGGGGATACACTTCTATACACACCACACAGTCTGATCTCCTAAACACAGGGACACCGGGGTGATACTCTTATATACACACATCACACAGTCTGATCTCCTAAACACAGGGACACTAGGGTGATACACTTATATACACACCACACAGTCTGATCTCCTAAACACAGGGACACCAGGGTGATACACTTCTATACACACCACACAGTCTGATCTCCTAAACACAGGGACACCAGGGTGATACACTTATATACACACACCACACAGTCTGATCTCCTAAACATAGGGACACCAGGTTGATACACTTCTATACACACCACACAGTCTGATCTCCTAAACACAGTGTAACGGATACCCAAGTCCTTGGGTTGGACTCAGGCCGTCGTTCCAGGTTTCTCCCTCCAGGGGTCAGCTACAAGTAGGCAGCTCCACAGGTTCTTCCAGCAGCAGTTCTTCCTAGGATGGGGGACAACAGAAGTCCCTTGATACCATCCAGCAACAGAGAGACAGGAGCCAGTTCAAGTTCAAACTGCACACACTTTATTGTACAAACTTCCAGTCTTATATACATGGTGAACCACATCAAGATACAATACTAGACAATGGACAGTGACAGATGGTGTAAACATAACACAAAGGGCCAGCCATGATTACATTATTCATACAAAGGGACTGATGAGGGGTAAATACTGTGACAAAAGGATGAGGGACTCGAATACACATCTTTACACAATGGCCAGGGGGTTGAAGCATCTTTGAATATTCCGCTTCAACCCCTGGCCAATCAGGAGCCTGGAATCCGATGGCCAATCCTGGCCAAGATCATCAATGCTGTCTCAGCCAATCGGAACCAGTGGGCGGGCAGCTAACTGGCCAATCCAAGGGGCGCCTACTTTTCCCCATGCAGAGTCAATGGAGTCCCTTTAACTCAGACTGGCCAATCAGGGAGCCGCCTACTTTCCCATGTAAAGTCTATGGGGTTTTTCTGTACAGGTTGCCCCGCATAGCAGCCAGCCTACAGCTCCGTTCTACCCGTGAATTCAGTCTTTTGGAGGAGCTGTTCTCCACGTAACCCCAACCAAACAGTCAGACTCTTATCCACGGGCCGCCAAAATGACCCTTAGGCAGCGGGCTGCCGTAGTTTTATAAATCAGGGCCAAGTAACGGCCTAGGGTCCGTTACATTTCCCCCCCCTTCGAGACCCAAGCCAGAGACAGCTTGGATGAACGCTGGCTTGGGAGGTCCGACACGTTGCTGCGTGGAGAAGGGTAGCCTCTTGTCCGGGCCAGGTAAAGGCTGGAGCCCCTTGTCCGGGTCAGGGAAAGCATTGGGCCCTTTGTCCGGGCCAGTAAACAGCAGATGCGCCCCTTGTCCTGGGCCAAGGGTTAAACTGGGCCCTTTTGGTCCTGGGCCATGGAACCCGGTGCCTCTTGGTCCTGGCTGGCACCAAGTTGGGAGGTCTCTCATGGGCCATGCCCCCGACAGAGCTGAGGTCAGGCCCTCCTGGGTCCGGGGCCAGTGGCTCAGGGTCCATAAACAGTCCATGCGGAGGAGTCCTACTGGCCACTGGGTTCTCTGTGCTCTTACAAGGCTGTGGGGCGATGGGCACACCTCCCCATTTTGGTTTGGCAAGTGCCCCATGGTGGCAGGAGAGGAAGCTGCTCCCACTCTCCTGAGTTGAGGCAATATGCAAAGGGCTGTTGTCAAAACTGGTGGACCTCTTGCCCAGGGTAGGGGCATCCAGAGGACCGGTGAGGAGTGTACTCCCACTCACCAATCCAGGGCAAATGGATTCACTAGGGTAAATCAAATAGCCCCCAGGGTGGACGGTGGTCCCACTCCCTGAGGCTGGGATAACGGCTGGCCTGGTGAGGAATGCATTCCCACCCACCAGGCTGGGGCAAAGGAATCCAGGGGACACCCCAACATCCCTGGTGAGGACAGTGGTCCCACTCACCAAGGCTGGGGACTCAGGCAAACGGGCAACAAGCGGTGGGCTGTGGATGAGGACTGTTGTCCCACTCATCACAGCGGTATTTTCACAGGGCCTGGTGGGCTCGCTCCCACCCACCAGGCCAGGGGTTAAAGGGGGACTGGAGAGTTCTCTCCCACTCGCAGGTATGGGGTTCTCTGGGCAAAATGCAGGGTTGCTGGTGAGACATGCCTTTTCCCTCACCAGTTCAGGAATACTAGGGGCCATAGCAGCATTGCCTTGAGGTGGCCTGCTGGGCTCCACTTCTGCTAGGCCATCCACTTCTGGGCCTCTTTTCGTTCGAAGGAGGAACACCTGTCCAATCCTCCTGGCAATTGTGTGCATGCACCGGGATAGCACACTTCCCTCTTTCTCCAGGGCAACATCCTCAGGGAACGGAGCGGGGCTGCTGGTGGGGACCGGTGTGTCGTCCACCGCAGCAGGGGTTTCCCAGGCCCTGGTGAGCTCGCTCCTACTCACCAGGCCAGGGGTCACAGGGGGGCTGGTGGGGAACGCATTCCCACCCACCAGTTCACCGTCCATAGGGACAATACAATCGCCAGCAATACTGCTCTCTTGCAGTCCACTGGAGTTCTCTTCTTCCAGGGCCCCATCCGTGGGGCCATTTTCTGCCTCGAGGAAGACCGCAGTCCCATTCCTCAGGTCAGTCTCCCTTGACAAGGGGTCAATGAGTTTTCTTCCACCCACCACCGTAGGGTTTGCAGGGAAATAGTCAGAATTGCTGGTGAGGCACACCTCCTCCCTCACCAGTTCACAATCCATATTGCCACTGGGAAAGATCTCAGTCCCACTTCCCATGGCAAGGTCATTACCGGAGTGCCGGAGTTCTTTACAGTAGTGCTGCTCTACCGCCATTGTGAGTTGGGCCACTGTTTCTTCCGCCGGGTTGGGTCCTAGGCACAGCAGCAGTTTCTGCACCCTCCACAACACAGGATCGCAGGACTCCTTGACTGGATGTTCAACGGTGGAGACAGAGCCGCTATGGCAGGGCAGGTTGGGTAGCATGGACATCTCTTCCGATGGTGCAGGATACAGGTGGGCTGTCCGTGGTCCCTCTCCTGTACCATGCCTTTCTACCTTCCGGAACAGACTCTGGTATGCTCTCTCCAGATGCCACTCCTGCTCCGCAAGGTCACAAAGATCCCCCTCCAGCTCTGGAGCATCATAGAGACCCAGCATCCCCTCACAGGCATCCCGGATATCCCAAAAATGGCCGTCCTCCTTGCTGCCAAAGTTGTGGTCGTCCCACAAGAGCGCCCATTCTATTCCAGGGCCGCCGTTTCCATAGCCATCCAGGACGCCATAGGGTGGTGCCCAGCTGTAGCCCTTCCGCTCCGCTTTATGGTGAAAGGCTGTGTACCGGTCTTGCAGATGAACCTCCTCTTCGACGTAGCAGGCCAGACTTTCTTCCCACTCTGGTAGAGGATTGTCCCCCAATAGCGACCAGCGCAGCACCAGTAGCTCCTCCGTCTGTCTCCAGTTGGGCGCAACATAGTCCCAGGGTTCTAGCGCTGCCATCAGTAACCGGCTGGATCCCCTCAGTGGAGTGAGAGAAAAGATCCCACAAACTGTTGCTGAAACCGGGGTCAAGCCAGCGGCTATATCTCCCCCTGCTGGGCTGGTTTCAGTTCGATCCAACCGCTTGCCACCAGTGTAACGGATACCCAAGTCCTTGGGTTGGACTCAGGCCGTCGTTCCAGGTTTCTCCCTCCAGGGGTCAGCTACAAGTAGGCAGCTCCACAGGTTCTTCCAGCAGCAGTTCTTCCTAGGATGGGGGACAACAGAAGTCCCTTGATACCATCCAGCAACAGAGAGACAGGAGCCAGTTCAAGTTCAAACTGCACACACTTTATTGTACAAACTTCCAGTCTTATATACATGGTGAACCACATCAAGATACAATACTAGACAATGGACAGTGACAGATGGTGTAAACATAACACAAAGGGCCAGCCATGATTACATTATTCATACAAAGGGACTGATGAGGGGTAAATACTGTGACAAAAGGATGAGGGACTCGAATACACATCTTTACACAATGGCCAGGGGGTTGAAGCATCTTTGAATATTCCGCTTCAACCCCTGGCCAATCAGGAGCCTGGAATCCGATGGCCTATCCTGGCCAAGATCATCAATGCTGTCTCAGCCAATCGGAACCAGTGGGCGGGCAGCTAAATGGCCAATCCAAGGGGCGCCTACTTTTCCCCATGCAAAGTCAATGGAGTCCCTTTAACTCAGACTGGCCAATCAGGGAGCCGCCTACTTTCCCATGTAAAGTCTATGGGGTTTTTCTGTACAGGTTGCCCCGCATAGCAGCCAGCCTACAGCTCCGTTCTACCCGTGAATTCAGTCTTTTGGAGGAGCTGTTCTCCACGTAACCCCAACCAAACAGTCAGACTCTGATCCACAGGCCGCCAAAATGACCCTTGGGCAGCGGGCTGCCGTAGTTTTATAAATCAGGGCCAAGTAACGGCCTAGGGTCCGTTACACACAGGGACACTAGGATGATATACTTATATACACACCACACAGTCTGATCTCCTAAACACAGGGACACCAGGATGATACACTTACATACACACCACATAGTCTGATCTCCTAAACACAGGGACATCAGGGGGATACACTTCTATACACACCACACAGTCTGATCTCCTAAACACAGGGATACCAGGGTGATACACGTATATACACACCACACAGTCTGATCTCCTAAACACAGGGACACCAGGGTGATACACTTATATCCACACATCACACAGTCTGATCACCTAAACACAGGGACACCAGGGTGATACAATTATATCCACACATCACACAGTCTGATCTCCTAAACATAGGGACACCAGGGTGATACACTTATATCCACACATCACACAGTCTGATCTCCTAAACACAGGGACACTAGGGTGATACACTTATATACACACCACACAGTCTGATCTCCTAAACACAGGGACACCAGGGTGATACACTTCTATACACACCACACAGTCTGATCTCCTAAACACAGGGACACTAGGGTGATATACTTATATACACACCACCATACCTGGGAACTCTCCGGATTTGCCCCGGAGACTCTGGTTTTGACAGAGCTTTACCGGGTCTCTGGGGCAGAGGCAGATTCCTCCAGCTATGGGGAGTTTCTGTTGAAACTCTGCCACATTTGCTGTTTCTCCTGGTTTTCCTCCTTCCCCAGCCTTCTGTGTGTCACCTTTAAGCCCTGCCCCCCCAACTCGCGTCAAGCCCTGCCCCTTTTTGACGTGATTTGCGTCATTATTGTCACCCCCTGCTGCACCAGAGGACTCCCCTCCGGGCAGACCTCAATTGGAAGTTCCCAGGTATGCACACCACACAGTCTGATCTCCTAAAAAGAGGGATATCAGGGTGGAAAAGAGGGACAAAGGGATTTGGGTCTAAAAGAGGGCTGTCCCTCCTAAAGAGGGACACTTGGGAGGTATACCACACTGCTCTCCATCCCAACTGAACTTTCCTACTGAGATGTACTAACTCATTATATAAATTGACAAATAAATAATGTTAATATCTTATAAACTTTTTTTCTAAATAAAAAATGTCTAGCAAAAAATAGTGCTTTTAAAAGCTATTTCACAAGCATGTATTTGGGCTACCTGTAGTCTAATGTTGTGTGCTTGTCAAACTGCAGGGCTGTGGTTACACTTTAGACAAGCGAGAGGGCTGGCATTGAGTTCTAGACCAGCTACAAGGCTCATGTTGATTTCTGAGCTGGTTGCAGCAATGGTTTTGCATACTGGGATAGTTGTTGTGTTGCTTTGGGGGCTGGGCTGACACACGTGAATGGCAGAAAAAGATCAGGGAGGTACAATAAGCACTCAGACATACCCCTTATCATGTTTTACAAACAGCACAAACAGTCTTTGTTTTTTTAGCAGACCCTTCTCCCTCACACCTCTGTGCAAAGGAGCAGCCTACACTTCTTCTATGGACATACTGTCAGTTTCAAAATAACCAAATCATATATATATAATGTAATGTATGAGTTCATGTAACGATTCTTGGGTGTCAATAATGTGGTGGAATTACTCCTGGCATGGCATGATATAAATGTAATTAAAAGTTAGTAAAAATACACTAATTACTCTACACAGGTCAAAGAGTCACCTATCCTTACAACCCTGGAGTGCAAATCACCAATAAGCCACCTTCTTTGTTAAGAACTGTGAGTGCCCACCCCTATCTGTCTGTCTGTCTATCTATCTATCTATCTATCTATCTATCTATCTATCTATCTATCTATCTATCTATCTATCTGTGTGTCTGTCTATCTATCTATCTGTCTGTCTGTCTGTCTGTCTGTCTATCTATCTATCTATCTATCTATCTATCTATCTATCTATCTATCTGTGTGTCTGTTAGTCTGTCTATCTATCTATCTATCTATCTATCTATCTGTGTGTCTGTTAGTCTGTCTATCTATCTATCTATCTATCTATCTATCTGTGTGTCTGTTAGTCTGTCTATCTATCTATCTATCTATCTATCTATCTATCAGAGGGGTCAGTAAGATTTTCCATCTATAGTAAGTTAAAGTGATAGTGATGTCTATTTAAAATTAGTTGCCTGAGTCTTGTGTGTATTAAAAGGAACAGATTCTGTTATGTCTAAGCGCTTACTTCTTTGTAGTTGAAAAGTTATGAAGCACTGAAGATCCACAGCCCGCCCCTTATCCCCGCGTCAATCAGAAGACGCAGGCTGGTCGGGACGGCTGCAGCGAGTGACAGACATCAGTAAGCAAAGGGAAATCCTGTCCTCCTTACTTACTGAAGTTTGTCCCTCTCTGCAGTGGTTGATTAGCACAACCAGACCGAGAATCAGAGGGAGGTGGCCAGAAGGGGTGGGCGGGGGACCTTCAGTGCTTCATACCTATTGAACTACAAAGAAGTAAGGGCTTAGATATTGCGCAATATGTTCCTTTTAACATACAGAAGACTCGGGCAACTAATTTTAAAGAGACATTGCTATCCCTTTAAGTGACGTTTATTCTTAGGAAGTGTCACTTCCCCTTTATCATTTACTTAAGCTAAGAGTGCATCAACTTGTATCTATCTATCTATCTATCTATCTATCTATCTATCTATCTATCTATCTATCAGAGGGGTCTGTCTGACTGTCTGTCTATCTATCTATCTATCTATCTATCTATCTATCTATCTATCTATATCTCTCTCTACATGTCTGTCTGTCTGACTGTCTATCTCTCTATCTATCTATATCTCTCTACATGTCTGTCTGCATGTCTATCTATCTTTCTATCTAGCTATCATCTGTCTGCATGTCTGTTTGTCTTTCTAATCTCACATCTATCCATCTATCTATCTATCTTATATCTATCTATCAATCTATTATCTATCTATCTATCTATCTATCTATCTATCTATCTATCTATCTATCTGTCTGTCTGTCTGTCTGTCTGTCTGTCTGTCTGTCTATCTATCTATCTAATTTCTATGTCTATCTATCTATCTATCTATCTATCTATCTAGTTATCTATATGTAAGTGTGTGTGTGTTTATATAGTTGTACATATAGAAAGTACATGCTTTTGAGCAATCAAGGTGTTATCAAGTTTTCAACAGGTTAATCCTTTCAGTACCAGAGGGGTACGCAATGCATTGCTTTGCAATGCGTTGCATACCCCTTTGGCACCGATAGGGTTAAAATCACAATTTATATCAGTTGGAATTGGGGGTAATTTTTATGTGTCACCGCCAGTACTAATAGTCTCCTCTACAAATGCTAGGTAAATAGTACCAAGTGTGAGAACCACATCTGCGAACTATTGATTCAATTCTTGTACATTCTTTGTTTCCTAAAGCCTGTTCCCTTGCTCTTTCTGTTGTATCACAGTACGTATATCTGCACAAACTTATAATATTCTCATGTCTGTTTTGAGAACTGGAAACGCTGACGATTATCATTTTTAACCACCAGCAGAGATGATCACTTCCTGTTACCAGCATCCAGCAAACAAGGCGATATTTATGGAGTTCCTCCCCACCTCATCAGAATCCTCCATGGTTTCGGAATCTTTCTTTCTTAAAAATGAGTTCACTTCATTACAGA
The DNA here is from genome assembly GCA_037306005.1 of Rhinophrynus dorsalis. Lineage (NCBI taxonomy): Eukaryota > Metazoa > Chordata > Amphibia > Anura > Rhinophrynidae > Rhinophrynus > Rhinophrynus dorsalis. Next base: position 219,737,456 of record CM074725.1, read on the forward strand.
TTTAATGTTTTGCACTTAAGGCCACAACATCCTCTTTCTTTTCTACCTACATTCTTTGAAGCCTTAAAGGGATACTAATACTTAAAAAGGATAGTAATACTTAAAATGTAAAAAAAAAATTGTACAGTGGCGCTGTTGCTACACGATCCTATGGACAGCTCTGGTCCCGGGACCATAAATCTCCATAGGATGGTGTAGCAACAGTGCCACTGTACAATTTCAGGTCACTGTGATATTGCACCTAAAAAATTCAACTTTGAAAATTAATACCTTTTGAATGAAACACCTTTCAGCAGTGGGAGTACTCTTGTTTTACTCAGGGGGATAAACCCTACAACATATTTTTTTTTTACGTTTTAAGTTTTACTATCCCTTTAAAGGAAAATTAGCAGAAAAACTTTTGCCTGCAAGCCATGTGCCATTTTGAGTAAAAGAGTGTAGTGCTGTAGCACCAAATTTTTTTTCGGTTAACATTTTATGTAATCACAGCGCTTGTCTCTGCTTCATTATATGGGCCACAGTGCCACTGCCACCCGGTTGCGGGGCAGTCACACGCAGTAGAGACTGCCCGCGCCACGGCTGATACAGAGCTGGACGCTCCTTCGGAGTGCCCAGCTCTGTATCAGCCATGGCGCGGGCAGCCTCTACTGTGCATGACTGCAGCACGCGCAGCAGTGTGTACTGCGCATGTCGCGGCATTACACATAATTTAGCGAATTATTATATAGGATTGTATGAATGAGTTCTCACAAATTAAACTTTAATCAATGCTAAATAGCAAGTCAGTGGAGGACTTCTGGGGGGAGATTCACTAAGCGGTGATAAAGCAGTGATAAAGAGGTGATAAAGTGGAGATAACTTCTCCAGTTTATCACTTCTCCAATTCCTATGTTATTCTATGGAGCCTATGCACTAAGATCTCTCTCAACTTTGGAGATCTTAGTGCATAGGCTCCATAGAATAAAATAGGAACTGATTAAGTTATAAACTGGAGAAGTCATCTCCACTTTATCACCAGTTTATCACTGCTTTATCACCGCTTTATCACCAGTTTATCAGTGCTTTATCACCGCATAGTGAATCTCCCCAAGAACTTCAAACACCTTGCATTTTACATCTACTTAGGAAAACCTAACTGAGATGATTTTAGGATCAGAGTACCTTCCAAAAAATAATCATGTCTGCTTCCATGGACGTGTTGTCAACTACTAATAAAGACTAATTTTGGAAAACAAAACATATAAATTAAATACAAACAAAATCCAGAGCTGTACATATAAAGGTAATTAATCTCCAACAAAAATATATCTACTTCCATTTTTATGGTTTGTTTTTTATAGACAATTCAGACCAGCACTACTTTAAAAGTATAGCTGGGTCTAAATGTACTTATGTAAAACATTTTTTGAACCAATAAATTATTTGTTTCTGGAAGTAAATATATTTTTGTTGGAGATTACTTACCTTTATAGGTATAGCGCAGGATTTTGTTTGTATTTAAAGGGGAACTACCACCCCGCAATAATTTAACCTTCATTGATTCTTCATCTGGCGACTAGCTGCTTAGTAGCGCTAGTCGCCAGAAATATTACCCGGTTCCGAAGATTTCGGCGTTTTACCGATGCTCACAGGAGCAGGAAGCACGGACATTTCGTCGATGTCCGTGCTTCCTGTTCCTGTGAGCATCAGTAAAACGCCGAAATCTTCGGAACCGGGTAATATTTCTGGCGACTAGCGCTACTAAGCAGCTAGTCGCCAGATGAAGAATCAATGAAGGTTAAGTTATTGCGGGGTGGTAGTTCCCCTTTAACTTATATGTTGATGTTTAGGGGTCTATTGTAGTAGAGATCCCATTTTCAGGCAGCAGTACTATTTCATCTGTGCTATTCCCCATATAGCGCCACCATAATTGTTTTTTGATATGGGTCATTTTGGAAACCAGTTTACATAGAACTGATTCATATGGATTATTAGGATTTACTGTGCAGTTTAAGGTACGTAAGAAATTACTACCAGGAGGTATTAGTGTTTGTGTAGTAAATCATGGGCAGCTGTAAATTAGTGGTGGGCCAACTGAGGTCCTCTGGCTGTTTGACTACCATTCTCATCATTCATGAAAGACAATGTCCAGCAACAGGTTGCCCACTCTTGCAGTACATATTCGATCACTGGAAATTTCTTGGGGGTAAATGAAAAGGTGGAAATTGTATGGGGTATCCGTGCACTGGAATTTCTTCAGAAAAAAAACAGCAAATTGAGCATCTTCCCCAAAAATTCCAGCAGGAAAACAATGGGACTTTTCACCCATCATGTACTAAACAAGACAGAATAAATCAGTGTATCTTTGTTCAATTTCCCCTGTTTATGTTGTAGGAGAGGTGTTTGGGGGCTTGCCTGCATTTACAGTGGAACTGTCATTTTGTAACATATATGTGATTTTGAAAGAGCTTTCAAAAGCATCTATACTTATGTTGGTCTATTTTATTTATTTATTTTAAACCCTTTTAATTATATATTTATCTTTATTTGGCTGCCAGTTAGTGCAAATCTGGCAAATATTGCCACACTTCTCCCCATCCCACCTGCCACTTCCTACCAGGAAGTACTAGTCCATTTGCATACACTGAAAATTAAATAAAAATAAATATCTCTTAAACAATTATTTGAAATTTGAAATTATACGTACTCTTGAAAGCTCTTTCAAAATCAGCTATTTGTTATAAAGGAACAGTTCCACTTTAACCCTTTGAGTGCATACCTCTCTGTTACTCAAAGGGTTATGTCTTTAAGACGGTAAAGTGTGTGCTCCAGCATGCACTAAAGTATTCATATATTCTAGACTAGGGCATACCCCAGAGTACAGAAACGGGAGTTAGAGACCAACAACAGAACAGCTACTCTGGCAGATTCTTACATTCTCCCCAATATGTTGGAGACCTTTTTTACATCCAAGAATTTAACCTTTCGAGTGCCAGGGAGTTGTTCAACACCCTTCTGGCACACAATAAATAAATAATGTAATGAAACATAATGATATATTTCCTTTAAGGCCAACTAAAATATTGGTGCTCCAGTTAACCCATCTTTCCCAAGAAAGGAAATACTATGAGACAGTAATTATTTGTGCAGCAGATATGATTGTATTTCACTCCAGATCCTATTTCTCGTACCTTTCATCTTTGGGATCATTCAGCAGGATTAGAGGAGGACCACACCAGCACCATAACTGGGGATAATTAGCCCAAAAGAAGCTCTAAGCAAACATTAGTTCAAGAGGAGTAAAAATAGAAGCTCTGGGATTTAAACATCCTTTTCCTCCTGAGATTGCTATGAGTTTCTAACCCACTGTGTGTATAATTTAACCCCTGTTTTATAGGGTTAACATGCTGCCATGTCATAGATATGGAGATAGCTAGAAATTAAGACTGAGAGAGAGAGAGAGAGTGATAGAGGGAGAGAGAAAAAGATATATGATAGTCTGACAAAGAGGGTGAGGCTAGATAGGTAGGTAGACATGCTGACAGGTAGATAGATAGATAGATAGATAGATAGATAGATAGATATGCAGACAGGCATGTACATAGATACTATTCAAAATGATGCTCTCTTATCTTAAGTAAATGTTAAAGGGGAAGTGACATCTCCTAAGAATAAACGTCACTTAACTTACTATGGATGGAAAATCATAAGGACCCCTCTGAATTTTTCCTTGCGCTTTCATTCACGCTATAGCACGGTCATTCAGTGCTGCATGTCATCTCCATGGAGACATGACAGTTACTAGCAGGACCTCAGGACACACACTTCCATTTACACAGGATAATCGTAACCCTTCAAGTACCACAGGGGTGTGCAATGCATTGATGTGCTATATACATTAAGCACTCCTCTTGTCTTTAAAGAGTTAAGTAGGACCATGCACTCTGCCTGCTTTAACCTGAAAAAAATACCAGCAGCTGTCATGTCCTCCTCCACTAAATCCAGGACTGAGTGAAGATGTTGTCTATTGAAATAAGGCACAAGGGTAAAAATTCATAGGGCCATGGGGATTTCCTGTCCTTAGTCATTTAAGTGGGGGCTATCAGTCATTACATTTTACCAGAAAAATTTAATTGTAACACCTCTGTGACACTCAAAGGGTTAAAACATACTCTTTATTTATTTTACATACTTGTTCTCTCTCCTTACTGTCCCTTGAGCCTTTCAGTGCCAGATGGGTATGCATACCTCTCTGTCACTGAAAGGGTTAAAGGTAAAAGCCTCATTAACCAGTTAAAACATATCCTTTAATTATTTTGCATACTTGTTCTATCTGCTTACCATCCCTTAACCCTTTCCGTGCCAGAAGCATACCCCTCTGCTATTGAAAGGGTTAAAAAAAAGTCTCATTAACCCATACAGAAAAAAGATGAATAAAGACACTGAATAACCCCCTTATAATCTACCGTGGGTGTACCTAAACTCGTTATCCTTATGTACTGGACCCTTTGAGTGCCAGAGAGAGCCCCGGTGCGCGTTGCTTTGCAATGCGTTGAGTACCTGCCTGGCACTTAATGAGTTAGATTTGGAATATTACACCCGTTCTGATCACTAAAAGTCCCAACAACGATTGGTTAGTCCAAATTCAACATAATGGTATAAACTGTTAATCTTAAGCAAAAAAAAAAAAACTCTTGACGCTCATTAACTGTTTGAGTGCCAGAAGATGGCGCAACACGTTGCTTTGCAATGAGTCGTATCGCCCTGCACTTAACCCTTTGAGTGCCAGTGAGCTATCCAACGTATTACGTTGCAAAATATACAAATATAATCTAAACACTGCTGCATTGCCACATCACATCTGCCATCTTGAGGATGATGTACCAGACAGAACTGGCGTAATTTTGGAGCAAACCAACAGCACCTGGAGACAGGAGTAAAAGCCTCATTAATTTAACTTAGGCATTTCAACACTTAGCTTCTAGATAGGTCCCCAACTCAATGCAAAACAATGAATCGGGGGACTTATTTAGTATTCAATGGGTTAAATTCTCATTTTGATTTTTTTTTTTTTTTTTAGAAATATTTAACCCTTTGAGTGACAGAAAGGTACGGATTGCAAAGCAATGAGTTCCATACCCCTCTGGCACTCAAAGGGTTAAATCTCAACTATGGTGCAGCTGGTTTGACCCACCTTCTATTCAGACCTTCTTAGTACATCGGACTCAATATATTTTAAAACACAAGAAGAGTGAGGCTGATATATACAAAATAAATCAGTACAATTCTGGAGCAAACCTAAGCACACAAATTCCACAAATTCCCTTTGGCTTAAATGGCGATTTTAACCCCTTGATTGCTAGAGAGGTCTCGAGACCTCTCTGGCGTTCAATAGGTTAAACGCCCACGTATGTGTTCCCTATGGTACAGTTGGTTTGCCCCAAAATTGCGCCACTGTATTTTAGCACATCAGTAAAACATGTTTTATGTACGTGTAAATGAGTATTGTAGGTCCAGTCATTGTCATTAAAATGTGTAGTGTAGAATAGCAACGCATTACTTCTGATTCTTAACCCTTTGAGTGCCAGAGGGGTACGGAACGCATTGCAGAGCAATGCGTTCCGTACCCCTCTGGCACTCAAAGGTTTAAAGGGTTAATAATCTGAAATAGGTGTGCACAGAATTTCTAAAAAATGTTCCAAATGTACAAAAACGTAATCGTACGTGTGTGTGTGTGTGTGTGTATATATATATATATATATATATATATATATATGTATATAAACATCATTTAGGTACATACATCTGAAAACCGTGTGACAAGAACCGTTACACTCACTTTGGTACCCATGTTCCAAGAAGAATTGTGGATGCACATTTTCTATAATACCCTCGTACAGAGCAGTCTTTTAGGTGCATTGCATAAGAGTGTACAAGGACAGTTAACAGTTTATTTTACAGTTTGAGTCCTCTGGCACTCAGACAGTTAATGCTAAGAGAGAGACTTCATCGGTTTAAATGGTAAACTGGGTAGAGGTTTGATTGCAGCTGATCCAGTAGTTTTGCAAATAGTTATAAAACAGCAACTCCAGTCCTGAATTTTATCAGTGAACATTATAAATGTGTCTTTTTTGCCAATTTTAGTCTATGTATATGCATTTTAAAGTTTAAGGCATAGGTGTGTGTGAATGTGTGTATTTTAAAGTTTAAGGCATAGGTGTGTGTGAATGTGCGTGTGTATATATATATATATATATATATAGAGAGAGAGAGAGAGAGAGAGAGAGAGAGAGAGAGAGAGACAGAGAGAAAGAGAGAGAGTGTATATATATATATATATACAAAGTGAGAGAATGTGTGTGTGTGTGTGTGTGTGTGTGAATGTGTATATATACAAATAGAGAGAGAGAAAAAGAGTGAGAGAGAGCGTGTGTATGTATAAATATATATATACATATAAAAAGCGAGAGAGTGTGTATGTGTGTGAATGTATATATTTATATATATAGAGAGAGAGAGAGAGTGAGAGAGAGAGTGTGTATGTGTATATATATATATCACGCAAGCATAAAACACTGAAAACATGCAGAAACTTTAAATATGGAGCACGCAGTTTGATTAATAATATATATTTTGTATGTATTTGGAAAAATATTTAGAAAAATACTTGCAGTGAACAACAATTAACAATTTAGACGTACCAACCAAGATGATATATATATATATATATATATATATATATATATATATATATATATATACACACATATATTAGGTTGTTCCTACAGCCACTAGGGAACCAGCAGATAATTAGTTAAAACATTTAAGCTCAGTGTCCTCCCTTGGGAGGCAGGCTTGAATTGGTTAATAATGTTCAGTCCTTACTAGATTGCTGAGTTCCAGATGCAGGGAATATCTGTCTTTTGCTAGGACTCACAGAGCCTGATTGGATTAGGACAGGGAACGTCACAGTGGAAGCTTTTGACTGATGATTTAATTAACCATAGAGTAGAGAGCTGGATGCTTTAGGAAACCCATCACACAGATCTGCATATATAACCTCTTAATTACAAATACAGGCTTTAGGTCTTTTTTTTCTCTGCTTTTTGACATATGCTTTCTGTAGACATTAAATAAACATAACAAACTTAGCTGTCACCCTACAAAACTGCCCGGTGCCATTTAACCCATTAGGAAAGTTCAATGATCTCTCTTGCCTGCTTCTCCCTAGTGACCTGTCTGTGTAACAGAAAGACTAAAATAATAAATTCTCCATCACATGCAATCACACATTTCATATGAAAAATAATAATTCCATTACGAATATTAACCCATTGAATGCCGCGTGAGTCTTTCTTATTTAACCTCTGAGATGCTAGATGTCTCCGTTTTAACCATTTGGATGCTACAGAGCTCTGTGGCATCCAATGGGAGAGACTTAGCATTAAAGGGTTAAACACTTCACGTAGCATCCAAAGAGTTAAAAAAGAGTAACCCAGCATCCCAATTGTTAAATAAAAGAGACCAACATGAGACCGGTGTAGCATCCAACGGGTTAAAAGGCGAGACCTCTGCAGCAGCCAAGGGGTTAACAAGGCACACAGATGCTGCAACACAGACATAATAATAAATAAGGGATTTAAAAAAAATACATATATATATGTATAGTAAATTTGGATTTGGGGATGAAAACAAAAATATGATTGAAATGTAAAATAAAATAAGAAGCAGAAAAATGATAAAACAGAATTCACCAGCAGATAAAAGAATAATAACAACACATGAAATTGTCCTAAACAAATCATATAGTATAAAAACACTAATATGATATCATCATTACAACGATCAATTAATTTATAAAAAAAAAAGGTAAATAACAATAATGTAACCCTTTGAGTGACACATCGGTGCTCAATGATTTGTTTCGTAATGCACAACGCACCCCTCTGGCACTCAAAGGGTTTAAAATAAACCATAATATGAATGTAAACCATCATCATCATCATATTCATTTAACCCTCTGCGTGCCAGAGGAGTACTCAGCACAACGTGTTGGGACACTCCTCTGGCATTCAAAGAGTTAAAAGTAAAACATAACATAACATAAAAGGAATGCCGCTACAGCTATCAATCATAATCATATAATATAATATAATAATAATATCAATATCCGAGTGCCGGAATGGAGCTCAACGCGTTACTTAGCAACGCGTCATGCACCGCTCTTGCGCTCAAAGAGTTAACGATATCTTAACTGATAATACAAAAGTAATGGAAACATCAGTGTTAATAGCAAGAAGAAGAAGCAGCAGCAGAAGAAAAATTTAACCATTTGAGTTCCAGAGAGGGCACTCGAAGAGTTAAAAATAAAATAATAATAATAATAATAGTAATAATAATAATAGTAATAATAATGATAATAATAGTAGTAGTGGATGATATCAGAGAAGAGAGGGCTGTGCGGACAGCTGAGCTGATTGCAGTCCTGAGGTTCTCAGTAAAGTTGAAGTCCCTTTGGGTGAGATGAGCTGTGATTGGTGCAGGAAAATGTTTGCAGCTTTGTATCCAGTAGGATTTAGTGACGGAGATAATAATGCCAAGTACTTGATGGCTTGGGAGGGGGGAGGAGAAAAGAGTGGGGGACAAGTGAGAGGAGGGGGTGATAAGTGAGAAAGGGGGAGATTAGTGGGAAAGAGACAGGGGGGAAAGAAGAGAGAGGGGGTGAGATAGAGAGAGGGTATAAAGAAGAAGGGGGAGATTAGAGGGAAAGAGTGAGGGGGGATAGACAGAGGGGTGATAAGAGAAGGGGGAGAATAGAAGGGGGAGAGAAGAGTGAGGGGATAGAGAGAGGGGTGATAAGAGAGAAGGGGGAGATTAGAGGGGGAGAGAAGAATGAGGGGATAGAGAGAGGGGTGATAAGAGAGAAGGGGGAGATTAGAGGGGGAGAGAAGAATGAGGGGATAGAGAGAGGGGTGATAAGAGAAGGGGAGAATAGAAGGGGGAGAGAAGAATGAGGGGGTAGAGAGAGGGGTGATAGGAGAGAAGGGGTGAGATTAGAGGGGGGGAGAGAAGAGTAAGGGGATAGAGAGAGGGGTAATAGGAGAGAAGGGGTGAGATTAGAGGGGAAAGAGAAAGGGGGAGAGAAGAGTGAGGGGGTGAGATAGAGAGAGGGGTGATGAGAGAGAGGGGTAGGGGGAGAGAAGCTGATTTACTAAAAAAAAAGAGCAATTCTGGAGCAAACCAACTGCACCATAAGGAACTAAAGTTTTCCCATTGATTGCAATTGAATTTTAAGAGATTAACCCTTTGAGTGCCAGAGAAGTATCCAACGCAATGCGTTGTATACCTCTCTGGCACGCAAAGGGTTAAAAGTTAATTTTATATCAGAGGGATATTTGTATTCTGTGATAAAGTTGGGAGAGGGAGATTGGGGGGAAGATAAAAGAGTTGGGGGCGACGAGAGGGGAAAGATGAGATAGAGAGGGGTGATAGATAAGAGAGAGGTGGAAGGGTGCAAGGAAAAGAGAGGGAGGGAGAAGGAGAGAGAGAGGAGGAAGACAGTAGAGAGAGACAGGGAGAGAGAATGGGAGGTGGAATTTCATTTCTTCCACTAAGCATTTGCTGAGACTTCAAGGTATAATCTAACCCAGATCCTTTCCCAGAGAAAAACTTGGTGATCACGTTTCCACATGATGTTCACGTTTGGTGCTCTTCAATTATCCCTCCCCACAAAGATAGGTGGCGTGTGTCCTAGGGTCTCTCCTCTACACAACACAGAGAAGAAAAAGAAAAAAATGTCATTAGAAGAAGCGTAACACGTCAGTCCGTCCCCAGGTTTGTGTTTCCTGGAGTGGCAGAAAGAGATCAGTCCTAACCTGCCCAGCAGGAATAACGGTCCTTCTTCAACTACTCCTAAGGTTTACAATATCTCCAAGATATCACCTTTTATTATTGCACATTTCTGGGACTCCATGCTCCTTGTCCTTCTGATTGCTCATCCCAACTATCCCCAGGATTTGCAAGGTATGTCCTTTACTTGTATTTTCATGTATTTCAGGTATTATTATATCGCCTCTGCTTTGTGCTAGGACTGGGCTTCCTCCACTGAATTATATAGGATCACATACAACCTTTGCCTGTTGGATTATTTAGAAACTCACCCATTTACCTGAACTTGCAGGTAAAAAGGTGTCATATGAAGTTTGATATTTTTAAATATTAACACGAGCATATCATTTACGACATTGGATATGGCGATTTAAATGCAGTTTATTTTCCTGAATACTCTGCTATACCGTTTTAAAGTTTTTGGGGTTTACCTGGTAAATGAATTCACAATATCAATATTTACATAAAATCCTGTTTTTTAGTACATCTGAACATCTTGTGACTTGTCTTGTTGTTTCCAAAAAAAACACTTACCCACCCAATATTCTGTTTATTTCAGCAAGTTTCATTTCTTTATTTTTTTTTTATATTTTTGTGTCTGTTACCTAACACCTCAGCTTCTGTAATTAACGAAAAATAAAGAAGTGAAAACCGTAACTGGATGTTAGATTGTAATTCGTCTGCAGAAATAAAGTTTTTGGAATATTACAATGTTGCTAATTTGCTGTCTATGTTTTCTTGCAACTGTTTTGTATACAGATTAAATAAAATGTTGAATTTGATGTACTAAGAACTGGGATAATTCTGTTACAAACCAACAGCTCTGTTTCACATTGACGTAAATAGGGATTTTAACCCTTTAAATGCTAAAGAGTAAAGACCCATTTGTAACAAATTGGTCGTTTTTATTCCTATATTTAGTCTAATATTGTAGATTGGTTTGCACCAGAAACTGCTCAATTTCCTCTTAACTACATCAGTGTTTATTAGTAAATGTTGTATTAAGTGTGAGAACCATAGACTGCCTCCTTGTATCATGTAACAGGGTACACATATTGTATACATTTAGGTATATAACCTTTATACAAAATAGTATACTTAAAGTATGGCTTTAAAGTTTTAAAACATATATGACATTTTAATCTGCTGTTTGTGTTGTTGGTTCAATGTTGTGTTAGTTGTATATGTGTTTATGTTAGCACACATGTGTAGGAATCCTATACACACCCTTATGTGTGTGTGTTGTGTATGTGTGGGTGTACGTGTGTTACTTGTTGTGGTCTGAGTTGATACACAGCCTTTGGAATCTACATTTGTAAACTTTCATTTGACACTTTGAAAATGTTTGTTCTGGCAGAAGAGAGCTTGGAAAATGTGCCTAGGTGTTATAAGTGGAGTCCAACCTCAAACTGTTGCAAGGTTTGCCAGATAAGTCAACTAACCACAAGAAAGTTATCTTGAATCTTATCCTGCAGAGTAAGGGGTTAAATACCCTTGTTTTACTCTTTGTATCTGTTGAAGACCCCCTGTTTAAACGACCCCCCCCCCCTCAACTAAATGTCACAGTCTTCCTGGAGTTGAGCTTTAATTTATGAATCATTCAGTCTGATGGACTGGAGTAATTCTGGGAGAAACCATCTGCAAGAGAAGGGACAAAGGCTAATTCACATTAATTCAAAGGTTTTTTTTTTAATCATTTGAATGTTACAAAGTCCTAGAAAGAATTGCTTAGCGATGCGTTGGACATCTCTCTAGTATTCAAGGAGTTAAAAGACTCGTTTGAATCAATGGCTATTTCAGTGAATTGTATCTGTCCCCTGTCTTGTGTAGCTGGTGCGTCCTAGAATTATTCAAGCTACTTTAACCTTGTGAGTGCCAGAGGGGTACGCAACGCATTGCAGAGCAATGCGTTGCGTACCCCTCTGGCACTCAAAGGGTTAAAGTACATCAGCTTCAATGTATTATCCAGACTCCAACATCTGAAGGTACTATGTACAATGTTACTATAGAGAAAAGTTGACACCCTAAACTATACATAGCTATCTAACATTCATGTAGTTAACACTCAGAATATTCAATGTACAATATTTCATGTTGAAAAGACATCAATACCAAAGGTTACATTATGTTTATTTGATCAGTAGACTGGCATACAGTTTGGGGGGCTGGGTTAATGTCCTGCCTCCCTTCATCAAATGTCCATCTCTAATTAAACGCATCATTTTAACCCTTTGAGTGCCAGAGTGGTATGCTGGCACTCAAAGTGTTAACCCCTCGGATGCTGGAACAGGATCACATCTTTCCCAGCACCCAAGGAATTAGAATCCCTAAAACTTTAATTTTTGGAAGACATCTGTTAAACTTCAAGGATCATTCTGCCTTCCCTCACACTGTCTGCAATTGGGAGTCATTAGTAATATGTACTCAATGCGGCAGATATACGAAGGAAAAGTGGTGCAATTCTGGAGTAAAGCAGATTCAATATGAGAAACAATTAAACATTATCATTGGCTTAAATGGGGGTTTTAACCTTATGAACGCTAGAAAGGTCACCGACTGCTCCTTAAAGGACATAATTGCTAAGCAAGTCATTCTATTAAACGAATTATTAAGAGACAATTATTTCAAGGGTAAGTTTCCCATTTAACCAGTTGAATGCTAGAGAGGGTTGGAGTCCTGTCTATCATTCAAATTGTTAAAAAGATCCATTTACAGTAATGGGAATCTTGTGAACGATTATTTGTCTCCTGTAGGGCAGTTAATGTTCTAGAATTACACCACTTTGACTTAGTATACGAGCCTGAGTGTTGGATGCGCTTACCAGTGAATAGCCTTAAAGGAACTAAAAAATCCTTACAGTGTAAGATCCTTAAAGGAGCCAGGAGCATGGGGTAGAGCTATGTGTGGCTGCTTTCTGTAATATTTGGGCATTTATTTGGCGCCCTGCTTTTAAATGGGATCCACCAATGCCCACATTGTTGCTGTGTTTGGTTGTTAGAGTCTGCGTGCTGCTGATTCAGAGCCGGAGTCCATGCGAACTGCCATCTGATCCACTCTTATCAATGAAGCAGGAGATCATGGCGGATGGCCCCAGGTGTAAGAGGCGAAAACAAGCCAATCCGAGGAGGAAAAACGGTAAGAACCAGCCGGGACTGGGTTCCTTGCGCCTGTCTGGGGCTCCGGGGTGCGACTGGGATGGCACTTAGTGCGTCTAAGCGCATGATCTGTGGCTGGGGCTGGTTGGCAGGGACTAGGGGGGGATCCCAGGGAAAGTGAGGGTCAGACAGGCTGATCTCAGAGCCTCCTCCCTGGATGGGGGCCTGGGGTGCCTGCTGGGGGGTAGAGGGTTCCATGGAAGCGGCTCAGGGCTGTGTCGGAGTTGTGCAGGGTGCCGGTGCCGCTGGGTTTGGAGGCAGAAAGTTTCTTGTGTCGCTCCTGAAAGTCTTTTCCTCACATAACGGTCCTGCAGGCTCAGTAATGACACAGACCGCTAGGTCTCCTCTTCTTCCTCCTGAGCCTGAGACTCACAGCACCTCCCGGTTAGTGAGAGATCCGCTCTCCCAGCAGCTCCCACTGCAGAGGGGTTAGTGAGATCAAGTACAGGAGGGTTACTTATATCTAGATTTCCAGCAGCTCCCAGTACAGAGATCCAGTCTCCCAGCAGCTCCCAGTACAGAGGGGTTAGTGAGATCCAGTCTCTATAGGGGTTAGTGAGATCCATTCTCTATAGGGGTTAGTGAGATCCAGTGTCTATAGGGGTTAGTGATATACAGTCTCAGTAGCTACCCGTTTTGAAGGGACAGTATAAGCTCCATGTTCGCTGCAGCTCCCAGTACTTCAGGGCTTCCCGGCAGCTCCCTCCGAGTCCTTCAGGGCTACTAGCTTCAGTCTCCCGAACAGAAGCCTTGCATTAACCAAGCCCTGCACGTCCATTCAGCCTCCCGTTCCTGCAGGGCTAGCATTAGACTGAACATCCCAGCAGCTCTCAGACCTTTAGGGTTAGCAATCAGCAGCATCCCTGTAGCTTTCCATTCCGCAATACCATTCAGTCTCCCAGCAGCGACCAGTCCTGTAGGGCTGTGCTCACCCGAGCCTCCCATCAGCTTCCAGTGTTCCCGTTATTTCTCAGTCCAGCAGGGCTACTCAGAACCCCACTAGCTGTCATTCCTGCAGGGCTACTCAGCCTCCCATTAACCCCCAGTCCTGCTGGGCCACTCAGCCTTTCATTAACCCCCAGTCCTGCAGGGCTTCTCAGCCTCCCATTAGCCCCCCAGTCCTGAAGGGCTAGGCAGCCTCCCGTTAGCTCCCAGGCTACCAAGCTCCCAGCCTCACAGTCCTAGAGGGCTACAAGGCTTGTCACATTACTAGCCTGTTCCTTGTTTGTCACAATCTCCCAGAGCCTTCATCTTTATGGGAGGGAGGGGGTACTGCTAAGCTCAAGGGGTTCTGCTTCACAGAGCAGCCAAGTAATCTGGGTATTCCACCCCAAAAATACACTCAGCATCTCACCCAAAACCGGATGATTCACTTTTATTGATTAAACATGAAACTTAAAGAAGTACAGAGATGAGGAGACGTGTCAGTGAGGCCATATACACAAGGCAGGAGTAGAAATTCCGGCCCAAGTCAACGGCACCGTGGACGTCAATATTCCTAAAACGTCCACTCATCTAAGTGAGACTTTTAACCCCCTCAGTGCTAGAGAGATCTGTAACGCTTTGTAAAGATGACTAAAAGACCTATTGAAATCAGTGGGGATGTGGGGAGTTTATTATTTTTTTGTGTATTAAACAAAGTGTAGTTGGTTTACTCCATTTACTAAGAAGAATTGGAGCGATTCTGGGGCAGACCTGCTGTAAACTCCGTCCATTGATTCAAATGGAGATTTTAACCCCTGGAATTCTAGAGAAGTCTCAGCGTTGTAGACCTGCCTAGTATTCGATGGGTTAAAGACCCATTTAGATCAGTTGGTACTTTGGTTATTTTTATTTGGTCACTATAGTGGGGTTGGTTTGTTCCGAAATGACTGCAGTTTTTTTAACCCTTTGATTTGCCAGAGAGGTATCCAACGCATTGCGTTGGATACCTCTCTGACACTCAAAGGGTTAAATACATCAGCCTTAGGGGCTTGTAGTTGTGCCTGACCCCTATTTCCTTGGCTCATCTGATTTTCCCCCTGGGGTTTGGGTGGTCAGTAGGGGGGCTGCTACCTAAAGAGACCACTTCTCAGTCTGGTCCTTGATCACAAACTCATGATAGAGGCTGGTGGACTCAGAAGAACTTCTGATATTTTAGGGCAAAGCCGGCAGCACCATAAGGGAAAACATAGCCCCATATGATTCAATTGAAACGTTTAACCCGTTCCCATTTAAATCAGATGGGATCTGGAGAATGTTATGTGTCTCATGTAGTGTTTCTCCCCATCATTTTCTCCATTTCACTTAGTACACCAGCCTCCTCTCCAATCCAGGCAACTTTTCAGACCCAATAGCTGAAATGCATGTGTTGTGTGATCTCTACTTGTGTCAATGACTTGCTACCTTGGATTTTAACATTGTCAGAGTACTGAAGGGGAGACAGGGTATGTCAGCGTTTGGCTTTGCAATCCAGTCCGGTAGGGGAATGGTTAAAACTAATAGAACCATGATTATAAATGGGTTTATTTTCATTTACATTGTTTTTTGTCAATCCTTGGTGTTGAGATAATACTGTGTGTGTGGCTCTTGGGGGTATTGAGCCATATGTGGAAGAGATGGAGCAATTTTCCAAAGAAACCTGTTTTTTTTATTATTATTTTGTTTTATTCCTTGTGGTCTTAGCGTTTAACCTTTTGGATGCCAGAAAAGTCCTCAACGCATTGCACTGAAGTCTTCTCTGGCATTCAAGAGGTTACAAAAATACTGGTCAGGTTCAGACAAGCCCCCAGATTTTATCTGGTTTCAAGTAGCTCCCTACACGTCTGTCAGTCTTTAAGGTGGTCTTTTATAGACCAAGACCTCCCATCCCTCTCTGTGCAATGTAGTCTAGGTTACAATTACACATAATGTCCCTCTTCCCCCTCTTAAGTTTCGCTCATCCTTTTTTGTTTATTAAATGTTGGTTATTGATCTATTTCAATCAATGTCTCTGAGAGTCTCACCAAGTGGCCAGCGTTTGTTGCAAATAAGTAAACTGCCTCAGATCATTTTATAAGTGATTTTTAGATTTATGCAGGGAAGAAATTGGGCTGTATTTTTGGTTGTAAACATAAATTGAATTCTTGCTGTCACCCTCTGCTTTAGTGGATCCTTGTTATGCTTTTAAGAAACATTACCTGATCAGTGGTTTGACTTTTGTGATCATATTACATGTTTTCTCTACCCCCCCCCCACCCCGTCTAAGTACCATTACCACCCAAAAAAAATGATACATTTTCCTAAACAAAATGCGATAGTCTGCATAATATCTATTCAGTTTCTTTTCAATGCATTTTAAGGAAAAAAATGACTAAATTCAGCACCCTTCTTACAAGGTCTTTAAAAGTGTAGATGTTTGTGCAACGCATTGTTTTGCAATGTGTTGTGCAACTCTTTATTCCACTGCCTATGTTACTGCTAACGTCCTAAAACTGTAAATGTTTCTAATATACGTGTAAAAAGTTACTGTAAATGATCTAAGCTAAATCTTTGATTTAATACAACCTAACTCTATGTTTTATATATCCTAGACAGTCTCTAATTTGCCATTTTATTTTCTTTGAAAATATTTTTTTTCACCTTTGGGAACAGGACAGATTAATTTAAACTGAGCTGATTTTTTTTAAATGTCTTCTCTATATCTCTCCTGGACCCCTGGAAAAATGTCAGGTTTAAAGCCTGTGTGTCATGACTGATAACGTTAAATACAGCGATGCTTATCAAAATTGTAAGAATCCCCCCAAACGCAATGACACTGAAATAAAGCAGTGTAAGAGATCAACTTGGATACAAGCAACCCAAAATCAAATCAAATAAAAACAGAAGCTAAGACAAATGTGTCAAGGTTTTTGCACAATTAGTCTTTAATTCTTTGTGAAATTATTGAAAGACTTAAGGTGGGAATGGGGAGGAGGAGGCAGAAACGCATCTGGGATTTGAAAGCGAACCCTGATCATTTAACCCTTTGAGTGCAAAGCATTGCATTGCGTAGCCCTCTGGCACTCAAAGGGTTAACTAGACTTAACCTGATTGATCAGGAGCGTTGTAGAAATTGGTAGAGAGAGACAGAAAAGGTTATTAGAGAAAAATGACATATCTTCTAATTCAAGGGAGGATCACAAGTGAATTTAGGCACACACAAGAATCAAACAATGTTTAAATTGTAGAGTGGGAGTAAGACAAAGCGGTTCAGGAAGTCTTGTCAGTTTTTGTCAG
The DNA here is from genome assembly GCA_037306005.1 of Rhinophrynus dorsalis. Taxonomy (NCBI): domain Eukaryota; kingdom Metazoa; phylum Chordata; class Amphibia; order Anura; family Rhinophrynidae; genus Rhinophrynus; species Rhinophrynus dorsalis. The sequence continues at coordinate 219,754,714 of CM074725.1, forward strand.
ATGATAGCAAGTCTTCTGACTTAACTTTGTAACACGTTTTCCTGAAAAAAAAAATACCTCCTAAGATTACACTCTTCCCCTATACAGATCATTAGCAAAATCCGTTATCAGAGAGAGAGCTTGCAGCCTGGGCTGCGCAGAATGAAACTTTTACCAGCTTTTCTAGATAAAAGAACAAACTGTCCATTGCACTTTTTATCAGAACTTGCTTGAAATGCCCCAAGCCTTTTCATACATATATTTTTCTCGTTTTGCTATGAAATGAGAAATGGTCACAATTTTTTTTATATAAACACAGATACAGGTTGGCAAATCCTTCTTTGTGGTGTACAGACATATATTAATCCGGATTGTGCTTTTTTTATGTACTCTGGCAAAACTTTAATTTGTATTTTTGACACTGTGTGAAAAGTAACTCTTTCAATAAGCAGACGCAATGCGTTGAATAGCTCTCTCTGGCACTTCATAGGTTAAAGTATATTTGCGGTTTAAATGATGTTGCTCAAAATTAAGGATACTGAGGGATGGGATAAATATTTAATGAAGGAGGTAAAAAAAAAAGAAATGCAGATCTGTCATTAGTAGCATGGAAGGGAAGGCAGATATCTGATATTGTGTTTTATTGATCTTTAAGCTGATGCACTAAGAATGATTCTGGTGGAATTCGACTGCAACGTTGCAACAAATTAAAACTCCCAAAATCACAATTTAACCCATGATGAAGCAATGCGTTGGAAACCAATCTAGCAGCGAATGGGTTAAAAGTCCAATTTAAATCAATGTTGATTTTTTTTTTATCCCTACGGTGCAGCCGCATTGCTCCAATTCTGCTTAGTACATGAGCCTTTCTGTCTAATATACAAGTGCAAACACTACCATCACTAGACGCAATTTCGCCTTCAGAAAAGAAAAATACCAAAATATTGTCCAATGCCCTGCAGCATCTCATAGAAATCCACTGTATCATTTACTGATTTTGTTAAATCAAATTAATTGGATAAACCATCACATTAATTTAAACTTTTGAAACAGTGTTTGCGATCTTGGGCCATTTATATAAAACTAAAGTGCAAAAAAAAGGCCATTAATTAAAATGGAGCAGTTAACCCTTAGAATTCAAGATGTTAAAAAGGTCCCTTATAATCCTTTGAGCGCCAGAGGGGCACGCAACGCATTGCAAAGCAATGCGTTGCGTACCCCTCTGGCACTCAAAGGGTTAAAGGGAATTCGGGGAATGGTTTGCCCCAAAATTGCCTTTATACAAATGGGCCACATATTATTTCATTTGTCAGGTTTTTTTTTTGCATAATTTAGTTTTTTGTTTTGTCTAAAATCGATGTTTTTTTTATTCTATTTGCATGCAGTTGAAATTAACCTGTATGATATACAACACATCCTACAGATGAATCTGTTGTAACG